>CM030360.1:158050190-158340190 GCA_017893485.1 Hemerocallis citrina | reverse complement strand
AAGTGGTCTTTTTGTTTCGACTCACGATTCGAGACATCTCGGTTTCCAAAATTTTTTTACAGAACAGTCCTTCGTGTATCTATTTTCTTTTTCTCTAATTTTATTATGCAATCCAAGATAGTATTTGTTAGTTGTAATTTTATTATGAACTAAATTTATTTTTCTAGGGCTTTGATGTAACTTAGTTTTGAGAACACAAGTTTAATTCCATATTATTTTCCTATTTTTTCATGGTTGTGTGTTTGCTTTTTGTTCTTAATGCTTACAAATGGTTGACCAACTTTTGTATGATCTATTAAATCATGTAGAGATCGAACTGGTAATTTGTGATTTTCGAATTAATAAAATTAAACACCATTATAAGGGCGAACCGCTATTAATGTGACCGTTAAGAAATCTATAGATCTTAATGAATTTTCAATTAGTAATTTGTGCATGAACTGTGACAAATAATTAGTTGAGAATATTTTTGATATTACTTTGAGAGAGAATATTGAATAATTAGGGGATTTTGGTCTACAACTTTGAAAAATAATCTTTTTATTCACAAGGAGTTATAAATTGTGTGGGATTAACTAGGTGAAATCAAAAGCCCTAGAATTAATTTTGGCATTAACAAATCACAAAAATTTTATATTCCGCTCCTTTTTTATTAATTTAGTTAATCCTTTAGATTAATTTAATTTAGTTGCTTTCTTTATTGAATTTCGATTTTCCAAATAGTAATTAATCTAGTAACTTCGGTACTCGATAAAATAATTAGTCGTTGTGGGTTCGACACTCTTTTCACTAAACTATACTACTTGTTGCTATTTTGTACACTTGCAAATATTCACATCAAATTTTTGGCGCTGCTGTCGGGGACTAGTTATTCTTTTATTGATATTGAAAATTGCAAGATTATTACTAGTTTGGATTTTTATTTTTATTTTTGTTTTATTATTATTTTACCTGTTTATTTTGATTAACTTTTATTTTTTTAAAAATTTTTTATTTCTATTTTTTTTAATACTTATAATTCAGGACATACAAGTACATTATCACATACAAGTACATTATCATGGCGAATAATGAGGAAAACAGGGCTTTGAGAGATTATGTTATGCCCTCAATTCATGGAGCAACATCAAGCATAAAAAGGCCTGCAATTGAAGCAAACAACCTTGAAATTAAACCAGCAATTATTCAGATGATTGAACAGACTGTTCAATTTTGGGGACTATCGCACGCGGATCCTTATGTTCACATTGCAAACTTTCTACAAATTTGTGATACTTTCAAGCACAACGGAGTATCAGATGATGCAATTCGATTGAGATTCTTTCTTTTTTCACTAAGAGATAAGGTGAAGGCTTAGCTAAATTTTCTACCACCCGGTAGTATTACTACTTAGGAAGGACTTGCATAAAAATTTCTGGCTAAGTATTTTCCGCCGGCAAAGACAGCGAAGCTAAGGAATGATATTACCACCTTTATTCAATTTGAGACCGAGTCTTTGTATGATGCATGGGAGAGGCACAAAGAATTATTGAGAAAGTTTCCTCATCATGAACTATCGAAATGGCTGCAAATTCAAATATTCTATAATGATTTGGGAGTTACAAATCGATCTATGGTTGACACAGCAACGGGAGGTGCACTAATAAGTAAAACTCACGAAGCAGCCTATGAACTTTTAGAGGAGATGAAATCAAATAATTACCACTGGTCTTCAGAGAGAACAATGCCAAGAGAAGTGGCTGGAGTTGTTGAACTTGATCCTATTACTACTTTAACTGCACAAATTGATATTTTATCTAAACAATTAGGTAATATGAATGTTAACTCTATTCAAACTAATATGATTTGTGATCTTTGTGCAGGAAATCACTCAAGTATAGATTGCCAAGTGGGGAACCCATTTTCTCACCCACAGTCCTATCAAGCAAATTACGTGTCCAATTTTTAACATCAAAACAATCATTCTGCAAACACATACAATCCAGGATGGATAAATCACCCAAAATTTATTTGGAACAATAATCAAGGAGGAGCTAGACCACAACAAAATGTTCAACAACAAGAAAAGAAGCCGACACTTAAAGATATGTTCATGCAATATATGCAAAAGAAAGAACAATACATGCAGAAGATAGATTTGGTGATACAAAATAATACGGCTTCAATTCACAATCTCGAGGCTCACATTGGTCAACTTTCAAATATTCTTAAAGAGAGAATAACAGGAACCTTATCTGGTAACACCGTAACAAATCCCGAGGAGCATGTCAAAGCAATAATACTTAGAAGTGGGACAACAATTGAGCAGCCACAAACCAAAAATGCCGAACAAAATATGGTTGAAAAGCAAAGTGAGATCGAGCAAATTGTGGAGAAACAAACGCAGCAGTTGTCCAATCACCATTCTAAGAAGGATAAAGGAGTTTCAAGCCAAATAATTTCAGGAGAGTTTAATTCCGATACTTATCCTAATTCACTTTATGATCCACCTATTCCTTTTCTGCAAAGACTTAAAAAAATAATCTTGGAAATCAATTTTCTAAATTTTTAAATATTTCAAACAAATTTCATATTCATATTTCTTTTATTGAAGCTTCAGAACATATGCCTAAATATGCTAAATTTTTTAAGGATATTTTATCAAACAAGCGAAAATTGGAGGAACATGAGATAGTGATGCTAACAGAAGGAAGTAGTGTAATTTTACAAAAGAAGCTGCCTCATAAACTTAAAGATCCAAGGAGTTTTACAATTCCTTGTACTATTGAAAATTCTTCTATTGATAAATCATTATGTGATTTAGGAGCAAATAATAATCTTATGCCTTATTCTGTTTTCAGGAAATTAGGTATTAGAGAAGCAAAACACACCACAATCTCATTGCAATTGGCGGACAGATCTATCAAGTACCCAAGAGGAATAATTGAAGATGTTTTGGTAAAGGTAGATAAGTTCATATTCCCAGCTGATTTCGTAGTGCTTGATATGGAGGAACATGAACAAATTCCGTTAATTTTAGGGCGACCTTTTATAGCTACGGAGAGAGCTTTGATTGATGTTCAATAAGGAAAACTTATTTTGAGGGTTGAGGATGAGCAAGTAACGTTTGTTGTCTTTAAATCCATGAAGTTTTCTGTCGAAGAACAGTCGTGTGTTCAAGTAAGTAAGACTGATTTAATTTTGGGCGAGGAACATAGAGCAGAAGTTGATAAATTACAAATTAAAGGGTGTCCAACAAATTCAGCAACTCTTGAATCTGAGAAAGAAAAGATTTTGGAATACGTTCAAGTTGCACCATCTATTAATTTTTCTTCTCAACTGACATTCAAGGAGGTGGGGATATCAAAGACTTCATCTTCAAGAAAGAAACGCCTTAAACACGAGTTGAGATCACTGTCATCTAGCTTAAGGGAAGCACAAGAAAAATCTAATCCACAAATGCAGAGAATTATTGGAAAAGAGGCTCGTATGTTGTTGGATCATGGCGTTACATAACCATATCAGCCACCATGTCTGGCAGAAGGCTAAAAACTTAGCGCTTCTTGGGAGGCAACCCATGTTTTCTTTTACTGCATTTAGATTTGATTTTTCTTTTAGTTTATTATAATTTTAATTTTTGATTTTATTTTGTAAGATTACATAAGTTTGGAAGTCGTCGGGTGGAACTGTTTTCTACACATGAATTGAGTGGCTGTTTTTGAGTAGGATGGAGACTAAATATGGAAAAGTGTTTCAAAGAGAGATTGTAAGAAATTGTCTTAGCTTTTCAAAACAAAAAGAATCAGGCCATTTGGACACCTACAGCTCCAGATATCGCTGAAACAATGAACATCGCGCGTGCAGAATTTTAATACGAATCAGGGGAGAAATTCTGAACTTTTTGCATTCTTTTTGTTTGTGTTTTTCCTTTTCCATTAAGGACAATGTGATATTCAAGTTTGGGGGAAGGGATACAAATTTATTTTATTTTATATATATTTGAAAAGAAAAATAAAACAAAAAGGGATTTCAATTAGGCTTACAATTACACTTTTGAGTTCTTTATTGTGCTAATGCATTGGAATATTTTTTTATAGGTTAGATAATATCTTATAAAGCAAGATTAAGCATACCTATTTACTTTAGGATTATTGAATTTCAAAATTCCTTACAAAATTGTAACAGTCATGTAATTATACATAAAAGAAAAGTGTGATGCTTTTTCTTATGATTATCCCCTTTGATCTAGTACTAAATAGAGTTTAAGTAAATAGAGTAATAATGATCAAATAATTAAATAAATAAATTCTATACTCCAATATTTTGAGTTGCTTAGTAACTAGGGGTATTCATCACTAATGTTTACTTTTACGTCAAACGACAACTTGAAATATGAGTATGCAAAGCACTCTAAGCTTGTGACTTATTGAGTAACCAGGTGAATTTATCACAAATATTTGCATTCGCGTCAAAAGACAAGTGACAACTTAAAAAGATAATTAAAAACAAAGAAAAAAAAAAGAAAAAAACTCTAGTTTGCTACTCGGTTCATAGTAGTGAGAAGGTAAAATCACAGATGAAGTTGTTACATACTATACTTACATTAATTGCATGACAAATATGATTGGGTGTGGAATTATGAATGAATAATTGTACTGGAGAAAATGGGTATGTTTGGTTTTACTTTATTTGCTATTGTTTATGTATTAAGTTAAAATTTTGATGTTTACATCATAAGATCTCTTGGTGTGATGAGTTGAGCCTACTATTGATTATTATTCTTTTATTCATGGTTTTTCTTCTTGCTCGAAGACAAGCAAAATCTTATGTTTGGGGATATTTGATGTGTCTAATTTTTATATAAATATATGTACTCATTTACCCATAAAAATTACTTGTATTCGTCTATCTTGTTTATAATTCATCTCATTTCCATAGATTTCAATTAATTAATTATTTTTGCAGGAATGAGATTTTTGATGCAAAAAGTGAATATTTTTGGTGAAAATCAACAAACAAAACAAACAGAATAATTTATTAATTTTTATTATTTTGTTGAATTTTAAATTTTACAATTTAGCTGTGAGAAAAGCAAGATATAAATTTTAAATTACCAATAGAGCTGAAAGTGCAATAAATAATTTTAAAAGAGTTAAATTGAACTAATATGATTTTTAGTTAGTTTAATTAATTTAAACTAATTAATTTTATTTTATTTTTAATCCTAAAATATGATTTTATTTTGTGTGTGCAGCATGTGTTTCAAGAAAAAAAAAAGGAAGAAAAAGAAACAAGAAATAAAGAGCAAATCAGATAAGGAAACAAATAAATGAAGAAGATGGGGTTTTCTGCAAAAATAAACCATAATTCTCACATTCTTATGCCTATAAATACAATAGCAAGCAAGAGAAGACAAACACGCTTAACGAAGAGAGAGAGCGACGACTGATCTCTAACAAATAAAAAAAAACAGAACTAAAGAAAGAAACAGATAGGCGTCCATTGTGCGGCTGTGTGTGGCTCGCGCTCCAATGCGAAACGAGAACAGGGCATGGGCTTCGGCGCGAAATTCAAGGCGTTGCGCTGATGTGGTGTGGAAAGAAACAGAGCAGGAGAGAGATAGTCGACGAAACCGGTTTGCACTGACGGGGCTCGGTTCAAGACAGAAAACGACAGGGCCATGGTGCTGACATCAGCGTGACATCAGCGGGCGCTGTGTTCAGAAACGGGACAGAGAAGAGAGAGAGAAAGAAAAGTGGTCTTTTTGTTTCGGCTCGCGATTCGAGACATCTCGGTTTGCAATTTTTTTTTACAGAACAGTTCTTACTGTATTTTTTTTCTCTTTATCTAATTTTATTATGCAATCCAAGACAGTATTTGTTAGTTGCAATTTTATTATGAACTAAATTTATTTTTCTAGAGCTTTTATGTAGCCTAGTTTTGAGAACACAATTTTAATTCCATATTATTTTCCTATTTTTCCATGGTTGTGTGTTTGATTTTTGTTCTTAATGCTTACAATTGGTTGGCCAACTTTTGTATGATCTATTAAATCATGGAGAGACCAAACTAGTAATTTTTTATTTTCGAATTAATAAAATTAAACACCATTACATGAGCGAACCGTTGTTAATGTGACCGTAAAGAAATCCATAGATCTTAATGAATTTTCAATTAGTAATTTGTGCATGAACTATGACAAATAATTAGTTGAGAATATTTTTGATAATGCTTGAGAGAGAATATTAAATAATTTGGGAATTTTGGTCTACAACTTGAAAAAATAATTTTTTTATTCACATGGAGTTATAAATTGTGTGGGATTAACTAGGTGAAATCGAAAGCCCTAGAATTAATTTTGCCATTAACAAATTACAAAAATTCCAGATTCCGCTCCTTTTTAATTAATTTAGTTAGTCATTTAGATTAATTTAATTTAGTTACTTTATTGAATTTCGATTTTCCAAATAGTAATTAATCTAGTAATTTCGGTACTCGATAAAATAGTTAGTCCTTGTGGGTTCGATACTCTTTTCACTTAACTATACTACTTGTTGCGATTTTGTACACTTGCAAGTATTCAAATCAAACACTTTGAAGGTGACTCGAAGCCACAGCCTTGTTCACTGTCACTGGTCGCCACAAACAGAGCTCGCCTGAAAATAGAGCAAGAGCCATAGCTTGACGATGGTTGTAGCTCGACGAAAACCCATAGCTCGATGACGGTAGCTCGACAGCGACAGCTCGACAAGAGCCATAGCTCGACAAAGAGCCATAGCTTGACGACGGCTGTAGCTCGATGAAAACTCATAGCTCGATGGGGGTGGTAACTTAACGGGGATTGATAGCAGGACCAAGTTGCAACTCATCGAAGACTCATAGCTCGATGAGACCGTGGCTCAACCAACTCCAACTCTTAGCTTGACGAAAATAATAGGCCAACGAGATGGATAGTTCAACATAGAGGTGTAGCTCGACGCCGTCGTAGCTCAACGAAGCTTTGTAGCTCGACAAAAACAAAGCTCTGCAAAGTTATAGCTCGACGAGATGATCATGCATCGACGAAATGGAAGTTCGACGACTCCATAACATGATGAGGAAGTTGTCGTTTGAACGAGAAGCATCCATTCGATGAAGCCCTAGCACCCTTGCAGCCGTAATCGCGCAAAAAAGAGCATAGCTCGACCAAGAACAAAACTACCTGGAGAAAGCATAACTCGACCGAAATAGTGGTTGTAGAAGTTGTAGCTCGCCTGAAACTCATAGTTCGACAAAGAAAAGGAGCTACGAAGCCCCAAAATCTAAGAAAAAATGGCCATAGCTCAACGAAACTGTCGGGATAGCTATGGGGGCGCTCGCAGCTGTCGCTGGCCATTGGATCCTTCAGAAAAGCATACACGCTCGAGATGGGCACTCCCGATTCAGCCACATCACCTCAAGAGCTCCGCTCCCATCCTTTAGCAGTCGATTCCCCCGAAATGCGTGCTAGCACTTGATCCACGCCTGCGATCGCTCTACATCATCGTAGCTCCACCTCCACCATTCAAACCACTCAGCGAGCGAGCCAAGTGATGATTGGCACACGCAATCGTGTCAAAATTTGCTCCAGGGTTTGATAATTAATTTAAATTCCCAGAAATTCATTTTAAATTCAAAAAGTTAATTTTAAAAATTCGAAAATAATTATTTAGTTCGGAAAATTAATTAAAATTTTGGAAAAATAATTTAAATTTGGGTTTATTAATTAAAAAAATTGAAAAAAGTAATTTTAAAATTGGGAAATAATATTTAAAAATCCAGATCATTTTGAAAAATTATGGAAAAATCCAGAAAAATCTAGTAAAATATTTGTTGCCTTCAGAAGCATCTGATCAGTTCCAGGTATCTTTAATACACCCTAAAAGATAAGATTATATTCCAGAATTCAAAAATAAGCCGAACTACTTCCCGAAAGCCAAGAAAATTGTCTTCTAGGAGTGGGGGCTTATGATAATGGTAAAAATCACAAAAAATCAGGGCCGAATGATTCTAGTATAGATCTCAAAGCTTCTACAAACATATTAATCATAACAGGCATCTTTAATCGGTCCAGACCTTCTTCAGGCTCATCTAACAAGACATGAGCTGCTTTCAAGCCCATTAAAAGTGATAGATTAGGTTCACTAGGAGAGACCCAGCTCATGAGGGCTGTAAGTCAAATTTCTTATCCACAGACAAGAGAGTCTTATCTCTTAAGGGGGAGAATCAACAGGAGATAAAAGAATTCATATCAATCTAACAGATTCATCTCAATCTTCTAAACTGTTTCTCAGGCCTATAAATACCCTCCACCTCATCAGTCAGAAGGTAATATGCAATTTCTTTCTCAATCTCTCTTTCTCTCTTTGGTTCTGACTTAAGTGTTGGAGTGTATGTTGCCGGGCCACCCCCGGTATTTCAGGCCTTTTGCAGGTCCATCGGCTGCGTCAGCAACCGTCAGATTCAGATCATGGTATTCAATCAACGATCCAGATCAACTCTCGAGAGCTCTAACTAATTTAAACGACAATGGTCAAAAGTTAGATCTTTTGTATTTTTCTTCAAATATAAACTCACCATCTGTTTGCTCTTATACCAAAATAAGCAGAGACAATTACATTCCTAACATAGTCTGAAATTCCAATTTTTTCTTACCCTCCTCTACCAAAATTTTATTATGTAAAACTTCTCTTGCTACGGAAGTTTACTTTTGTGTTTGCCTTCATGTGTTACCAAGTGTCCATTTAAAACCTAACTTCTATGTCTATTGATGAAGTCTATTCAAGAAGGTATCTTCAAAGGCTAAGAACCAGAGGTGGCGTAATGGCCTAGTCTACAACTTCATATAGTATGTGACTCTCTTGCAATAATATTATGACAGGATCTAATGGACGATAACCAGCAGCAAGAATTCATATAGTAAAGGGGGAATTTAAGTTGTCAAAGCTAACACATGCTAAATGTTACTCATTCGTTTGTCCTCATTTCCCAACACTTTTTTTAACCTCATTAGTAAAAAAATGAAAAGATAATATATAGTCTGTGCAAAAATCAAAATTTGGGTAAAAAGAAAAATAGTTTCATAAAAGAAGTGGTTCAAGTCAATATAACAAATACTATTACTACTTAGTGGACTAGGACAAAATAACTTCAACTCGATCTCCACATTTCATATAGTCTACGAACGAGAGATGAAATAGCTTGAAACCTTTTTGCCAATTAGTATGAACTTTGAAATCATTTAACTAAAATATATACAGTCTTAATTAGATTTTCAAATGAACAAAAGATAGCCGACAGAAGTGATTCAAGTTCTACTCAATGCATTTGATATGACTAAAAATAGAACCTAATCGGGACTATTCAAATCGGGCACAAATCTTAAAGCTATTAGCGGTAAAACAGTAATTTCCACCACAAACAGGTCTGAAACGGAAAGTGGGTCTTTCTTTAAAGCCCAATAACCCAAAAACGGATCTGTCCTATTGGGTATAGGTGGCAGCCCGCCAGAAACCAGCCCAGGTCATTTAAAGAGTAATTCAAATTCATGGTTATCTCTAAGAGACGGTTTAAACCAAAACTCTTATCATGAAACGATTTAAACTCTACATCTTATCCAAAAACACCGGGACATAGGGATAAATGATTATCTCTAAACTGTCTCTAAAGGCAACTATAAAAACCCATCTCCCCCCACCATAACCAGGTAATCAATATTTTTCCACATAAACGCTCTTTCATAATCTTCCTGATTACTGACTTGAGTGTCGGAGGGTTCGTCGCTAAGATCCATCCCGATGTATCGGACTTTTTGCAGGTCAACGACAGCAGCAAGGAATAGTCAAACGCTGGTGAAAGTAATAGGATTGCCTTTATTGTTTCCAAAAAAATCCACAAATACATCAGTTTGCTCCCACACCAAAATCAGCAACAACAGATTGGCACCGTCTGTGGGAAGACAAAAAGCAATCAAACCTTACTGCACCGGTGAAGTTAATTCCCAAGCTATGCCTCCGAAGAAGGAAAAGGCAGCGGCCTCCAGCCGCAGAGCCACTCCCGTTCCTTATCCTCCCCCATTCCAAGACGTCCTTCCTCAACCCGTCCAGCAAGTTCAGCAATTGCAACTTGGACAGCCTCTTCCTCAACACCCTCTTCCCTAGCAGGCCCCTCAAGGGCCTCAAAGGGCTTCCCCGGGGGGCTCCCGTCGAAGTCGTCGAAGGCAACTTCCTCTTCACGACCATGTCTCGGTCCATAACCCCTCATCCAACTCCATGACCTCTCATAGCCCTCCAATGCCAAAGGATCTCAGACACATTATTGTAAATCGCCAACAGGGGATAGACCTTCGGACTCGCTTGAATGGGAGGCGGACCCATGACGGAATCCCTCACTCTGAACCTCAAAGGGCTCCTGTGATTTGGTCCCCTAGAGCCCGATCCCCTCGTAGGCCATACCACAAGAGATCGAACTCTCCCAGGAGGCGGAGGGAGTCACCTCCGCACCGTAAGAGGAGGAGCCGCACTCGGCCGGTCGATCCGCTCCAAGGGACCATCGGGATCGGGGGGCACCTGTCACGAGGGCAGAGTTTCAGGATTTCTAGGAAGCCGTTCTGCGGGCCCTCAATGTTATTCCTAACCACGATCCACGGGCACCTAGTCCTTAACCTGCCCTAAGCCATCACCATCGCACTCCCAGTGCCCTTCAACATGAGGATGAGTCCCGAGGATCAGCAAGATTTGACCGGAGAGAGGACTTGGTCTATTGCCATCTCCACGAGATGGAGAGGCACCTTGGCAGACTTGACAGAGAAAAGGAACATGGACAAATGGTGCTGCTTCCATAGGAATCATGGCCACGACACATATGACTGTCGGGCCCTCAAAGACGAGATTAAAGCCCTCATTCAGAGGGGCAACTATCTAGGTTTGTAAGGACGGACAGGGTAGATCCTCCTCAGCCTCCCCGAGGGGCTAATAGGCGAACTGAGCGGCTTGTTGAGACCCCAGAATCCGAAGTTGAAGCTGTCCTACACCTCATTCACGGAGGCCCAATGGGGGGAGATTCGAACTCCTCTTGAAAAGCCTTCGTCCAAGGGGTGAACTCAGTGCAGAATCATCTTCCACCCAAGGGCCTTGGGGTTCCTGTTACTTTTTCAGACAAGGATTTGGAAGACATCCGAACGCCTCATTGTGATGGTCTTGTGATGGTCTTGTGATAAACCTCCATATGGCTAACTTCGATGTACGTCGAATCCTGCTCAACAACGGCAGTTCGGTTAACATCCTTTTTCTAGAAACCTTCCAAGGCCTCAAGTTGTCTAGGGATCGCCTCAATCCCGCCGGCTACACTCTCCATGGGTTCTCCGGGGTGCTAGTGACGATTGAGGTTGTTATAACTCTCAACATAACCGCTGGCAAAACCCCGACCACTCGAACTGAACCAATGGATTTCATGGTGGTAGACGTGAAGGCCACTTACAATGTCATTCTGGGCCGACCCTACCTAGCTGCTCTTCAGGCCGTACCCTCAGCCTACCATATGAAGATGAAATTCCCCACCACAGCAGGGATGGGAGAAGTCAGAGGGAGCCAAGAGACGGCTCATAAATGTTACATGACTTCGGTTGGAGGGCCGGTCCTCTCTCTTGAAGCCCTCGAGCTCCCTCAAGGGAGTAGCCAAGCTATCTCAGAGCCGGTCGATGAGTTGGAAGAAATAGTCTTCTCAGAAGAAGTTCCAACCAAGACATTCCAAATTAGTAAGGTCCTTCTCCCTCTCTTCAAAATCGACATTATCCGATGCATATGGGGAAATCGTGACCTATTCGCTTAGACCACGACCGACATTCCTAGAATCTCTGAAGAAATTCTCATGCATCACCTTAGTGTTGCTCCTGAGGCCAAACCTGTCCAGCAAAAGTGACGCAAGTTCATGCCAAAATGCCAGCAGGTAATCAAAGAAGAAGTAAAGAAATGCTCGGTTCATACAGGAGGTCAACTATCCCAAATGGCTGTCCAACGTTGTGATGGTCAAAAAGGCCAACGGGAACTGGAGAATTTGCATTGATTTCACGGATCTGAACAAAGCTTGTCTAAAAGATTCGTTCCTGCTCCTAAGCATTGATGCTCTGATTGATGCAACCTCCGGCCACGAACTCTTGAGTTTCATGGACGCCTTCTCCGGGTACAACCAGATCAGGATGTTCCCTTCCGATATTCCGAAGACTTCGTTCGTAACCGACCAATGCCTATACTGCTATCGGGTCATGCACTTTGGGCTAAAGAACGCTGGTGCAACTTACCAATGCCTTGTCAACAAGGTCTTTAGAGAACAGATCGGCCGGAATATGGAGGTCTATTGGAGAACATGTTGGTAAAAAGCATCAGCAAATTGAACCGTGTGTCCGACCTTCAGGAGGCCTTCGATGTGCTACAGAGTCACAACATGAGACTAAACCTGAACAAGTGTGCCTTCGGTGTCTCGTCCGGCAAATTCCTTGGGTTCATGGTTAGCCAAAGAGGCATAGAAGCCAACTCGGAAAAGATTCAGGCGATACTAAACATGGCTCCCCCTTCCAGTGTCAAAGACGTACAAAGACTCATAGGACGCCTCGCGGCCATAGGGTGTTTTCTCGCCAAGTCAGGAGAAAAATGTCTCCCGTTCTTCAAGGCCCTTAGAGGGAAAAAAGGCGAAAAAAGGCTTTGAGTGGGGACAACAGCAGCAGGAGTTCTTCGATCAACTCAAAGCCTATCTAGTCAACCCTCCACTCTTGAGCAAGCCAAAGCCCGTGGAAGTCCTCTACATATACCTCGCTACCTCAAAACAGACCCTCAGCGCCGTCCTGGTAAGAGAAAAAGATAGGACACAAAAGCCAATCTACTATGTGAGTAAGGTCCTCAGGGACGCCAAACTCCGTTATCCAAAGGTAGAAAAGATGGCTTATGCGTTAGTCATGGCAGTCCGAAAGCTTCGCCCCTGCTTTCAGTCTCACCCAGTGGTCGTTCTTACCAACCAGCCACTCAAGTAAGTTCTTCACAATCCCGAAACTTCGGGGCGCCTTATGAAGTGGTCTATAGAGCTGAGCCAACATGATATCAACTATCAGCCCAGAACCGCTATCAATGCACAAGCCTTAGCAGAATTTATAGTAGAGAGCACTATCCCTGAATCCAGCAAGGAAATAGAGGAACCCCCATTCTGGATCATCTAAGTTGATGGGTCCTCATGCGCTGATGGGAGTGGGGCTGGGGTTATCCTGACTGGCCTCGATGACTTCGTTCTTCAGTACTCACTCCACATTAATTTTCCGGCATCAAACAACGAGGCTGAATATAAGGCTCTCATAGTCGGTCTGTGTATGGCAGGCAAGGCCAGGGCCCAGCACGTCAAAATATTCAGTGATTCACAGCTGGTAGTGAACCAGGTATCGGGGGAGTATGAGGCAAGAGATTATCGCATGGTTAAATATTTGGCCAAGGTCAAAGAGCTACTGGACACTTTCAAAGATGCATAACTCCAACGAATCCCCCGAGAGGAAAATGTGTAGGCAGACGCCCTCTCAAAGCTGGCCTCCTCTTCCCTCCAGAGGCTAGAACAAACCGTCTTGATAGATTTCCTTTTGAAACCCAACATCGAGGAAGAAGGCCCCGTACAGCACTCAGGGAGGATTGGATGAGGCCCTTGCTCGAGTTTCTCAAAAATGGAATCCTCCCTCCAGACCCTAAAGAGGCTAGAAGAATCAGAACAAGAGCCGAGCGATACACGCTCATCGAAGCGGTCATGTACAAGCGCTCTTACACTCAAGTCGACGGCAGACCCGACTTGAGATGCCTCTCCCCCGAGGAGGCCTAGTATGCTCTAAAAGAGGCCCATGAAGGGATGTGCGGTGCTCATTTGGGGGCAAGGTTCCTCTCCCACAAAATCTTAAATTATGGACATTTCTGGCCTACACTCCTTAGCGACGCCGAACAGCATGTTCGCCAATGCGCCCCTGCCAAAAGTTCTCAACAATTCGGCGCTTACCACAAGCCTAGTTGTCCTCCCAATCTAGTCCGACCCCTTTCGCAATGTGGAGGATGGACTTGCTCGGGCCGTTCCCTCCAGTGTCGGGCCAGCTGAAGTTCCTTGTCGTTGCAATCGACTACTTCTCCAAATGGGTTGAAGCCGAGCCTCCAGCGACAATCACTGAGAACAGAGTCCAACGATTCCTTTGGAAGAACATCGTCTACAGATTCGGTATACCTTGAATCTTAGTAACGAACAATGGGACCCAATTTACGGGGGAAGCCTTTTGCAATTTTTGCACAGACCTTGGTATCCATCAACGAATCTCCTCAATATCCCACCCGCAATCCAACGGTCAGGCAGAGAATGCCAATCGGCAAATTTTCTTCGGCCTAAAAAAGAGACTAGACAAATCCACCGAGGAATTATGGGTTAAAAAACCCCCCAATGTGCTCTAGAGCTACCACACTACTAAGAGGACCCCACAAGAGAATCTCTCTTCAACCTTACTTACGGCTCCGAAACCGTCATCCCACTGGAAGTTGGTCTACCTTCTCCCCGCTTGATTGCCTTCAATAAAGAGCAAAATTTGAACTAGCTTCGGGGCAACTTGGACCTCATCGATGAGATTCGAGAAAGATCCTCCATTCGTCAGGAGATTTATCGACGTAAGGCCGAGCATTCATACAACAAGAGAGTCCGCCCCGCTAATCTCAAATAAGGAGATTTGGTTCTTAGAAAATTATCAATTTCTTTCTCGAACAAGAAAGAAAAACTATCGCCTAATTGGGAAGGGCCGTATAGGATCTCCAAAGCTGTTTGCCCTGGCGCTTATCAACTTGAAGACCCGAGGGGCTAGAGAGTACCAAGAACATGGAATGCACAACACTTGTTGAAGTACAAAGAGAGTATTTAAACACCACTCCAAGCAACTTCTAATCCTATAACATTTCTAAGTTTGTTTTCCTTCTTATTTAGTTGATTTTTTCAAATTTAATAATGGCTTGCAACTTAGAAGCAGCCACTTAGTCATCTTTATTAAAAGCAGTTTATTTCTTAGAAAACCTGTTGTCTAAATGTTCTGGTTGTCTAGCCCCGAAGCGTACACTCTACGTATAAAAACACTCTTAACAGCAAGTTTGGAGTTCAACACTTGGTTTGATGCCACTTTAGCTACTTACGAACAAGAAAGTGCGAAGTAGCTCGCCATTCGAAATTGCTTCCACAACTGTTGAAACTTTCTTAACGGCAAGTTCGGAGTCCAACACTTGGTTCGATGCCACTTTAGCTACTTGCGAACAAGAAAGTGCAAAGTAGCTCGCCATTCGAATTTGCTCCCGTGACTGTTGAAACTCTCTTAACAGAAAGTTCGGAGTCCAATACTTGGTTCGATGCCACTTTAGCTACTTGCGAACAAGCAAGTGCGTAGTAGCTTGCCATTCGAAATTGCTCCCGCAACTGTTGAAACTCTCTTAATGACAAGTTCGGAGTTCAACACTTGGTTCGATGTCACTTTAGCTACTTGCGAACAAGTGCAAAGTAGCTTGTCATTCGAAATTGCTCCCACAACTGTTAAAAACTCGTGAACACAATGTTATTATGTGAAAGAAGCATGTTCGACTAAAACATTGTGCGAATACTTCAAATAATTTTATTCCATTAAAAGTCAAGATACAAGTCTTATTCAAAGACTATGCTACAAACGTTTTGTTCCGCCAAAGATGGAGATACAAGTCTTATTGAAGACTACAGACTCCTACAAAACTACAAAGTCTCGCTCTAACTCCTCCAGGAAGTGGTACACTTCTATTAAGAGATACACGGGGACGACGAGCACCATGCCTCTCCCTCGTGGCCTCCGAAGGGATCGCCAAGTCTGCGAGTCAAGTGGTACCATCAGAACCCATGGACCTAGCTGTCGCCCCAACAGATGCTCTGCTTGATAAGCGGCCACTCCGCTCTAAGCGTCCCCAGGGTTCCATGGAGCACTAGGCATGCGAAGGGCCAACTCATGAAACGACCTCCCTAGGGCATACTCCCCACGCGGGCAAGAGGTACTCCTGATGTTGCTCCCTTCGGAGAGTCGCTTTAAGTGAAGATTCTCCGACTCCAATTCGACAAGTCACTCTTTGAGGGAGTCGTTTGTTACTCTGAACTTCAAACGAGGAATCCCACTCGTTCTCCCCCCTCGTGAGAATTTGAAGATGGTCCTCCACAGATGAGCCGCCTCTAAACTCTTCTCAAGCACAACGTTCTTCAGCTCGTCTCTTTCCGACGTCACCTCGAATAAATAGTTCTTCAGCTCGTCCCTCTCAGTCATCACCACGAATAAGGAGTGCCGAAGGAACTTTAGCCTTGAAGCTTTGCCAGCAGCCATCGAGGGGCCGACCTCTCCCCCTTCGGGGGGGGGGGACTTCTTGGAGAATCTCCTTGAGACGCCTCGTCTCGATATTTCGGCGAGCCAAGGCCAATCTTAATTGGCAGAGCTCCAACTCCATCTTTGAGAGTTTCTCCTGATATTCAGCAAGTCTCAACTTAGTGACACGAAGCTGGGCGCGAAGACGCGATGATTCGTTACCCTGGGAAAGTCAACTGAAGAAAAAACGTAAATCACCGAGTCTAAAAGGACTACACGATGGCTCTATAGCAAAATAAAGCTACTACGAGGCAATTCTAAGCAGGCCTACAAGTGGTCCAAAGTCTCACAACACTTTTTCCTAAAAGAAATATTTCATTAACTCTAGCAAAAGTACAAGAAGCGGTGGCCAGTCCGCTATTAGACTTCAATACAAAACACCTAGACTAGAAAGAAAATGAAAGTACAAATAAGTCAGAGGTCAACCTCTTTTGAATAATCCCCGGTTGCAAATGGTTCAGCACCTCGTGCTTCAGCAACAATCGTAAGGGGCATAACCCCTGAGGCTGTGTTTGCCTCTATCTCTTCGGCCACGACCTCAACCTCCTCCGCCTCTTCGTCCACTTCTCCCTCCTCTGAGAAGTCGCCAAAACTAGGGACAAGGACGGGGAACAGATGCCATTCGGCGCAATCGACATCTGCGAACTTCTCCCGAACTTGGTCAATAGCACAGGCGTAGGCCTTCGCCATGTTCACATAGAGGAACCCTTTGGCCTTCTCCATCGCTTGGACTTCGGCCTCCTTTGCTGCCACTATCTTTGCAAAAGCAACAACTTCCTCCTTGTCCTTTGCAGCGAGCTCTTGCTCCTTCAATAACCGAGTGTTGTTCGCCTCTAACTTGGCAACAACGGCCTCGAGGTGAACCCTCAATTGCTCGAGGTACTTTGCAATCTTCGCTCTGTCAGACCGAGCCTTCTCGGTCTCAAGCTTCAACCCCTTTTCCGGTTCGGTCATCTTCTCCATCAGATGCCCGAAGTGGCAAGTGATCTGCATAAAAAGTAGAACTCAATCATGTCGAGCAAAAAAAAAAAAAAAGAGCCAAGACTTAGCAAAAAGAAAAGGTAACGGAATAATATGAGACTCACTGACATAGCAGCTCGAGCAATTTTGAGCGCGTCGTTACCAACTGTCCCCGCCTCCAAGGTGGCCTTGTCCTTCGGCGTAGCGAGATGCCGAAACATTTGCATGCAGGAGGACGAATTGCCGAGAAATCCATCAAGCTTTCTGACCTGCTAGTCAGGGACGAATATCTTCTTATGCTCCTCGGTCAGGAACTCCTCAGCTTCAGCAGTTAGGGGAGGCGCCTCCAAGCCCAAAGCTGCCGATAGGGGGAAGACCCCGTGTGTAGAACCCCGTATTTTCAAATATTATTTTAATTATTTGAAAATGGATTTAAATGAATTTTGAGGAACCAATTGATATTTTCTAAAAGATTTATCTTTGGAACACGTGCGGAACACGTGCAAATAATTTTGGTGTAAATATACAATTTGATATTTTTAATAAGTTTTCATACTTATTATAGAGTGTATTCTAAATTTTGGGATTTTTCTGAATAAAGAAACTATTTTTACAAATATCTCGAAAGAGAGGGGCTTTTATGTAAAAAGTCGTTTGGATCTTAAATAAACTATGAAAATTCGTTTTTACTGATATTTTGGTTCTCCATGGTCATCATTTGAATTTAAATATATTTGAAATTTATTTAAAGTCGATTTGGCGAAGATTTAAATAAAAAGGGTGTTTTTGCAAATATAGAATTTATGTAGAATCTAGTGCAAATGTTTTCTGGAAGGTAAAGGTCAAATATTTTGATTGGAAAATAGAATATGTATTACTAGATATTATTTCTGATTTTTCTAGATTTTTATAAGTATTTTATGATGTATTTGCAAATATTACAAAAGGGAGGGCTTTTGTGCAAAATCGCCACCCTGAGTGTAAATCCGGGATTTTCTTATCTCTGGACCGTGCTGGATTGTTGGAAAACTTTGTGGTAAAAGGATTTTATTTAGTTTTGATTTATTTAACCTATTTTGACTAAGGAAGGTTATATATGTGAAGTAATAAATTGGAAAAGGGACTATTTTGCAAAAGTACTTCAAAACCCTAATTTCTTCAATCCCGGCCTGTATAAAAGAGGGTGTGCAGCCGTCATTCGCTGCACAACTCCAGATTTAATATATTACTATTTTCTTGGTGATTGGAGAAGAAGTTCTTGGATCTAGCAAAGGAAGGCTTTTTGTGGATTCTTCTTGATTCTAAAAGGTGAGTGATATAGACTTGTTTTGTTTATGTGTATGATTTGCATATTGTTTTGTTTGATGTTTTCGTATCTTGTATGAAATTGATGCCATGGTTGTTATTCGAAATATACATGTGAGATCCATGGTAGATTAGTAGATCTCGATTGACAATTCTTGATTGCTAGAAACATGTTAAGATTTGATTATGTTTATGAAAATAAGGAATTGGATGGATGAATCCCTGGATCTTGAGATTACGGATCGGATTAGATTGGAGTTGAGGAAGAGATTTGGTAGTGAGATAGGCTCCAGTATTGATTATTGATTTCAAACCTAATTTGTGAGATCTGTAGGCCGACAGTCGACTGGGGCTATGTATCAGTCGACTGGTACGACTCTACTCTTGTACATTCAGTCTTTTGAGGATTTGCTCGGGACAGTCGACTGAGACCCTATTCAGTCGACTGGTCTGCTGAGTATTTTGTTTGTAAAGTATTGAGTTTCTCGTTGGGATAGTCGACCGATGATTTGTTAAGTCGACTGATTAGCACTTGGATTGTTTCTTGAGAATTATTGATAATTGTTTCGGGTAAGTCGACTGATGGTTGATTAAGCCGACTTACTGCACTTGTTATAATCTTGGATATTGGTTCTCGGGGAAGTCGACCTATTATAGCATAAGTCGACTGGTTCTGATGGGATTTCATGATCTTGAGGGTTCTTGTTATCTTAGTTTGTTTGTAGATGGATATGTTCGTCGGTGTCTTGGCATACCGGGTTCGTATTCGATCTATACCCTCTTAGTTGTTTGTAGATGGATATGTTCGTCGGTGTCTTGGCATACCGGGTTCGTATTCGATCTATACCCTCTTAGTTTGTTTGTAGATGGATATGTTCGTCGGTGTCTTGGCATACCGGGTTCGTATTCGATCTATACCCTCTTAGTTGTTTGTAGATGGATATGTTCGTCGGTATCTTGGCATACCGGGTTCGTATTCGATCTATACCTTATCTCTAGTTTTGTAGATGGATATATGGATATTCGATCTATGGCATTATTGGTGATCGATTGTTGGACACACATTGTGGTACTGAGAATTGTTGACAGTTGGACATACTCTGAGATGTGAGGATTATTGTTTGCTCGGATCAGTCGACTGGTTCCTAAGACAGTCGACTGTACCGTACAGTTGAACTGTACATATTTTGAGAGTAATTGATTGATGGATACTTGATCGTTGGTATTGTTTCTCGACTTGGTTTCACGCATGTACTGGCCTATCGTTCTTGTTTCAGATTGCATGTTCAGTTTATGTATTTTGTTCAGTACATGTTGCTTATGTTTATTTGTTTGTTTATGTTTGTTGTTTATGTCACTCACACCATTTATGGCTGACCCCGTAGTTTTTGGGGGTTAGGGTTCAACTCTAGCCTCACATGTTGCAGGTTGCTTAGAATTGGAGGCTTGGATGCTTGGGTTAGCTTTAGAGAGTATGAGTGATTATAATAGAGCCTTGTGTAATTGTTGTAAGAAAAGTGTTGTAAAAAAAAAGAATTGTTTAATTCAAGGTGTTTGTATTTCCGCTGCAATGTTAAAGATTATTGTAATAAGATTTTGGAATAAAATGATTTGAGTTTTGGTCTATGTATATTGTTACATTGAAGTGGATCGCTGGGAAAGTGCCGCGTCTTTTCTAAGTTTTATATTTAGAAATTCGGGGCGCTACACCGTGTTCGCAGAGACCGACGGTGCCATGGAAGTCTCTAGCTGCTGAACCACCGTGATCACCTTTGATGACTGCTCCATGGCGGCGGCAAAAGACTTTGGCTTTGGTGACGAAACCTTGCTGGCCACTCTCTTTCGCTTCTTAGGGGCCTTGCTGCCCAGAATCCTACGCCCCGCTAGCATCTCGTCGAAGTCCATCGATTCTGCAAAAATGGAAATTGCCGAGGTTAAGGACAAACAAAATTCAACAATATATATATGTATATATAAGGAGTTTTGCCGAGCTAGAATGATGAAAAGCGTACTGGGGTTTATAAGGCTAAGACCCCCCTGAAGAGCAGCTCCTCAGTCAAGTCCTTCCAATCGACCTTTGGTCGATATAGGAGCGTCTGAACCATCTCAATCTCCTCAGGGCTAAGAACTGGACTCTCCTTCACCCTCTTCGAAACCTCCTCGACCCAAGCAGTCAGGATGGTCCAAGGTTCTCGACTTCGGATCAGAAAGAACTTATCCCTCCAGTTTTTCATCGAGTCGGGACAGCTGGCGAGCTTTGCACCATGCCTCGGACACAAGTAGAACCTAAACTCCGACTTATGCTACCGGTGTACCCGGTATGCCGTTCGCAACACACTCAACCGTGGCTCGAAACCCGCGGCTTGGCAATGAAGGATGAACCCGTTGATTAGCCTCCACACATTCGGCATATACTGAACCTAGCTGATCTGGAACCATCGTAGGACTACGACGATAAAGGGATGAAGAGGTAGTCGAGCACCGGCTAAGAAGGCGTCGACGGGCCAAAAACACATGTCCACTGGCATCGGCGAGTTGGCCCTCACCCCAAATCCTGGCAACATCAAGTCAAATTCGCTCGGGGTCTGAAAGCACTCCCGAATCAATGTTAGGTCCATTTCGGAGAGAATAGAGATGGTTTCATCGGCCTCCGAAGTCTCTCGAGCCACGTTCTCCTCGAAGCTCCGTCCCAGACCGTACACGATACGTTCGGCCAGGTCATCCGGAAGATCTTGAACCCTATGGAGCCCTGTCAGGGGCCAGGGCAACCTGCCGAACTCTCCCATTCTTCACTCCGTCTCGACAATAGTCTCCACTACCGTCGAAGAAGACCCTACCATGGTCTTACCCTTGTCGATTGCAGGAACTTGACTAGAGGTCGGCTCAAGGTCAACGATGGGGGAGGTCTCCTACCTCGAAAGAACGATAGACATTCTCTAAATAGTAAGCTAAGTTATCTAAAATTACCTTGATTTGACGGCAATGGCCGGAAAAGATCACCGGAGATAGCAAACTCTGTCGGAAGCTCTCGTTAGACAGTAAAAAATCGTTGTGTAAAAATTTTGAGAATGAGCAAATGAGGGGTGGGGGTGGAGATTTATAGATTGACAAGTCGTTGGCACACTCACCAAGGTTAAAGGGCCCTCATGAGCGCAAAGGCTAGGCCCATTTACTGCAAAACGACAAGGAGAGCGGGCAAACTAAGACACTTGACTGATCAACGGCCAACGGTAAATGGTGCCACATGTCTCACTCTCGAAGTCTTCCTAGACTTTGACAACAAGTGTCAAGCATTCTTGCCACCAACATCAAAATGCGAGAAATAGCATTGACTGGTCAATGGTCAACGGTCAATGGCGCCACATGTCGCCCTCTTGAAGTCTTCCTAGACTTCGGCAACATGTGCCGAGCATTCTTACCACCAACGTCAAAATGCGAGAAATGGCGTTGACTGGTCAACGGTCAATGGTCAACTGTCAATGGCGCCACGTGTCGCCCTCTCGAAGTCTTCCTAAACTTCGGCAACAAGTGCTGAGCATTCTTGCCACCGATGTCAAAATGCGAGAAATGACGGTGATTGGTCAACGGTCAACGGCGCCACGTGTTACCTTCTCAAAGTCTTCCTAGACTTCGGCAACTGGTGCCCAGAATTCTTGCTACCAACGTCAAAATGCGAGAAACGGCATTGACTGGTCAACGGTCAACAGTGCCACGTGTCGCCCTCTCGAAGTCTTTTTTGACTTCGGCAACATGTGCTGAGCATTCTTGCCACCGACTTCAAAATGCGAGAAATGACATTGACTGGTCAATGGCCAACGACGTCACGTGTCGCCCTCTCGAAGTCTTCCTAGACTTCGGCAACATGTGCCGAGCATTCTTGCCACCGACGTCAAAATGCGAGAAATAGCATTGACTAGTCAACGGTCAATGTCGCCACGTGTCGCTTCCTCGAAGTCTCGATGAACTTCGACAGCTCTCGCCAAGCCTCCTTGACTTCGACAACCACCACGCCACGTGTTATCCTGTCGAGGTATCAATGGGGTTCGGCAACTTGCGCCGAGCGCTCTTGCCACCGACCCCTGCTTGAGTGAAAGATCACAGACCACCCAGTTGTCTCCAACCATCCGATCGCTCAGAAATTGTTGTTGGAACGTAATCGATGCTCCAGATTTCGCCACATCGATGATCACCTGATCAACCATCTGATTTTTCTGAAAAGAGTGTTGAGGTGTGATCGACACTCCAGATGTCGCCACGTCGGTAAATATTTGATTAATTCTTTTTATTTTATTTATTAAATCGAATTAATTAAAAATATTTTAAATTCAGGGAAAAATATTTTTGAGCTCCTGAAAAAATAATTATTAATTAGAATGATTAATTGATATCTTTTGAAAATAGATTGTTACTTCGCAAAATTGAATAAATGATTCGAATAATGATTAAAAAATTAAAAAGAATTCAGAAAAATCTGGAAAAATCACAAAAAAATCCAGAAAATTCTACAAATAATTTTGGGTATTTTACAAGCTCAAAAAGACACCGTTACACATCGAGCAAGATCCAAACTTTCTCGAGAACTCTGATAAATTATATTAACCATTGAAAACGGACAAAACTACTCCTCGAAGGCTATGAAACTCGGTCTTCAGGAGTGGGGGACTTGTGATATGGCTAAAAGTAGAACCTAATCAGGACTGTTCAAATCGGGCACAAATCTTATAGCTCTCAGAGGTAAAATGGTAATTTCCACCACAAACGGGTCTGAAATGAAAACTGGATCTTTCTTCAATGCCCAATAACCTAAAAACGGATTTGTCCTATTAAGTATGGGCGGCAGCCCACCACAAACCAGCCCAGGTCATTTAAAGAGTAATTCAAATTTATGGTTATCTCTAAGAGACGGTTTAAACCAAATCTCTTATCATGAAACGATTTAAACTTTACATCTTATCCAAAAATACCAGGACATAAGGATAAATGATTATCTCTAAACTGCCTCTAAAGGTGACTATAAAAGCTCCTCTCCCCCCACCATAACAAGGTAATCAATATTTTTTCACATAAACGTTCTTTCATAATCTTCCTGATTACCGACTTGAGCGTCAGAGGGTTCGTCGTCGGGATCGATCCCGGTGTATCGAACTTTTTGCAGGTCAACGGCAGCAGCAAGGAATAGTCAAACGCCTGTGAAAGTAACAGGTTCGCCTTTATTTGTCACGCCCCGCTTCCCAAAAATAAGAAAAACGAGCACGTAACAATGGCCCAGCGAATGATTTTCATCATCCATAAGCTGTTCAAGAATCTTTACAATATCTCACATAAATAATCAGAGTCGGAAGTAAGAGAATCAGTCACACAAGCATAATTGAATCAATAAACCAACAGAATTTACTTGAAACAAAATGTATTAATCTTAAATAAGTCAGATCTAAACAAGTCAAAAATCTTGGGTCATACTGCCCAAACACAAAGAATCCAAATAACAGATACACTGTTCAAAATGAGCAACACGAAATAAATGAAGATAGCAAAAGCTCCAGCCAACTAGAACTTTAGATCACATACTCCATCGGGCAGCTGATCACCAAAATCTGCAATTGATAATTGCAGGAGAAGGAAAGAGAAAATAAGTACCCGATAATTACAAGTTACGGGCCACTTATAATGTAGGATACAAGTATATGGGAAAACTAACAAATATAAATAATAGCAGAAACATATATAGCATGATATAACAGAATCAACTAGCATGGTATACTAACAGGTACAAGTAACAAGTATCAAGTGTCAAGCAAACAGGTAAACATGTAAACATGTAATATGTATCAGGTAACAGGTACAAGTACAGATAAACAGGTAAATAGGTAACAGGTATGCAGGTAAACAGTAATCAGGTAACCAGGTAATCAGGAACAAGTACATGAAATCAGGTTATGTCATGTCAAGTCTTGTGTTATTACTATCTAGATAGCACTTCATGCGCCCCAAAAACATAACACATGGTTGCTACCACAAACAGTTTTACTTTAGATTTCGTAGTAGAGTCCATAGGGCAGTATATTCAGGGATCAGGATAACAGGAAACAGGAACAGGTAGAACCTAGTGGCTCTCTTCCGAGTATACCTTCCTATAGAAAAGTATGCAGTGAGGTACAGGAAACATGCATAACCTAGTAGTTATCTTCCGAGTACATCTTCCGATAGGGAAGCATGCAGTCAGGTACAGGTAACAGGAACATTAATCATGTAGTCATGAACACCCAACAGGCAGGCAGGACACATTTCTATATTTTCCACTACTAGATCTTTTCCTTAACCCTAACTTGGTCATTTATTATTATAATCAGGCAAGCATGTATGTGTCGCAAAACAAAGCAAGGATAACAGGGTATAAATATGTATCAGGTTCAGGGTGCAAGATAAAAAAGTACAGGTACAAGATAACGCATAACAGGGTAAAATAACTAGTTTTCTAATTCAAGACAGCAAGACAGTGTTGTACTAAAACAGTGATTCCGCTACTACAAATGCCCAAATCTGGAACCGTCAGAGAATCTAGAAAATAGACTTCCAACCAAATCCAGTAAGTATATACAAGTCATATAGTGTTTCACAAAATCATAACTCAAAACTGAATCTAAACCAGGAATGCGTTCAGCCAGAAATCAGTAAATTATATTCAAGTACAAGAATACAGCAAGAAATCATCATAATAAATTCCAGAAAAAATCTGGGGTATTCCCCTATATGTCTAGCATCAAAATATAAAGTTTCATAATTTTCCAGTAAAATTAGTTTAGCCAACAAAAATCAGAAAACATCAAGAAACAATAGTTTGGCAAATCTGGAATTCCCAACACTGCTGTACGAAAACTGTAATATCTCGCAAACCATGAAACGAAATCCAGATCTATCAAAGGGAGATTAAATAGACAAAATAATCTAATTTTTATATTTCACAAATATTTTTCATACAGTAAAAGAAAATAGGGTAAAAGTACAAATCTTTACAGAACAGCGAGCAAAATACAGCAAGTATAATTTCATAAGCAAGCATGAAACGGCATATAACTCATCAATAAAATTTACCAAAATTTTGGGTAATCCCTAGATAGGTATAGAAATACTGTACAAAGTTTCAGATTAAAATAATATAGTTAACACAAGAATCAAAATAGTTTATTCATCGAAATCAACAAGAAGCAAAATCTGGAATTAGAATACACCTCTGTAGTAAAACAGTCATATCTCACACATACGAAAACGAAATCAATCAAGGTCAGAGAAGTTGGAAAGCAGACAAATTTCTCTACAATTCATGTTTTATACTAAAATTAAGATTCTATCCTTAATATGGTCTATATTACTGATCAAGACAGATTAACGGCAAAATACAGAATTTCTTCAAAAACCAAAATCAATATAATTCAAACGAAACTTGATCCAAATACAACCAAACATGAAATCGAGTCTACCAAGTGTCCAAACAACATGAAATAGGGTAATTAATATATCCAAAATAAGTCTAACACATGGATCTCAACAAACATCCAAATTCTCACAAATGTTTCATACATGATCAAAATCGAGAACGGTCAAATCCTAAGTTGTTTCATATCAAATTTGTGTCGTGAGTCAACTATGATCAAATAACACTATAGAAACAAAACCTATCAAGAATAACACACACACGCGTTGTCTCTAGAACCCAACTACATTATAGGTGGTATTTTTGACTTGTATCATATAAAGGAATTTGAGTACAAGTTACTTGCCTTAACCGAAGACGGAAACGACTCCAAGCAAGAACAAGAATAACGGGAATGGATCACGGGGCACGAATACAAACACAATGAACGGATCACGAACGGATCACGAACACACGATCATGAACAAGATGAAGATGATCGAGATCACGAACACAATCGGACAGCTTGAGATCGAAGATCAAGATCAAGATGATCGGATCAGATCGGACGGTCAGATTTTTCTCATGATGAAGATAATGATTAAGATCAAGATCGATCGATCGAATGGCGGCGATCAAAGAAAATTGATGATAATCATGATCGTAACGATTAAGACGATATCGGATGGCTAGGATCTAATCGGATGATCAAGATGAGTTCGAAAGCTCACATCACATGATCAACTCTCCAACCAACATCAAAGCTTGGCGACGACCGGCGGCAGCACACGGTGGCCAGGGGACGTCGGCACTGTGCTGGATGGCAGGCAGTAGGGAGACAGGTCGGGGGCTACCGCAGGTGGCTGCGACGAAGGGAGGTAGAGACATGGACTGTTGCAGTTGCTACTGTTATCCTCGGCTAAAGGCTCTGCAGTCACCTGGGCTTTCAAGATGGTGGATGAGAGAAGGCCGAGAGGGCGCTACCGGGGTGGAGTCGCGACAGGGAGAGGAGGCAGGGGTTCAGGGCAGCTGGCAACTGACTGCAGCGGGGACAGCATAGGTTGCCCGTGCTGTTGCTGCAAGTCGAGGCGGAGGCAGGGGAAAAAGAAGGGAGTGGGAGGAAGAGGATGGGGAGAGACGGGGGAAGGCGCAGGGGATGGGAGAAGGAGGCGGCTGGTGAGTAGGGAAGATGAAAAGGTGAAGGGATAAACAGAGTATATAAATAGGTAGGGTTAGGTGATTGTACATGAGTAGGGTTATAATGGGTCTCGGGTTAAACAGTGGGTATTAGGGGATCCAACAAGAGGTTTAAATGGGTAGGGTAATTAATGGGTATTAAAATAGGATAGGGTGTAAACAGGGTACAGGGGGAAATACATATAGGGTGTATGTAATTGGGTTTTGGGTTAAAATTAATAAATAAAATAAACAAAATAAATAAATAAATAAAATAACAAATAAAAATATAAAGTTTGGATTTTATAGAATACTAATAATAATAATGAAAACAATACCATTAACAATAATAACAATAATAGTAGTAATAATAATAGAAACCCAGGTAATAGTGAAAATAATAAGATTGGAAATTACTACATAAATTCATTGAAAAATAGCCACAAATAAAATCATCGATTATAAATAAACTTTAACGGAAGATCCAAGAATACATTTTGACAAAATAATTTGAAAACCTAAAAAATAATTTGCGAAAATTTTAAATACAGAAAATATACAAAATTACATTTTTGGAAAAACAGGGTTACATAGGGATAAATGATCTCTAAATTGCCTCTAAAGGTGACTATAAAAACCCCTCCCCCCCCCCCCCCCACCATAACGAGGTAATCAATATTTTTCCACATAAATGCACTTTCATAATCTTCTTGATTACTGACTTGAACGTTACAGGGTTTGTCGCCGGGTCAATCCCGGTGTATCGAACTTTTTGCAAGTCAACGGTAGCAGCAAGGAATAGTCAAACGCCTGTGAAAGTAACAGGTTTGCCTTTATTGTTTCCAAAAGAATCCACGAGTACATTTGTTTGCTCCCACACAAAAATCAGCAGCAACAACATTCTTCATACTCAAGCTGATAATCATTATTCATACATGCATGCGTGAGTGCACATGCACATGTGTAATTTATGGTCAGGTCATTCATGGATAAAACCAATCTAGACCCTTTGAAATTTAATTTGCATGTTGTTTAGATGTAGTAGTACTCGGGATCAATTGTTCGTATCTTCAATTAGAATTATTTATCGATTACTTTCAACTGAGAGAATTTGCATCTCAAGTAAATCTGAAAGGGCCCAACTCCAACACGCATGCTAACTGATAAGGTTACCTAAACAATTATTATAATAATAAATTATGTACTTCTTGGCCGTGGTTATAACATAAAAGTACAATGATACACCAAACTAACTTATAATACCCAGGTAATACTTTCTGATGTGGGTACGTAACTGTGTTAATTACGCCAATACATAATACCCATATCTGGTTGCAACGATGGCTTCACAACATATTAGTCCCCGTACGCATGCCGCATTTTCTACATTAGTCTACGATAAGTCATTATTCATATTAATCCCTACAATCTGGGGCTCATGGGTCTCACTCATAAGTAGTCCCTCCCGTTAACAGTTATCTAAATTACCTTAGTTATATTGTATAGTTATTAGAAAGCAAAGGCATTCTTACAGAAACTTCATGCCCCTTTCCTCCAACTACACCCAACATCTATACATGCCCCAGCCCCCCTCCCCACCTAAACACAACCACTTCAAAGCTCTCTGTCTTGGACTTAAAAGTGGGGAAAATATCACTCACATCTTCTTTTTGAAGCAGGTAGGCATGAACTGAAGCAAATCATGTATTATATCCCAAAGTCAGTCCGTACGTGTTTTTACATGTTCTCACATTTGCACACACCTTGAACATTTCAATTTTTTCGTTAGTACTTTTCATGATCGATAACAGAAAAAGCACGTTAGTAGGACGAGCCACTAAAAGAAAGTGTGTTAATCTCATAGTTTTCCATTAAGTTCTGATGCTACTGATTTTGAGGTGGGAGCAACAAATATGCGTTCTTATTATTTATTGTGGAAGAGACAGGTTTGAAACAGATCTTAGCCATAGATCTAGATCTGAGATGTGTACTTTGTGTGAAGCGGGAGAGGGGGTTCTACTGGTAGCTGGCCGCCCTGAACACCTGCAAAGCACCTAGAAACACCGGGAGAGATCCCGACGATAGGCCCTCCAACGATCTAGTCAGTCACTGGAAAGAAAAAGAAAGCTAGGGTTCAGGTGCAGAAATGTTGATTACCTCTGAAAAGGGGGGAGGGGGAATGGTATTTATAGGCAGAGAGAAGAGAGCAAACCCTAACCCTAATGGGTTGGGTGACTCTCTTCTATGGGCCTGAAACAATAGAAGGCCCATACAGGCCTGATCTGTAGTAGTTTGCGGATCCTGGGGGGATCAGACGGCTCAGGTTGAGCTAGATTTTTACCCACATCATAGGCCCTGGAGGGTTGTAGTTACTAGTCATTGAAGAGTAGCCTAATCTTGGGAGAAGATCAGTTGACAATGAGCATACGGATAGGGCAGAAGTGATGGAACAGCGGTGATTCCCAGGACTACGGATTGGTGTGCGTATCGATCATAAAAGCTTAACAGATTTAATACGTGATCTAACCCTTTATAGCGGAATCTAGGGTTCACGAATTATACCTGCGATGAGAAGAAGACGATAGTTTCTAGCAACCTCGAGCTGTCAACGACCCCAAGATCTTTTGCACGTATTCCTTCCTCGGGTTGGACGTCGTGTGGGCGACGATCTCCCAACCTTTCTTCTCCTTGGCTGACCTCTCTTTCTCTCCTTACGTGGATCACGAATTTAGAGAAAAAATCTTATATCTCAGATAATCAATGATGGCCAGAGAATAGAGGATATATATATAAGGCTACAGCAGGGACCATGAGGAGAAATTAGGGTTAGGTCTCCTAACGAATCTGTGTATCCCGTGTTCATCCCGAACACACAACCCAGGCCCATTAACAATAGCTCGGTCCACTAAAGAGCTATTGTTGCACTACCTTCCTAATTCCAAATTATATTTATGGGCTCCTTTTATCATATGCTCGTTCAGCTCCCCATGTTAAGATATCGAATGTCCGTCGATCAAATTAAGTTACTGACAACTATATTGATCAACATCTTTTATCCTTAAGTAGTACCACTCAACTTTTTTGTCACGTCGGATGTAATCCACCTGCAGGGTTTACATGACAAATCCTTATGAGCTCCTTAAGGGGACATCATCAACCCGACGTATCGGGACATGGATTCCTTTTATAATCAACAGCCCATCATACATACAATGCTATTACCCAATTCATAGAGGTTGTTGATCCATAATGAATCTCACTCTTTTATGAGTCAAAGTAATGCAAACTGCATATAGATGTCTGTTATTATATCTGGATTAAGAGCATAAGCATCCATAATAACAGAGGTGTTTGTTCTCTTTTGTAGTCAGTACAAAGAGAACAACCTCAAGTGGTCCTGTTCAATACACACAAAGTGTACTAGTGTAAACCTATAGTCAAGATAGACTAATACCAGATTACACTACAACCTTTCCAATGGATTGTCCAAGTCCGTCTAGGTTGTGAACTATTTATATATTCCATAGGGAACTGATAATATGATCTTCTGTGTGTCACCTCACACCATATTATCAACCTTATAGAATATCAGACACTTGCATTAATATTATAATAAACACAATATGCAAACATATGTCCATATGATTCTCATTCAAAAAAAATAAGGAAATAAAGTTAATACAAAAGTGATGCTTTCAGTATATAACACTAACAATCTCCCACTTATACTTAAAGCATTGCTTTTCAGTATACTGTTACAAATCTCCCACTTATACTTAAAGCCATGCTGCTACGCATCTGACTCCATTTCCCTCAACATGACTATCAAAAGCCTTAGCTGGTAAGCTCTTAGTGAAGGGATCAGCTATGTTGTCTGCTGATGCTATCTTCATCACAGCAACTTTTCCTTTCTTTACGAAATCTCGTATCAGGTGGTACTTACGCTCAATGTGTTTACCTGTTTTATGGGCTCGTGGTTCCTTCGAATTTGCAACTGCACCACTATTATCACAATAAAGTGTAATAGCCTTAGGCAAATTAGGTACCACATTCAAGTCCAATAGGAAGTTTCTGCGCCAAACCGCTTCTTTGGCTGCCTCAGCGGCTGCCACATACTCGGCTTCCATGGTAGAATCAGCAACATTTTTGCTTGATACTCCTCCATATAGTGGCTCCACCTCCCAAAGTAAATACATAACCTGAGGTTGATTTCCTGGAATCCCTATCTGACTGAAAATCTGAGTCTGTATACCCCAAGGCAACTAAACTATCTGCCTGGTAAACTAGCATGTAATCTTTAGTCCTTTTCAGGTACTTCAAAATATGCTTTACGGCAGTCCAGTGCTCTTGTCCCGGGTTAGACTGATATCTGCTAACCATGCCAACGGCAAAGCAGATATCTGGTCTCGTACATAGCATTGCATACATTAAGCTTCCTACTGCTGAAGCATAAGGAACTGCTTTCATGTTCTCTATCTCTTTAGGTATCCTCGGCCACTGCTCCTTTGATAGGGCAATTCCATGCCTAAAAGGTAAGAAACCTTTCTTAGAATTTTGCATGCTAAAACGAGTTAGTATAGTATCGATATAGGAAGCTTGGGACAAGCCCAACATCCTTTTCTTGCGATCTCGTAGAACTTTGATCCCAAGGATGTGACCTACTTCTTCAAGTCCTTCATATCAAACTGTTTGGATAACCATACCCTTACGTTAGATAATACCTTCACATTGTTTCCAATGAGCAAGATGTCATCCACGTAAAGTACTAAGAATACCACTACGTTTCCGTCACACTTTTTGTATACACACGATTCATCTGGAAATTGATCAAATCCATAGGATTTTATCACCTGATCAAAACATATGTTCCAAGATCTGGAAGCTTGCTTAAGTCCATAAATGGACTTCTTGAGCTTACAAATAAGATGCTCTTGGCCCTTTTCAATGAACCCGTCTGGTTGCTTCATATAGATGTCTTCCTCAAGACTTCCATTAAGGAAAGCTGTCTTGACATCCATTTGCCAAATCTCATAATCAAGATGAGCTGCAATAGATAAAAGAATCCGGATAGACTTAAGCATGGCTACTGGCAAAAAAGTTTCCTCAAAATCGATACCCTCTCTTTGAGTAAAACCTTTTGCAACAAGCCGAGCTTTAAAGGTTTCAACCTTACCGTCTGATCCTCTTTTTCTCTTATAGACCCACTTGCATCCAATGGCTTTTACACCAATAGGTGGTTCTACAAGCTCCCAGACTTGATTAGAATCCATAGATTCTATTTCAGATATCATTGCTTTTTGCCAAGACTCTGCATCTTTATCTTGGAGTGCTTCATTGTAGGTACAGGGATCATAATCTTGTTCCTCAGGGACAAAGTTTGACGACTCTCCCAAGAACATATATCTATCAGGTTGTATCACAACCCTCCCACTACGACGAGGCACTATCGGTTGTGGTGTAACATTTGTGACACGTTGTACAGTTACTAGCGGTACATCCTGTTGTACTGTTGGTACTGAAGTATTTGGTGTCTCACCTCTCAGTTCTTCTAGAACAGCTCTACTTATAGGTTTATGGTTCATCACATAGTCTTCCTCTAAGAATCGAGCATTGGTGCTAACAATGACCTTCTGATCCTTAGGACTATAAAATAAACCTCCTTTCGTTCCTTTTGGATAGCCTACAAACAAGCATACTTCTGTACGAGATTCCAACTTATCGACTTTCCCATTCAGCACGTGTGCTGGACTACCCCAAATCCGAACATGTTTCAGACTAGGCTTACGCCCAGTCCACAGTTCTGTGGGAGTAATTGGTACTGACTTAGAAGGAACCAAGTTCAAAATATAAGCTGCAGTTTCTAAGGCATATCCCCAAAACGAATCTGGTAAATCTGAATAACTCATCATTGATCTAACCATCTCCATAAGAGTCCTATTCCTTCTTTCTGCTACACCATTCTGTTGGGGTGTTCCGGGTGCTGATAATTGGGATGTAATCCCAGCCTCTGACAAATAGTCCCTAAACTCCCCAAAGAGATACTCGCCACCACGATCTGAACGTAATGACTTGATACATTTTCCATGACGTTTCTCCGTTTCTGCCTTGTACTCTTTGAATTTCTCAAAGCACTCAGACTTACGGCGCATCAAATAAATATATCCATACCTTGAATAATCGTCAGTAAATGTGACAAAAAATTCAAAGCCACCTCTAGCCTGGACAGTCATGGGCCCACACAAATCAAAATGAACCAATTCCAACACATCTTTGGCCCTATATCCCTTTGCCTTGAAAGGCCTTTTGGTCATTTTACCTACCAAGCATGATTCACAGACTGGTAGTGCCTCCACTTCCAATGAACTCAAAGGTCCATCTTTAACCAGTCTTTGAATCCTTCTTAGGTTAACATGCCCCAATCGCAAGTGCCAAAGATATGTTTGGTTCATACAAGAAGGTTCTTTTCTCTTATTTATGTTAGAAGACATATTATTCATTTCCATAAGTTGCATCGTGGGCGAAATAGGATTAATGACATATAGATTATCAACCAATGCACCCGAACAGATAAAATGCTTATTTTTTCTAATAACAATATTGTCATTAAAATAAACTGAATATCCATCCTTAACTAGCATGGAAGCAGAAATTAAATTCCTTCTAAGTGAAGGTGCATAAAGACAATCTCTCAATGTCAAAGACTTATTTCTACCAAAAGATAAAATAACATCTCCTATTGCAACGGCCGCTACTCTTGTAGCGTCACCCATAAACAAGCATATCTCTCCATCACTGAGCCGTCTGGTTTCCTGGAATCCCTGCAATGTATTGCAGACATGATTAGTGGCTCCTGTATCTACACACCAGGTGCCGGTAGATAACACCGCTAAACATGTTTCAACAACTAGTAAATGAGATATACCTTCTTTGTTCTTTTGTTTGAGAAGTGGACAGTCAGTCTTCCAATGTCTTGACCCTTTGCACTTGAAATACTTGCCTTTCGGCTTTTTCACAGCGCCTTGAGGTCTCATGCCCTTCTTTGCTGAGTTTACTTGTTTCTGAACTTTATTCTTCGTACCACCTTTTGGCTTAGAAATAGAGTCCTTTTCAGTCACATAAACATGAGCATTCTGCTTGAAGAGAGCTTCAGCATCCTGTAGTTCTTTTGCAAGTTCTGCCAAACTATACAACTTTTTGTTCATGTTGTAATTAAGGCAAAACGAGTCAAAACTTTTAAGCAGAGTCCCGAGAATGATATCGACCTGGATTTCCCCATCGATTTCAGCACTAAGGATCTCCATCTCATTTAGATGACCCATCATCTTGAGAACATGATCCCTTACTGGTGTCCCCTCAGCCATAGATGCATTCATCAAACTCTTCATAGAAAATTGCCTAGCTGCTCTACTCTGATGTCCGAAGAGTTCCTTAAGGTTGTACATCATATCATAAGCTGTGGGCATGGCCTGATGCTGATGCTGCAGTACATTTGACATAGATGCCAAAATGTAACACCGCGCCATCTCATCTGCCTTATTCCACTTCTTATAAGCCTCTTTGACCTCTTCATCAGAGTTAGCATCAGGCTTAGGTGGGCATACTTCATTGAGTACAAATTTGTACTCTTCAGCAGTTAAGACAATATCCAAGTTACATTTCCAGTCAATATAATTAGGTCCAGTAAGTTTGTTTTCTTTAAGAATCACCATAAGTGGACTGAAAGAACCCATTTTTGAAATCCTGAGAATCATATAAAAAAAATTATGTAGGGCAAAACTTTTTGAATTAATTAAATATTGATTCCCTCAAAACAATAAAAAAAAAATTCACCAACACCTTAAACACCATGGATTTAGCATGCCACGATAGTGTGGACGTATACAAATTCAATATTTGTTCAAGTAGGTTTTTCCTATTAATTTTACTATCATGTCAACACAACTTTATGACAAATAAAATTAATCTGTTGGTCTTGCTCTGGTCCTACAAATAATAGCAGTGACTCCGATGGGGAGGATACCATTATTTGTATCTAAGTGTATACCATTGCTTAATACTAAGTCCATTATCTTGTATTGAGTTCCTTCAGATGGAGAAGTGAACACATACTAGGTAACTTTCTACAATTATCCCTAAGGAAGTTTGTACTGGTGATCCATAATTATACTCATCCGATATGTAGGAAAGCACTAAAGCCAACACGCAAGTACAATTATATCACCTACAAACCAGCAATGGAGACCGTGGGATTCATGGTAAATGAATTCCCTCTCCCACTTAGTTATTTAACAATGAGGGTTTTTCTACTAGTTAATTTATGTCCATGTTGTCCATTATTAATGTGATCCTAGTTTTTCAAAAAAAAAATCACAAAATAATAAACATGCATAATCAGAATAAGCAATGATGGCAATAAATTTGAAAATAAATATCCAACTATTATGGCCATCTTTCCTGATTCTTCCCCGACTGTGCGAATCCCAAGTCTGACCCTGCGCAGAGTTATACGGGGTTCGACCTTTTTTTTTAAAAGGTCTGGCTGCCGATTTCTTCATCGAAAACCATCTGTCGATCTCCGGACTGCCTAAAAACAGCATCTCCTCCGGCGTCAGAAACAGCCACCACCGCCATCACGATCGATCAAAAAAAAAAATTAAAATTACATCAATCATATGCCTCCCGAAGGAGTTCATACATAATCTAGATTGAAAAATTAAAATTACATCAATCCTATGCCTCCCGAAAGAGTTCACACATAATCTAGATTGAAAAATTAAAATTATAAGCACGATCAACCCTCGTGATATTAATTACATCCACAAAACAACAACAACACAAACAAAACATTCATTGGACCATAATAGTTGGATCTAAGATGCCTGCAAAACCGAGTTAGAACAGATCTACATCTACCGACTATCATACAATGCAAGTTTTATTGGACAACATGGATGTAACAATCAATACGCAGATCCAATACCGGCTCTGATACCAATTGATGGAACAGCGGTGATTCCCAGGACTACGGATTGGTGTGCGTATCGATCATAAAAGCTTAACAGATTTAATACGTGATCTAACCCTTTATAGTGGAATCTAGGATTCACGAATTATACCTGCGATGAGAAGAAGACGATAGTTTCTAGCAACCACGAGCTGTCAACGACCCCAGGATCTTCTGCACGTATTCCTTCCTCGGGTTGGACGTCGTGTGGGCGACGATCTCCCAACCTTTCTTCTCCTTGGCTGACCTCTCTTTCTCTCCTTACGTGAATCACGAATTTAGAGAAAAAATCTTATATCTCAGATAATCAATGACGGCCAGAGAATAGAGGATATATATATAAGGCTACGGCAGGGACCATGAGGAGAAATTAGGGTTAGGTCTCCTAACGAATCTGGGTATCCCGTGTTCAGCCCGAACACACAACCCAGGCCCATTAACAATAGCTCGGTCCACTAAAGAGCTATTGTTGCACTACCTTCCTAATTCCAAATTATATTTATGGGCTCCTTTTATCATATGCTCGTTCAGCTCCCCATGTTAAGATATCGAATGTCCGTCGATCAAATTAAGTTACTGACAACTATATTGATCAACATCTTTTATCCTTAAGTAGTACCACTCAACTTTTTTGTCACGTCGGATGTAATCAACCTGCAGGGTTTACATGACAAATCCTTATGAGCTCCTTAAGGGGACATCATCAACCCGACGTATCGGGACATGGATTCCTTTTATAATCAACAGCCCATCATACATACAATGCTATTACCCAATTCATAGAGGTTGTTGATCCATAATGAATCTCACTCTTTTATGAGTCAAAGTAATGCACACTGCATATACATGTCTGTTATTATATCTGGATTAAGAGCATAAGCATCCATAATAACAGAGGTGTTTGTTCTCTTTTGTAGTCAGTACAAAGAGAACAACCTCAAGTGGTCATGTTCAATACACACAAAGTATACTAGTGTAAACCTATAGTCAAGATAGACTAATACCAGATTACACTACAACCTTTCCAATTGATTGTCCAAGTCCGTCTAGGTTGTGAACTATTTATATATTCCATAGGGAACTGATAATATGATCTTCTGTGTGTCACCTCACACCATATTATCAACCTTATAGAATATCAGACACTTGCATTAATATTATAATAAACACAATATGCAAACATATGCCCATATGATTCTCATTCAAAAAAAATAAGGAAATAAAGTTAATACAAAAGTGATGCTTTCAGTATATAACCCTAACAAGAAGATCCCTGCGAGGAGCGATACGAGGGTGAGACCAAGCTCTGGGACACCAAGATCCGACCACCTGAGCTTTGTGCCTCGGAGATAGGGACATCGAGCATCGATTGGAGCCAACAATTGGTAGCTAGCTCGAGGTTCGTGCCGAGCGTCGAGCGTCGAGCTTTGTGAGAAAGCTTGTAGTTGACTGAGATTGCTGCCGAGCAACGAGATTTGTGAGAAAGCTGGTATCTGGTTGGAAGTTGCCGCCGAGCACCGAACATCGAGCTTTGTAAGAATACTGGTAGCTGGTAGGAAGTTTCTGCTGAGCGCTGAGCGCCGAGCTTTGTGAGAAAGTTAGTAGCTAGCTGGAAGTTGTTGCCGAGCACCGAGCATCGAACTTTGTGAGAAAGCTGGTAGCTGGCTGAGATTGCTGCCGAGTGCCGAACGTCCAGCTTTGTGAGAAAGCTGGTAGCTGGATGGAAGTTGCTGCCAAGCACTGAGCGTTGAGCTTTGTGAGAAAGCTGGTAACTGGCTGAGATTGCTGCCGAGCGCCGAGCATCGAACTTTATGAGAAAGCTGGTAGCTGGCTGAGATTTGCTGCCAAGCGCCGAGCGTTAAGCTTTGCGAGAAATCTGGTAGCTAGTTGAAAGTTGCTGCCGAGCACCGAGCGTCGAGCTTTGTGAAAAAGCTGATAGCTAGCTGAGATTGCTGCCAAGCGCAGAGTGCCGAGCATCGAGCTTTGTGAGAAAGCTAGTAGCTGGTTGAAATTTTTTGCCGAGCGTCAAGCTTTGTGAGAAAGCTGGTAGCTGGCTGGAAGTTACTGTCGAGCGCCGAGCATTGAGCTTTGTGAGAAAGCTGGTAGCTGGCTAAGATTTGCTCCCGAGTGCCGAGGGTTGAACCTTGTGAGAAAGCTGGTAGCTGGCTGAGATTGCTGCTTAGCGTCGAGCTTTGTAAGAAAGCTGATAGCTGGCTGTAAGTTGCTACTGAGCGCCGAGCATGAGCTTGATGAGAAAGATGGTAGCGGGCTAAGATTGCTGTCGAGTGCCGAGCATCGAGCTTTGTGAGAAAGCTGGTAGCAGGTTGAGATTTGCTACCGAGTGCTGAGCATCGAGTTTTGTGAGAAAGCATATAGCTGGCTGGAAGTTGTTGCCGAGCACCGAGCGTCGAGAATCGAGCTTTGTGAGAAAGCTGGTAGCTGGCTGAGATTGCTGCCGAGCATCGAGCTTTGTGAGAAAGCTAGTAGCTGCCCGAGCATCGAACCCCTTGATCTTGTATGAAAGATTGGAGCTTGCTTAAGGTTGATGTCGAGCGTCGAGCATGGTGGACTTTGTGAGAAAGCCAGTAGCTCAAAGTTAATGTCGAACGTCGAGCCCCTTGATCTTGTATGGAAGATAGGAGCTTGCTTGAGGTGTCGAGCGTCGAGCCCCTTGATCTTGTATGGAAGACAGGAGCTTGCTCGAGGTTAATGCCGAGCGTCGAGCCCTTAATCTTGTATGAAAGACAGAAGCTTGCTCGAGGTTGATGTCGAGCGTCGAGCACCTTAATCTTGTATGAAAGACATGAGCTTGCTCGAAGTTAATGTCGAACGTCGAGCCCCTTGATCTTTTACGAAAGGCAAGAGCTTGCTCGAGGTTAATGCCGAGTGTTGAGTGCCTTGATCTTGTATGGAAGACAGGAGCTTGCTTGAGGTTAATGTTAAGCATCGAGCATGACAAACTTTGTGTGAAAGCCAGTAGCCAGCTCAAGGTTGATGTCGAGCGTCGAGCCCCTTAATCTTGTATGAAAGACAAGAGTTTGCTCGAGGTTGATGCCAAGCGTCAAGCATGGTGGAATTTGTAAGAAAGCCTGTAGCCAGCTCAAATTTAATGTCGAGCATCGGTCCCCTTGATCTTGTATGGAAGACAGGAGCTTGCTCGAGTTTAATGCCGAGCGTCAAGCCCCTTAATCTTATATGAAATACAAGAGCTTGCTCGAGGTTAATACCAAGCGTCGAGCCCCTTAATCTTGTATGAAAGATATAAGCTTGCTCGAGGTTGATGCCGAGCGTCGAGCGGGGTGAACTTTGTGAGAAAGCTTGCAACTAACTCGAAGTTATGCCGAGCGTCGAGCCCCTTGATCTTGTATGGAAGAAAGGAGCTTGCCCAGGGGCTCTTGTATGGAAGAAAGGAGCTTGCCCGAGGTCCAAGTGAGAGATTGAGAAATCTCTCGTTATGGCTCGAAGTCCAAGCCGAGCGGCGAGGACGTGAGAGATTGACAAATCCCTTGTTATGGCCCAAAGTCCAAGTGAGAGATTGAGAAATCTCTCGTTATGGCTCGAAGTCCAAGCAGAACGGTGAGGAAGTGAGAAATTGAGAAATCTCTCATTAGGGCTCGAAGTCCACGTGAGAGATTGAGAAATCTCTCGTTATGGCTCGAAGTCCAAGCCAAACGGTGAGGACATGAGAGATTGAGAAATTTCTCGTTAGGCTCGAAGTCCACGTGAGAGATTGAGAAATCTCTCATTACGGAGCGAAGTCCAAACAAAATGGTGAGGGCGTGAAAGATTGAGAAATTTCTCATTAGGGCTCAAAGTCTATGTGAGAGATTGAGAAATCTCTTGTTATGGCTCAAAGTCCAAACCGAACGGCGAGGACGTGAGAGATTGAGAAATCACCCGTTAGGGCTCGAAGTCTGGGCCGAGCGGCGAGGACGTGAGAGATTGCGAGGAATATCTTGTTTGGATAAGTAATCACGAGATATTCTGACATGAAATAAAAGGAACTTCATTGCTTTTATTTGCTTGGTTACACGAAAGAATGTACAGAGACTGGGTAGCACCTGTTATTATCCCTGACAACTATGTCGGCCTTTGTACTAGTTTGGAGACCTTGTACGGAACCTCCTCCATCTCGTCTATCGGCTCTGTGCCCACCGAGTTTCTATCGGACGGTAGCTTAACTGCGTCAATAGGAATGACTGAGGCTCCCACTGAAGCCATGTAACAAGTTCGGGCTAATTATTGGTTGCCTCAGACGACTCCCACTTCTGAATTGGTTGGGAATTTCAACTTCAAGTGATAAGCGGAGGATACTGCGTGAAGGGAAGAGAGGTCGGGCCTGCCCAGGATGGCATTATAGGCAGCATTGATGTTGACAACCATGAAGTCCATTGCCTCTGTTCTAATGGTTAGGGCCATTCCGGCGGTGACGTCAGCGTGCTGATTCTCTCGAATTGGACAGAAACGCTCGAGAACTCGTGGATCGTGTACCTGGTCGGCTTCAGCCTCCCGCGATAGAGTTTTGAGTTTTCGAATGCAGCCAGGAACATGATATTGACTGAGCTTCCGCTGTCAACTAGGATGCGGCGGACCTTGTGATTAAACATGTCGAGACTGACTACTAGGGCATCGTAATGAGGCAGTCGGACGCCTTCCAGATTTTCGCTGGAGAATGAGACCGCCAGTCTTTGATCTCCGGGGGGTGGATAGTTGTGGACTGAGTTAACCTCTCGCACGAAGGCTTTACGGGAGGTGTTCGACCCTTCACCCATGGGTTCGTCGTGGACATATTGAAGGATGGCCGGCCCCCCTGCTTCTTCGGGCTCGGGCTCGGGCTCGGGCTCGGGATGCCTACTGGCTGTTCGAGGAGGAGGCAAAGATCTCGGGTTCCCCGGGTTAGTTTGGGTAAACTCCCATAGGTACCCCTTTTGGATGAGGGCCTCGATCTCGTCTTTGAGGGCTCGACAATTATCGGTCTCATGCCCTTGGTCCCGATGGAACCGACAGTAAAATCTTTGACCCCTCTTCTTGTTGTTGTTGAGTCAGGGAGGATGGCGTACGATTCCCTTATCCTCAATTTTATAAGGATAGCTGACACACTCTGAGTTAGCGGAGTGAACCTCTCGAAGCAGGGGACAAGAGGTGGTCTTTTCTGACCGAATGCATCTTTCTGAGTCTTCTTCACAGGCTCGGAGTCATCGGCTTTCCTCTTCCCCTTGGCGGGGGTTTCTTTCAGACCTTCTGGGAGCAGAGCATCCTCGGCTCGGATGTACTTTTTGACCTTGTACAGAAGGTCAGAAAAATCAGTTGGTGGCTTCTTGGCCAAGGAGGCCTTCAGCGGGTCGTGGTGAACATTGTGTCGGAAGGCCGCGAACGAGATGCTAGCGTCAAGAGAAGAGACCGCCCCAGCCTCGGTGGTGAACATTCACACGAAGTCCCGAAGGGACTCTCCTTCCTTCTGCTTGAGGTCCAGAAGGGACGCATTCGTCTTCTCGACCTTGCGACTGGTAACGAAGTGAGTAAGGAAGCTCGCCTCGAACTGGTCGAATGAAAAAATCGAGCTGAGGGTGACTTTGAGAACCATTCCTGGGCCGGACCATGCAGAGTGGCTGTAAAGGTGCGACATAGGAGATGATTCGAGGCGTCGTGAATCATCATGAGGGTTTTGAACCCTTTCATGTGATCAACAGGATTACTCTCTCCATTGTACATCTCGAACGGAGGTGGTCAGAAATTCCTTGGAATCTCAACGTCGAGGAATGGAGCAAAGAATGAGGGTCGATTAGGCTGATACCTCCGGCTGGATTGCAGCCCGCCCTCGCCAATGCGGGCGAGGCGATTCTCCATTTCTTGGAGGCGTCGAAAGACGACATCGATCTGTCTCGGTGGCTGAGTCGAGCCATAAGACTCACTGCCCTGTGCTTCCTCCTACCGAGGGTTGTCATTTTGTCGCTCAGTTCTGGGACCGCTTAGGAGGGCTCGGGGGACATCGTTCCTAAAATCCTAGAACTCGGCTCTTACGATCGTCACTTGTTCGCCTTGACTGCGAGGGGGTGGAAAATCCCTTGGGGAGTGGCTGCACCTCCGCTCCCGACCCAGAAATAGGTGAATGTTGTGGGTTGGTGCCTAGTTGGAGAGGGCGGCCCCGCCCTTTGATCGGCTGAGCTGGTGCCGAAGGTCATTCACGGGCTGTCGGTGATTGATGACATTCCATAGGTCATCAGCGACCAAGCATGAAGCGCTCGGAATGGCATCCAGCGGACCCTCGACTTGCTACCTTCGAGCCCCCTATGTGTTCGCGTGACTGCGATAAGGATGAGAGTCGCCATGACGTCCGGCCGTGAATGCTCTCCTAACCTTGGGTGCCATGGAAGGGGTCGGCTTCAGGGTGAGATCCGAGTCTGGGATCGAATCAGTCTGTCGTTCCCACAGACAGCGCTAATCTGATGCTTCTGATTTTGAGGTGGGAGCAACAGATGTGAATTCTTGTTATTTATAGTGGACGAGACAGGTCTGAAACAGATCTGAGCCACATATTTGGATCTTAGATGTGTATTTTGTATGGAGCTGGAGAGAGGGTGCTGTTGGTAGCTGGCTGTCCTGAGCACCTGCAAAGCACCTAGAAACACCGGGAGAGATCTCGGCAACCAGCCCTCCGATGATTTAGTCAGTCACTGGAAAGAAAATGAAAAGCTAGGGTTCAGGTGCAAAAATGTTGATTACCCCTGAAAAGGGGGGAGGGGATCTGGTATTTATAGGTAGAGAGAGGAGAGGAAACCCTAACCCTAATGGGTCGGGTGACTCTCTTTAGTGGGCCCGAAACAACAGAAGGCCCATAGAAGCCTCAAGCCTGATCTGGAGGAGTTTGCGAATCCTGAGGGAGTCAGACAGCTCAGATTGAGCTAGATTTTTATCCACATCAGTTACTATGTTAAGATATTAATGATTTTCACTCATAAATAACAACTGCATAGGTTTCTAACATATGCCTAGGAGAAGGATATGTAGCTTAGTGGAATTTAAGTGTGTGCCGAAAGGGGGTGTTGGTAAGCAAAATTTGAAGGAGAATGTGGGAAACTTAAGGAATCTCAAATTTTATTCCATGAGATTCCTAAGGAATATGGAAAATAAAAAAATGTAACTAGAAACTTGAGTTCCCAGTTTCTGTTGTCCCCCAAAAAAGGAAATTCATGGACTCCACAATTCTTTTTTTCCTCTTTCTCATCTAGACTCTTCTCATTCTACCACTATAAGATTATAGTATAAGCATTTAAAAATTAAAATATATAGTAGTGTCTATCCTCACGTAATAACTTGGATGCCAATTTAATTATATCGAATATCAAAGTATTCCAACCGAAGATTTAATTAGAACCTCACGATCAAACTATAAATCCTCTGAATTTCCACTCGATCAATCGGAGATACAATTCAAGAAAGTATATTACTAACTAGGATCATCATAGCAATTATTTCACTGTAATGTAATGTCAGCACACGTCCCTGCCATGTTACAAATAGATCAATGGCTGTAACAAGAATTTACAAGCTTGCCCAAAAAGAAAGATTTACAATCAAATCTAACTGAACTATTCATAAAATCAACCTGCAATCGTACACATAGTAATCCAGAAGTGCCATTGCAAATGCAATTCATGTTAACAGAGTCATGTAAATACCTCCCCCTCTCCCTCTCCCTCTCCCTCTCCCGCCCTCCCCCCTCCTCTACCATTCTGTAAATACTGGAAACTCCGCCGCCCCCCCCCCACCCCTCTCCCCCTACCCCAACAACCAAACTCCTCTTCCATCTTCTCCCCTCCTAGTCCACTAACCGTATGTTCAAACCCTTCCCTCTCTTCTCGTCGTCACACTTGTCACCCAAGACAACTCTCCCTTTTCTCTCCTTCAAGATCTGCAACAAATCAAACCTTCGGACCACCAGCTTCATTCCATCGCTATGCTATCAGAGTTGGAGTTGAGCAGGATCGGGCCCAATGAGTGGGCATGACACACCGTCAATCTCCCTACGCCTGACCCCTCAACCACTGATGCCCCCCCCCCCCCCCTTTCACCTCAGCCGCCTCCTCCACAGGAGTCAACCCCACAAGCAAAGGTGGCACCGGCTATCCCCACCCCAAACCCACCCATGAACACCCCCCTGAGGGGGATTCCCCTAAGCTTAGACGTGCCCTATCCCCCCGCGGGCACACCAAAGTGCACATCATCAACAGGAGGAAAGAGCCAATGGTCATCACCGCCATCATGAGGAGTTGCTGCCAAGGGGACGGGTCCATAGAGGGGGTCCTCCTACAAGCCCCTATGGGCGTAAAAGAACCCCCCCCCCCCCCCCCCCCCCGAGGATCCAACGTCACTCTCACAGACAAAATTTTGATCAAAGGGACTATGAACACCGTCACCAAATACAATCAGATATGCATCACAGGAACAACCACAATCAAAGCTTTCACAGGGGACATGGGCAACAATCACACAGAGGCCATACCAGAGATAGGGCTGAACACAAGCAAACTCACCTCCCCCAACAGCACAGAGACAACCACCACCATTCTATCAGTCCACCCCTTCCGAGATCATCCACACACCACAACAACCCCCCAAAGGATACTACCCCCCCAACTAAACACTTGGCCTCATTTTCACACAACTCGCTCCAATCACTCCCACAATCAGTGTCCATCGACCCTTTCAAGTCCATCGTTGTATGGGCCCAAGAAGGGGATCCAAACGGGACTCCAGAGGGTAGGGAACAAGCTGAGATTGAGGACTCATCGGAGAGGTGGCATGAAGTGGCTCGAAAAGAAAAGAATAAAGTCAAAACCCCCCTCCATCCCATCCGGAAAACAGAAAAAAACAAAGAAAAGGCAAACGAAAACAAGTGCCATGCTTCAATTGTGGAGAACTGGGATATTACCAGAATAAATGCACAAAGGAAGTTAGATGCCTAAGATGCATGAAGTGAGGCCACATGTCTTACACCTGCACGAACGTCGTCAATACTAACAATGACGACAAACAGGTGGTGTGCAGAGGCAGATCGCCAGACAATCCAGCCCTGATCAAGCTCGCAAACAGCCTTGATTCAATCAAGAACGAAGAAAAGTGGTTGCACCAGTGGTGTGCGGTGGCACGAGTGAGAGCGGGTAGCCCTTCGGAGACTCATCTTTTTCAAGCTCTGAACCTGAAGTTGCCAATGAGGGCCCACAGAGATTGGGTAGCAAAGAAAAATGTGCCACCTCCAATTTCTGGTTTCGTTCCCATTGCCAGAGAAAATGACAGAGGTAACCAGATTGGGCACGATGGACTTTGGACACTTTAAGGTGGAGTTTAAGACATGGTCACCGAGCTTTGGTGCAGAGCTCCCTCAGGGCGAAAGGTATTGGATATGGATACACAACATACCATTGCATTTCTGGAAGAAGGAGGCTCTACAAGAGATAGTCTCTGACTTCGGGACAGTGGAAGACATCAACGAGAAGACGATTCGCCGCTCGGAGATGGTATCAGCTAGGATACTGATCAGGAGCAGCGACATCTCCCTTATGCCACATTTTGCCAAAGTCTTCTCATTTAAGGAATCCTATCTCATCCGGTTTGTACTCGACAAGCGAGCGGAGACAGAGGCGGAGCTCCTAGCCATCACGCCCCCCACTCCTCCCCCATCTCTCAGAGACGGTCGCTCCTTTAAGTAGGTTGTCTCACCGGAGTGGGATCTTACCAAAGACGGGGCCCACGAAGTGGAGTGTGCTCACCGAGAAGTGATCAAGGCGGCTAGAGGGATGGAGGTTCGCCGGGAGCCTACGGCAGAGGGATCAGATCTTCACAACTCAGGGCGGATCACCGTTGGTCGAGATCGGGGCTCGACCAACGGATCCAACGGTCGGGATGATCCATGTCTGGATATGGCAAAATCCACTCAGTCAGAGGCAAGCCAGGGGAGAAGGGACCAAAAAGTTTCTCAAAGTGGCAGTCAAACACTGCATGTTGGTAAGGAGGTGAGAAGAGGGGAACAGAGTGGGGATCCAGAACATGCAGGCCCTAGAAATGGCAAAAATCCACTTCGACACGGCATGCAAAAAAGTTCTTCAAAAGGGAGAAAGACAAAAGCTTTGGGGCCAGAGCTGCTTTGGGCCAGGAAGTTAGACCAAAGGCAGAGTAGGTCTCCAAAAGGGAAAGAGGGGAGTTGTTGGAGTCAAGAGAGGCAGAAGGCAGGAGCAATTTTGGGGAAGACGACGAGCATGGAGGTGCTCATAGACAGGGAAGATACCTCAAAAGAGGGTGAAATTCAAAAGCAACGAGGCATAAACCTCTGTGATAAAAGCAAAAAGGCATCGAGCGGTGAAACGTTGGTAAAATTCAACTCCTCGATACCGACTCCCAAGGCATCGACCGCAACACCCTCCACACAAAAGATGATAGGTGGCGAAAGCGTCAGTGGAGTAGAGCTGCTGCACCAGAGGCATTATATAGACTATCGAAGTCCATTCACGAAAGCCAAGGAACAACAGGCAGGGTCCATTGCGAATGAGAAGCCCCCTAATGAAAAGCTTAGATCTGCTGAGCTCTTAAAGGAAGGAAATTCTTCGTATTGGCCCAAAGAGGGGCCCATTCTATGGGATGATTTAGTGATGGGCTCAAATGAGCTATTGGTCGCAAATGAGTGTGTCCCAGTCTCACCTCTTGACATTTATGAAGATGACCGAGATGATGAAGATGACCGAGATGATAGGCTTAATCTCGATGATGACTATGTCTATTCAGAAAGAGAGTCGATTGACTCAGAAGGACTGGCTGAAGAGCTCTCGAACATTTCACCAGATTTGGTACCTTGCACATTCCCCCCAACACAATCAATGTTTACAAGCTCTTGTCAAGGCAGTACAGATGTCAGGGGTCACAAGAGGGCTATTGAGGAGTTCTTAGACGACTATCTGGAGATTGCTGCAGCCGCTAAAGCGGCTAAGACAAGCGTCGGAGCAGATCCTAAGGGAAGGATTGCAAGTGTATTCCAAGTAGAGGAGTTTGATGACGAGGAGATCGAGATCGGTCTAACGATCGATTGATAGCCAGCACGGTCTACGATGGTCAGTGATATCCACCACCCCAGGGTTTGTTGGGGGGTATGTTGTATTTTTTGTGGCTACTCTATGTTTTTCTTTTGTCCCACCCCCCAAGGTCGGGGTGGAGGTTATGTATTTTTGTTTTGATTGTAGGATTTTGTAGTAGGCTCAGTACTCTGAGTTTGTTTTATTTATCACTTATTAATGAAACAAGGTGCCCAGACTCCACCTTTTCTTCTTAAAAAAAAAAAAAACAACAACAACAACAGAGTCATGTAAATGACAAGCTATTACATTTGTTAGAGGGAAATACCAGAATCATTTAAAAATATTTGATCAGTTATGGTAAATAGAACACAATTACCATCTGTCAGAGGGTTCTGTCCATATTCTTATTGCAGCATTAAGCCACTCTGGATGCTTTTCAGATGAGAATCATAGTTGGATGCCACCAGGTAATGTAAACTGTAAACAAAACACGGACCCGTTCATATTCTACAACCTACCATGCACAGTCGCACTCGTTTGCATAAACTAAACAATCCTGACGAGAGTAACAAGCTTTGCAATTTCCATATGAAGAGTGTTCCCATATCCACCATTGCCATCTACAGTAAATCATGTAGCAAACATAAGGCACCTGGGCATTATAAAATCTTTATTGAAAACTTCAATTAAATTTAGTATTTCAAGAAAAGGAAAAAAAAGAAGAAGCAAGTATAATATATTTGAAACATTAAAGATGATTAAAAACAAGAAATCATACTAAATCGAGGTCATTGTTTGATGTAATATGTCAACGGCTTAAAAAAAAAGAAAACTCACAGCTCTGCTGGGTTTGAAGAAATCATGACAATGCTAGATGGCTAACTTTTATGTAAACCAAATAACACACCAAGGAAAATAGATGCAACAGACATTTATAATAGGATGCAATGATATAAACATATAGTAAGAAAGATCAGTTTGCCGATGGCATGTATAATGTTCAATAAATGATGACTCAAGACACCCACAGAAATAAGTTTTGGCTTCAGATCAGGCCAAAGAGATGCATCTAAGAAGTCATTAGTAGATAAAACTTGGTACACGACTATTTTAGGCATTGTTCATATGAAAGAAGCCTCTATCAGAAGGCCATCTACCCTGGACTTGGCTTAAGCCTCGAAGCTAGTTATTTTTTCAATGAATATTGAAAGCATGTAGCCTTATTATATATAATTTAACGATAGGTACTGCATTACCATAAACAGATTTTGGATTCACAATCCATTATCAGTTCCTAATTACCCAAATTTTAGTAATAAAAAAAGGACACACATTTGAGCTGACAAAATTGACCACACTTTTTACACACAAACCCCACTAATATGCTCCGTCATGGCCAAACCAATGTTTTAAATTTAATATACCTGTATATCGGAAGGCAAGTTTCCATATCGAATACCGGATATAGGTGATATATCGATGATATTTAAAACATAAAGAGTCAACATATTAGATGAAAATATATATCCGAAATGCAGTTTAGATGACCTTTACACTAAATATACTACAAATACAAACAACCTAATACACACAATAATAGTTATAACAAAAATATATAATTGCTTACATGAAATCTAATACATAAAAGAAAGATTTAACGACAAGGCAAGGAATCTTTCAAAAGAAAACTTGAAGATAAGTTGCAAGGTTTCTCCATTCACTTAGTAGAAGCAATGTGCTTGTACTACATTAAAATAATACAATTGCTTGTTCTCTCTGTATTTTTACACATAGACACAATTAGCCTAATAAAGAACATTGTGAACATAAAATCCAATTTGTAATTTTGTATTGAAAGAATCAAAGAGATAGAATGCATATGTTTCACGTATTCTTTGTCCTATCTCCATCATAATCAGTTTTAGTTTTTCTCATGACTCCCTAACCTACCATTACAAACTTCCAATACTCTCCATTATAACCATAGATTAAGAGTGAATCTCTTATCCACATGTTAAATAAATGAAAACCCCTAGGTCGACATCTCCTCTTTGTCTGCTCAATAAATAAGAGGAGTGATGGTGTGGTAAATATATTTGGGAGAGGAGCGATACAGATGAGAGAAGATATAGGTCCTTTACTTGATATTTTTCACCTCTTTCTGACTTCGTTTACAATGGGCTAGGGTCCACTTGGGTATGTCGTATTTTTTTTTTAAATGCCCAATATTGAATCGGGTAGATATATCAGACATCTATTGATGTATAATTGCCAAAATAGACCAATAACTTTTAAAACAATGGTATTGGTAACTTTTACCTATCCAAACCATTATAATGACCGATATAACGGCTATAATAGGTGATATTTAGGACTCTCGACCAAACTCCATTAAGAAGATTCCTCAATAATAAAAATAAACCTCAAGTTTAATCTTAATTACTTACCTCACATATGCATTGACGAAATCCTACTTCTCGATTTATTTGTACACTTAGAAGCATTTAAAAATGTATCAACCAAGGGGATTAATCATTTAGTATAGCAACGATTACCACCATCATGAAGCATTGAAGCCTTTATGCCAAATTTTTGGGGCTGGCTGCATTAATGCTTCTCCCCCATTCAACTATGTTGTGGGCCACAACCGTTGTCAAATTAACACAATCCAAATCCCTTTAATAGCTCCTACCATGTTTGTTTTTGTCCACCTTTCTTGTCCTTTTTGCTCGCCGAACTTCAACCCTCTTGGGGCATTTAGCCGTCTTTGTTGTAAGTTTACAAATCACCACAATTGATTTTTCAGCATTTTATTTTCAGTTGGGGCAAATTCTCTACTTTCTTCCATTAACAAAATCATTTCCTATTTTGTCTTTTTAGTGCGTTTTCACTCATCCACCTTAATATTCTCATTTAGCTTACACTAATTTTTTCAACGTTTTACTTTACTAACCACCTAACACTTTGATCCATCAAGCATGGTTGTTTGTATATATGTCCTTAAAAAAAATTCATTCAATTTCAAAGGTATCTTCCAATCTCACAATACTTCGGATGCATTTCGCCACTTTAACCAACCCGCTTAAATTCTACGTAAAATCCTTCTCGACCTCACCATTCTCATGAATGACTGATAAATAAGGCATTTTCGTCAAGCAAGAAAACTGAATCACATAATCTCAAAAAAGGTTTAAAGGGTTGCATCATGATAACATTTGGTAAGCATTCTGGGATCAAAATTGTGATCAATAAAAACAGGGAATATTCTTCAATCGCATTCGCATTCGATTACAAATGACAGGATGAATGCGATTCGATTACAAATGACAGGATGATATTGAAACGAGAGGAAGGGGGGGGGGGGGGGGGGGGGGTTACGGACATTAATTTGTAACAAGATTATTACAGAGGAGAAGGAGAAAGTTTACCTTAAACCAAGGAACAGATTGAGCAGATTGAGCAAAAGAGGAATTCACTTGAGAGAAAAAGATGTACAGAAAAGGACAGTCTAAAAGTAGATCGTGGGCTGGGCTGGGCTGGGCTGGGCTTCACCTGCATTGAAAGCACAATCAACCCTAGGACTTAACTTGGATCTGCATCCTCGCAGCCCAATTACTTTCATATAATATTGGACATGTTGAAAAAATTCTCACAGATATTTTAAAGTAGAAAAAAAAATTGAATTGCAGAATCAACCAGTAGTTTAATAAGGAAAATAGACGACCTAAGAAACATAGACAAATACGCTATATACACTTCCTCCTGCACTATGATATAACAGATCTGATCAGTAATCCGCATGATCACAAGTAATAAAATGAATTCGGTATTGACCTAGATCAGATGAAATTAGTCTCCATTTGGTTGAAATTAGAATGAAATTAAATATATATTAGTGGGGATATGATTTGGTTAAACAAGGCGTGTTAAATTTAGTTTGACCAGTAATGTTTTTTTTTTTTTTTTTCCGAAGAAAAGGTGGAATAATGCCACCATGTTTCATTAATAAGTGATTAATAAACAACCCCGAAGTCTCGGAAAAATAAAAGTGCAGTACAGGAAATAAAACATAGCCCCCAACAAGACCCTGGGGGTTGGGTTACAATATCCAGCCTAACGGCAACCAAAACACAAATACAAGCTACTAAGGCCTGATACAAAATAGTAGTAGTGAGGCGGCTGTCCACTCATCAGTCCAGAGTGGGCCCGATCTCTATCTCCTCGTCGTCAAAATCATCCACCTGGAAAACCCTTGCAATTCTCCCTCTTGCTCCTGAAGCAGCAGCTGTAGCCCAAAAGGAAATAAGATGCATGATATGAGTAAGGTTACTAGAAATTGAATTACATGAAGCACGGAAATAAAAATTGTTCCTATCTAGCCATAACACCCATGTGGTTGCCGCAATGGCAATAAACCATGCATCTTTCATATCGTGACGGGATGAGGCAAATCTGGAGCCGACCCACAGTTCCTCATAGTCTCTTGGATAGTCACTTGTTCCTAGTGCTCTCAGCACCTCTATCATTATGGCCTTGCTTCTGGTGCAGTAAAGAAACAGGTGATTCAAATCTTCCACGTGAACGTTGCAGAACCCGCAATTGGTCGCAGTGTGAGGTTGTCTCTTGGCAAGGTTTTCTCTAGTGAGAATGGCATTGTTGAGTACAAGCTAGAGGAAGACTCTAATTTTCAGAGGTGCTTTGATCTTCCATAGAACCGCTGACCAGCTGGGCCTGCATCCTCGGTAGTGAATCCGGTGGTAAAGCGATCTAACCGAGAACACTCCTTTGTTCTCGAGACCCCAACGCATGTGATCTGGGCCTTGGGCACATATCACCCCGGATTGGACTATGCGCATTTGTAGTTCATGCAGTTGCTGTAGCAAACTTGGAGAAAGAGTTCTTTGGAACGACGGTCTCCAAGACCCTCTTTTCCATGTTTCCGCCACCGAGATATTTGGTCAAATCGTTATAGCAAACAACTCTGGGAAATCTTCCTTAAGAGTATGAGGACCGCACCACTTGTCCCACCAAAATCTGGTGGTTCGACCATTGCCGATCAGAGATGAGGTGGCAGAGTTGAAAGGCCCGCTGGCTTTAGCAACTCCTTTCCAGAAACGGGAGACTTTGGATCCCGCGCGAAAGCCTAAGCTTCTTGTCCCTTTCCCTCGAAGGTAAGGTTGGATAAAGTCCTGCCATCCTTCCCCGCCGTGATGAAACACTTTCCACCACCACTTTCCCAGGAGTGCCAAGTTCATATCTCTGAGGTCAATGATTCCTAGCCCTCCGTGCTTCTTTTTCATGCAAGCGATATTCCATTTAATAAGGTGGTAGCCTCCCTTATTTGGGTCTGCACCTTTCCAAAGGAATCTCTTCCTGATACGGTCAATCCTTTGGATCACCCACTTAGGGAGTTCAAAAAAGGACATGTAATATATGGGCAGATTGGATAACACAGAGTTGATGAGTACCACTCTGCCCCCAAGAGAAAGTGATTTGTCTTTCCAACCGGACAGTCTGTCCTCCACCCTGTCAATAATAGGCAACCAGTCAGCTTTAGTAAGCTTCCCTGGACGGAGCGGAAGCCCGAGATATTTGATTGGGAATTCATCTATCGCACAGTTGAGAGTGGTGGCATGCTCCCGAGTTTCAGCTTCTGATAGTGAGATAGGGATCAGCGCACTCTTGTGGAAGTTAATTCTAAGGCCTGACCAGGCCTCAAAGCAGTAAAGGGCCCCTTTAAAGCAAATAGTTTCAGTTCTAGACCCATTTCCAAAGATTAGGGTGTCGTCAGCATATTGAAGGATCGAGCATCCCTGATTAGCAGTGCTGCTGGCCACAGGTGATATCCATCCTTTTTCTTGACAGTTTTCTAGCATTCCCCTGAGTACATCTGCTACAATAGTGAATAGAAGTGGGGACAGCGGATCCCCCTGACGGAGTCCCTTCTTGCAGGGGAACGAAGGACCAGGTCTTCCATTCACTGAAATTGCCGTTTTGCTAGAATGTAAACATTGTTTGATCCATCTAATCCATTTATCTCCAAAGCCTCTCCCCTTGAGAGCCTCTAGCAAGCATTCCCAGTCCACAGAGTCATATGCCTTCTCAAAATCTAGCTTGAGGAGGAAGTTCTTGGAGTTGCTCTTGTGGCAGTGGTGTATAACTTGTTCAGCAGTAGCCACGCAGTCTAGAATACATCTGCCCTTAATAAATCCCGTCTGAGTTCTACTGATAATACTGTCCATAATGCCACCCAATCGGATAGCTAGGACCTTAGTGATGATCTTAGCCGAGCAGTTTATCAGGCTAATTGGTCTAAAATCCCTAACGCACTTGGAATCCTCCCGTTTGGGGATCAACACAACTTCTGCAAAGTTGAACATCCCCAACCTCAGGTTATTGTGAAAAAATTCCATCATTACATCCATAAATTCTCCCTTAATTTCTTCCCAGAACACTTGGAAGAACATCATAGGGAAACCATCTGGCCCAGGCGATTTGTCAGCTCCCATCTGGTCAATGGCCGTTTTGACCTCTGACTCCGTGAAAGGTTCCTCCAGGGAGGAAGCATTATGACCTGGATCAATCTGATACTTTTGCCAGAAGGCCTCGCCCATAGGGATCCTAAAGTCATTCTTCTTCCCAAAGAGACCCTTATAGAAAGACTGGAAGGTAGAGGAGATCACCTTATCATCCTGCGATGTTCCAGTATCTGTCTGAATAGATAGTATAAGATTGGATCTCCTTCTAGCACTAGCAACCCGATGGAAGTAGGCCGTATTCGCGTCTCCCTCTTTGAGCCACGAAATCCTGGACCTCTGTTGCCATTTGATCTCTTCTAGTCTATACAGATTGGCAGTGTTATCACGAGTTCTAATAGCCTGTTTCGCTCTTCCTGCGAAAGGACTCTAGTCTCTTCCACCCTCTCAAGCTCATCAATTTCTTCCAGGAAGGTTTCTTTATCACGCCAGATGTTCGAGAATCTAGACCGATTCCATCTACAGAGCCTCCTTCTAAGTCTGCGGATTTTCCCACACCAACGAGATGCCGCGTCCCGGCCGGGCAATGGGAGTGCCCAGTTCCCCATAACCATATGGTGGAATCCCTGAATTTCCAGCCAGGCCTTCTCAAATCTGAATTTCCTAGGCTTGCGGGGACCCCGATTCCCCACATCGAGTAGGATCGGGGTGTGGTCTGAAGTTGGTCTAGGAATCGATCTGGCCGATGCGAGAGGAAATAAAGCTTCCCAATCCATAGAGACTAGGATCCTGTCCAACTTGGCCATAACCGGAACCGCTTGCAGATTAGACCAAGTAAAGAGTCTATCATTGATTGGGATATCAATCAGTTCAAGTTCTGTGATTACTCTATTGAATTCCTCTCGGTGCCTGTCGCTAGCGCCTCTACCCTTGTGCTCAAAAGCAAATCTAGTAATGTTGAAATCCCCACCCACAATCCAAGGTCCCGACCAGCGCTGACGGATGTCGGCTAGTTCTTGCCAGAAGGTCTCCCTTTCTGTGGCCACGTTCGGCCCGTAGACAACAGTCACCGTCTGCATCCAATCATCGGACCGTCGTTTAAGTCGGGCAGTCAAAGAGAACGTTCCACGATGCTCCTCTTCACATGAAAGAAGATCAGAATTAAACCATATAGCAATCCCCCCTGAGGCACCGGCAGAGGGGCGTAACACCCACTCCTTGATTCTGTTACCACCCACTCTTTTGAGTTTGAACCCATGCTGGAGTTTGGTCTCCTGCAGTCCTACTACATCCGCCTTGGAATTGCAAATGACATCCCGCACCATACCCCTCTTACCCCTATCCCCCAACCCCCTAACGTTCCAAAATAGTGTATCCATTGGGGAACCGAATCTACAGAGATCATTGTAGAGGGTGTGGGGCCGACCACATCCTCGTGGGTTTCTGTAGGCCTCGAGCAATTCTTAAGGGCATTGTCATGGCTAGTCTTAACCCTATCGAGTTCCCAACCCCTGATTTTATTAAGAAGTAACGCGCTACGGTCTGTGTCCCAAACCTCTAACCCACAAGTTTCAGCTAGTAAAAAAATATCGGAGTCTGACATGAAGTTTAAAATAGATGCTAAAAAGTGAGTCGTACCTCCATTGTCGAATTTAGCGGCTTTGGCTGCTGCAGCCACTTCAAGGTAGTCATCCAAGGACTCCACATGAGCCCTCTTTGGTGATCGGTGAACTCTGAACCCACCTGCCCTCAGGGGCGTTTGACCAGTAATGTTATAGTATTGGTAAGGACTATCGTATGAGGGGGTGTATTATGTAGAGGCCAATGTTTCAAAAAGCACTAAAAAGAGTCGCTTAAGCATTAAGTGATGAATTGTCCTTTTTTGGGGGTCATACTAAAAAGCAGACACATAAAAAAACGTTCACAAAAAGCATGAAAAAATATTGTAAATTGTTTAAGTTGTGCATGAATTTTGTTCTGAAACCGTAACCGCTTATTAGGAGGATGTCCACTTATTACGGTAGCACCCAAGTCCACCTATTCAGGTGACGGCCCAACCACACTACTAAATCCTAACCCTAACTTCCCCATATATATATGTTACGAATAAAGAGCCACAATACTTAATTTCGGCTACACCTCTCTATCTTTCTTTCTTTTGTAACACGTTTTCAGTAGTTCAGTACGATGCCTCGAGGAGTTCTAGGCCGCTAGTTTAACCACGCCAAAAAAGTATGTCGCTTTAATCATATGACATCCAATGTGTGTTTTTCAATCATCAGTGGCTTCTAGTAAGTGATTTATCATTTTCTATATTTATCTACAATTTTATGTTTACACTTGGTATCAGAGCTTTGTCATAGAAGACTTAGAATCATTTCATTAATAATTGATGATTGTTCCTGATTTGTTGTTAAAGGTCTATTTTTATTAACCAAATTAAATATGGATTAATTTTGGATTAATTATTTCGATTTATTGATAAAGAATTTTGTAAAAGAATTATGGTTTTATCATCTGTGATTTTCGGAACAGTAATCAATAAAATAAAAAATTTTGGTTTTTAATCTTGACTATTGACCGTCATCGATCACCATTGACCGACAACGGGTGCGCCGCCGCCTAGGTTAACTCACCACCTTTTCATGTGGGGCCATGGGATCATGTTTGCTTTTGGGTTCTAAAACCAAAAAAGGAGTACAAGAAAAAGGATGAAGAGCGAGAAATCAGGAGATGGGTGATACACATCAAAGATGAGATAAGTTGGAAGTGAAGAAGATTTGAAGCTGAGTTGAAGAGATTATGGTGAAGAAAAGGAGTTTGTATCTTTTATTACATATCAGTCCTTTTAGTTTTTGTATCAGTCCATAGTATAAGTGTAATACATGTAAGGGCTTTTGTGTAAAATGTGAGATGAATCGTATTAGGACCGTTGGACGTATGAGGGGGACCATTGGATTAAAGACAATGGGGTCTACTGTGTAACGGCCTAAACACCCAACTGATTCATTTGTAGCTCGTGCTTTGCACGTAATAAACCCTTGTAAATACTTGATCGCTTAACTTATTAAAGGGATTGATCAATTGAGCTAAATCCACTATCTCCTTTCTTGATTCTGTTACTCTTCTTCAACCTTCGATCTCTTTCTCCCTAATTGAGAACATCTTCTTGCTATTCCCTTGGATCTAATGGCTAAGAAAGCTCCAAAAGCTATAGCCATGGCGTCGGTACTTCCAAAGCCACACCAAATGGTATCAAAGCTGAATGATTGTTCAGTGAATTTGGTGGATGAAGATGCAATTCCTCAAGAAGTGACGGTGCCCAATAGAGTTCTTGGTGCAGTTCCAGAGCTGGAATGGAAACAGAGGTACCAATTCTTAGTTGACAGAGTAGTCAGGGTGAAATCCAAATGCGGATCTATCATCGCAAATGCCTCTTGTTCTTGTGCATTTGCATCACTTGGCAAAACAAGTGGGTATATTAGTTGTTACTTCTAGAATGAATCAAGAATCCATGGAGGGAATTCACATTTCAATTCTATTGGTAAGCAGATCTTTAACCCTAATCTTGATAAGTATTCGATGGAAGCACATTTGGGTTCTTATTCAAGAAGTGGGAATCATGTGAATAGTGGCAAGAAATTGGAACATTTTAACATGTGAAATTCTTCCCCAAAGCCTCCTAAGTTGGATGTGAGTCCATTTTCGGGTAGTGGTGTTCTTAATTGGGTGTTCCAAATTGAACATTATTTTGATATGTATCAAATTCAAGGGGAGGAGAAGGTCAGATTAGCATTTTTTCTTAAATGAAGAAGTTGTTCAGTGGTGTATATAATTCCTCAAGACTAATGAAGGAGTAGTAACATGGAAGGAGTTTAAAGAAGGAATTTGCAGCATGTTTGTGCTTGAAATTTATGAAAATGTAGTGAAATCTTTGTGTAGATTAGAGCAAACTTCCACAGTTCTTGATTATCAAGCAAAGTTTAAGAAATTTCAGTGTTCGGTTGAAGAGGTGAGTGAACCCTATTTGGTTCAACAATTTGTGAGTGATCTTAAGAAGGAACTGCAACATGGCATTTCCATGGCTGAACCTTAAACGTTGTGGGAAGCTTTCAAAGTTTCTTTGAAGTATGAGAAGAAATTCAATACATTGAAACAATTTTACATGAACCTGTATAGATCACAGTACATGAACCTTGTTACAAACTCTACAACTGTATCTTATCCTACTTAGCTGTCCTCAGTTACTTAAATAGCTAAATTTTCAAGTGGCACTTGCTCGGGTAACACTGGAGGCCATATTTTGAAGAAGTTAACACCAAATGAGGTGTAGGATAGAAGAAAGAGGGGTTTATGCTTTCATTGTGATGAAAAGTATTTACCTGGGCATCTTTGCAAGACGAAGACATATATGTGTACAGATGGAGAATATGATTTGTTTACTATTCATGATGGGGAGCAATTAAGTCAACTATTAATTGAAGATGAGAGGGTGGAGCTACCTAAAGATGTAGACAATAGTCAGTTGAGTACTGCCGCATTTAGAACAGGGGTAAACACTAAGTGTTTAATTCTCAAGGGCCAACTTAATAACCATGATGTTCACATCTTAATGGATAGTGGTGAGACATATAATTACATTGATCCATTTATTTTGGAAATGACTGGGTTACAGCTCTCAATTAAACAGTCTTTTAATGTGATTGTAACTGGTGGTAAAGAGGCTGAGGGTAGTGGATTGTGCTCAAATGTGAAGATCAACTTCCAGGGTTATGAGATTGTTGATGGTTTTTTGGTCTTTCTTATGGGACATGATGTAGTTCTTGGTGCTAAGTGGATGAAGCAAGTAAGGGAGGTTACGGTGAATTTCATAGAGAAGAAATTGAAAATTTTCACACAAAAGCACTGATTGGGTTCTACAAGGATTGCGTCATAGTTCAATATAGTTACTGACTGAAAGTGAAGCAAATATAATTCCTTTACAAACGGGTTTGTCTTGTATCTAGTGTCATTTGCAATGGATCGGTGTTCTAAACTTCCAAATTCACCTGAAATGGACTCTTTGCTACATGAATTTCATGAGTTATTCGAAGAACCGAAAAGGTTATCTCCAGCTAGATTTTGTGATCATAAGATACCATTGAAAAAAAAACTCCAAGCCTATATGTATCAGGCCTTATAGACATCCTTTCGAGCAAAAGAATGCAAATGAAGAAATCATTACAGATATGTTGAAGCAAGGGGTGATTTGACCAAGCACAAGCTATTATTCTTCACCAGCGGTGTTAGTGAAGAAATATGATGGATCATGGAGACTATATGCGGACTATAGAGCCTTAAATCAGCAAAAAATTAAAGATTAGTACCATGTTTCCATTTTTTATGTCTTACTAGATGAATTACTTGGGTCGAAATTCTTCACTAAGTTGGATTTAAGATCTCGATACCATCAAATAAGAATGAACATGAATGATGTGTCCAAAAATGTTTTTAGAACACTCAGTGGGCATTTATAAGTGCTTAGTAATGCCCCTTTGGATCGAGCAATGCTCCATCTACATTTCAATTCCTCATGAATGATATTTTTAGGCCACATTTGAGGAGATTTGTACCATTTTTTTATATGACATTTTGGTGTTCAGTAGCTCTTAGCAGGATCACTTAGTATATTTTTGGAAAGTGTTGAAGATCTTACAACAAAATCAGTTGTTTATCAAGAAATCAAGTGTGAATTTGGCCAAAGGCAAGTGGAATACTTGAGCCATGTAATGTCTGATGCAGGCATTGCTGTAGATACAAAGAAAGTGTCTGCATTAAAATAATGGCCTACTCCTACAACTGTAAAAGCATTGAGGGGTTTCCTTGGTCTTACTCAAACGGGACGGCCGGGCCGGGCCGGACCGGATCGGGTCGAACCCGTCCGGATTGGAAACTAACTTGGGCGGGTTCAGGTCAGGTCCCAGTGGCAACCAGGCCATATCAGGCCGGGTCGTAAGTGCAAATAGTCAACCCGCCTAACCCGGGAACCCTTTCGGGTCCAACCCGGGTCGGGTCGCGGGTTGGCCTGTTTATTAATTTTTTTTAACTTAAAAAAATTGTAATTTTAATAAATAAAAAAATGAAATAATAATAATAATCCTCAAAGAGTGAAATTGCCAAAAAAAATGTATATATTATTAATATGATTTCAACTTATACAATTTTCCCAATTTATAATAAGAAATAAAGATTTCCTACAAATTTATTTTATACAATAACAAATTTCTTCGATACAATTTCAATTATCTTCAATTATCCTAATTTTTTATAACAAACAAATATTTTATACAATTTTTTATACATTTACAATTTTCTTCAATTTGTTGGTCTTTAATTTGTTGTTATTGTTGTTGGTCTTCAATTCTTCATGTTGGTTGCTATTGTTGTTGTTGTTGTTCTTCCGGCGAGTTTCTTCCACTTGTAGACGTGTCGAACCTTACTCCTTGAGTCCTATCTTCGGCCTTCATCCAGTCTTCCGTGCAAACGAGCATCTCCAACGATTGGGGCTTCAAGCGATTCCTGTAATCGGTTAGAACCTGCCACTTGTAGAAAATGTACTTTCTGAAGCAACTGTAGAAACAGGAGGAGTTAGTAGATCTTTAGCCATATAATTAAGAATACTATAAGTATGTTCATGGTCTTTCCACCATTGTAAAATATCTAGTGAAGAAGTAGAACTTTCAGAATCTTGTTGATTATACCAATGTAATTCATTTAGTTGATTAGTTCTAGCTTTTTTTGATTAAATTTTTACACGTAATTTAAATGTGGCATCTTCTAATTTATTTTTACCCTTACCTGTAGAAGTAGTAGAAGAAGAAGTAACTAAAGTAGTAGTACTACTAGATGAAAAACTTCTATCATAATAATCATACAAGTTATTTAATGTCGATTCAAATTTAGCTAAAAAATGTTCCGCAATCAATTTCAGATTCCTCTTTCCCAAGTAAAGTAAAAAAAACATTTCAATCAAACTCTTCGTACATTCTAATTTGATATGAGGATCCATCACAGTAGCAATACAATACAACATAGGAGAAGGATTAAAATACTTCAAAAATTTGGTGTATGCAGGTTTCACAATATCACCAATAAAAACATCATTAATCATATCATTGAAAGTTTGCATCATAGTAACTATTGAAATAAAAATGCTACTAGAAGTAGATTCATAAAATTTTGAAAATTTGAAAGTTGCGGTTTTAAAAGTTTCTAAAAATTTTAACAAAGATTCGGCATAAAACCAAACTTGGAGAGTCATTTCAAAATTTGGCATATTTTTTGCCATACAAATTATTTATACATGCTTTATATTCAGTAACAACATGTAGCAAATCAAAACTAGAGTTTCATCGGTGTTTAACATCCTTTGAAAATTTTCTAAAATGTACATTTTTAAGCCTATACCAAGCTTTCTATTCTTGAAATATAGGACCACTTAATGCAATAAAATGTACACAATTTTTAATTTTAACTATATATGGTTCGGCTATTTTTAATACATCTTGAACATATAAATTTAAAATATGACATGCACATCTAGCATGAAAAATATTGTCAGATGGAGGATTCAATGCGGTTTTTAATATACTAATTGATGTATTGTTGTTAGATGTATTATCAAAACTTATACACATAATTTTATCACGAATACGAAAAATATCACAAATTTCTAAAATACGATTTGCAATTTTATTATCACTATGGGGATAGGGCAACATGGCAAGTGATATGATCTTTTTTTGAATGATCCAATCATTGTTGATCCAATGACAAATTATGTCCATCATTGGAATATTGTTGCAACCCGTCCAACAATCAGAAGTAAAAAAAACTCTACAAGTTAAACTCTATAAAATCGCAATCAAAGCTTCTCTCATTTCATTGTACATTTTAAAACAATCTGATTTGCAAGTATTCCTAGGGATTCTTTTAAAATGGGGGTTTAATGCGGTTTGATTAAAAATTTCTAAGTCCCTACTCTCGGAATAGGAAAATGGTAACTCTTCCTTGATTACTAGTCAGGTCATTTCCCGACGAACAAGTTCGAGATCATAAGAATGGCTATCAACTACACCGGTCCTAAGGTGAATTTTTTGTTGGCCGGGTAGGTCCACAAGAAGTTCTTTATGTACATTTTAGATGTGTCGTCTTATTGTACCTGTCCCCTCACCCATCTTCTATTTGTATGGCTTCGAACATGTTTTACAAACTTTTATGCCTACACCCGGATTTTTTTCATTCGGAATGTAATCATAAAGTTTGTGTCAATCACTAGTTTTCCCTCTAGTTTTCCTACTACTATCCGCTTGTGTTGTTTCGGTTGCTTGTGTTTGTGGTTCTTCTATGTCTATGTCTCCTACAAACTCATCGTGTGTACGAATGTGTTGGGTCATAGGGTACTCTTCGGCAGACTCATTTTGTGGGATAATTGGAGGCCTACGAGAAGTTCCGGTGGAATCTTATCCACTTTGGCTACGGCCGCTACCTCGTGATCTAGACATGTTGATATAGTAGTGTATGTGAAAAAATTAAATACAATCTAGGTGAGATAAGTTTTTTTTAAAAAATCTAGAAAACAACAAGATGGTTGTGAGAGAGATAAAAAAACCAACAAACAAATATGAAAAAAAGATTGTAACTACAAAAAAAAATATCAAGACAATAAGAGGGTTGTGAAATTTTGATATCGTACTTCGCGGATACTCGTATATAAAATGAGAGTGAAAATAAAAGTAGAAGTAGAATAGAAGTCCGGATCGTATATAGATAGAAAGAGAGCTTCTTTGTTGAAGCCTTGGAGGAGTTGAAGACTTAAAGACGTAGTTGAATGTTGAATTCGATACGATCGGAATTTATCGTTTGATCGTTTCTATGCTGCTAGCTTCTTTGTTCACAAAATTTAGAATGAATTAAGATTGAATTGAGTAGCAATAGTAGAGAGAATAAGAGAGTAAGGTGTGAAATTTTTAGTTTGGGTTTAAGGGGTATTTATAAGGAAAAAATAAAACTAAAAACAAAAATAAAAATAAATAAAAATAAAAAAAAGGCTATAATAGCCGTTGAGGGGTTTCTGCCGTTGGACCCGCGGGTCGAACGTCGACCCATGCGGGTTGAATGTTTGACCGGTACGGGTCTAACGGTTCGAAACCCGCGGGTTGGCGAGCGGGTCTAGCACTGTTCACCAGGTCCACGGGCCGGGTTCGACGGGTTGATATCCATTTTTTGACGATCCGGGTCGACCCACTTAGATTCGCGGATTCGACCCGGACCCGAACCGTCCTTTAAAGGGCCGGGTTTGGTGAGCAGGTCGCGGGTCAGCCGGGCCCGGTTGCCATCCCTAGGGGACTATTAGAAATTCATCGTGAATTATGGGTTAATAGATGTTCCTCTTATGGAGTTGACAACAGAAGGATTTTTGTGGAATGATAGAGCGAATGTGACATTTAAGTCCCTTAAAAATGCACTCATCTCAACTCAAGTGCTACACCTGCCAGATTTAAATGAAACATTTGTAGAAGACTGCGATTCTTGCAAAGAAGGGATAGGAGTTGTTCTCTTGCAGAAGAAACATCTTATTGCTTATATTAGTCAAGGAATCAAAGGTAAATGTTTGCATTGGTCTTCTTATGAGAAGAAAATGTTGGCAATATTATTGGTAGTGAAGAAATGGAAACAACACTTGTTTGGCAGAAGATTTATCATTCGTACAGATCATCAACCTCTCTAGTACCTGTTGGATCAAAGAGGAACTACCGAAGTTCAGCACTCCTGGCTAGTTAAACTGTATGGGTTCAATATTGAGGTTGATTATAAAAAATGAAGAGATAACATTCCAGCTGACAGATTATCAAGGGGAGATATCGACTATTTTTTTATGCAGCTCTCTTTATTGGTACCTGATTGGTGGGAAGATATTGTGAAGATGACTAATATTGATCCTTATTTTAAAGACTTTCAATTAGGGGTGCAATAGAATCCAACAGCAAGCTTTGCTTGGTAAGGGGTGTGTGGTATAAAGGGTCCAAGGTTATGATTAGTCCATCTTTTCCTCTTCGACAAATGTTGATTTTTTTTTTACATCATTATACACCAATTAGGGGTCATTCGGGATAGGATAAAACCCTGCAAAGACTTCACATATCATTTTTGTGGAATAGGATTAAAGGAGATGTAACATCCCTAGAGAAAAATTAATTTTTTTTTTGCACGTGCATTGCACGTAAAAATTTTGTGCACATGTTGATTCCTGAAATTTTCTTGATTCATGGACATTTTCCCTCTCTTTTTTCTAGTCACAATTGTGTGATTTAGTTTAATTAAATCCACGAGGCCTAAATCTATTTTTATAGTCCACTAAAACTAATTACAAATTTAAAACCCATGATTATTTTTGTGTGCACTTAAATGTACACTTAAAATTTAGCTAGATTGGTACACTTTGCCATCTGTAACACATACATCTAACTTGATAATAACTAATCATAAAATTTGTATGAAAAAGTGTGTACACACATTTGATGCACGTGCATGTGCCTTGTGCACACTATGAGAGTTGGTCTGCCATAACATGAGAGTGAGGGAGAGTGGGGTGAGTTGTGGAGAAGTGGGGAGTTATTTTAAACACTCATTCTTCCTATAAATAGCACCCCTCTTTTGACACGAAAAACACTAGAATCTAAACAAAAACAAGAGAGAAAGAAATTGAGGGTGCTTACGGGTTTGAGCTAAGGTGGCCGGGATTTTCTTTGTGGGATCTTGGAGCTTTGGGGCATTATTTTCTAGGGGTTCTACTACTAGGAAATTCACTTTTTGAGGTTAGTGTCTCTTTAAATTCTAATTTAGTTATTTTGATGCATGAAATTGTTAGATGATTGCTTTGTGTAGTCTACAATGTGATTGGTAAATTAATTTGAGTATGAATGCATGCTAGACTAGATAAATAGATGAAGACACAACATAGAAATTGATTTGTTATGCTTCTAAAATAAATGTGCATAAGGTTTCTTGTGTGTTAATATCATGCATGGTTGCTCATGTATGTTAATTCATGAATGTTGATTCATATTAGATTTTGCTACACCATGATTAAATTGTATGTGGTGAAATTGAGAATGCATAGCAATTTGGAAAATTGAGTAAATTATGGCATGTAGATTGCATGTAGATTGGGGATGTGGTATTTTTCTTAACTCTATAATAATTGATAAGACATTCATACTAATTTTATAACTTTATAACAAATTGTAGTCTAATTTGGAACAATAAGGAACAAGAATGCAAAAGTGGAAGATTGCACTATTTAAATTAATTTGAATAATTTTCAAGTTAAAATATATTAAATTAGGGAGATTTTTCGTTCTGGAAATTTTAGAGTTGCTGTGTATAGCAATAATCCTGAAAATATTTAAAGAATAATAAAACTTGAAGTTATACGATTAGATTAAAAATAATTGAGAAACAGAGAGTTGGTATAAAAAAACTTAATAGAGATTAGATCAATTAGTGGGTTGGACTTCTGGGTTGGCGCGTGTGGGCTCTGGCGCCGGTGGGTTGCGCTCGGGTTCGAGCCAGCGGGGAAGCAACTTTTTTTTTGTATTTTTCTTTCTTCTTATTAATAAATTGGGTTTTGTTAAAGGATTTAAAGTATGAATTATTGGAAAATATTAGAAATGAGATAAATGTAAAATTGAGATTTATTTTGGATCAAATAAAAGGGTAATTTATAATTGATTAAGAGACATATGGTTATTTCATCTCGGTTTATATTATGAGATTTAAAATGTGAATTAAGGAGAAAATTTGGGATTGAGTTGAATATAAAAATTGAGTTTTGGGACTAAATAAATACAAATTTACATTTTGAGTAATTTTTTTTTTTGATTATTTTGACTAGAGGTATTTTAAAGGTTTTATCTTTTGGATTAAACTTGATCTAGAGTTAATTTAAATTTGTTAAAGAATAATATTGGAAGTTGAATATTATATTGTTTAGAAAAAGAATCAGTTGAATTTAATTACAATTTAATTGAGAATCCTATTAGAAGGGGGTTAATAAACCATCTATTTTACATAAAGACTGTCGATTTGAAAAGTTGAATAAGATAATGAAACTAGTTATATAAATAACTGAGTTGTGTGAACAAGGAAATACTTGGATATGCGAATGAATGAAATTTCAAAATGTGAATAAAGAGGGTATGGATAACCCATGATGTTGTGAACATGAATTGTGTTGATTCTAGAGGCTAAGTGAGACCCAAAGTACCTGCAAAGTGATGAAAGTAATTATTGAGATTTAAGAAGTGGCCAATATGGGCTATCGTTCTCAGTATATTGTTTAAGACCGGTAGGAGGGTAATCTAGCTCTATGTGGTATTATTATTCATGTCTAAATTTAAGGATAGGCACTAGGAGAAGATGTGATGAAACTTGGACAAACATAAGTGGGGCACCTCTATATAGTCCGACGGTAGATTCTAGGACTATCGACACAGTTTAATGGCGGACTCCAGAACTATGGTTACTTCCGGGGTGAGACGAGCCTTAATTAAATCCGGGAATACGATTGATCGAACGGTGGATTCCGGGATCATGAATAGTCGGGCGGATGGGAGGCAGATATCCAATGTATATGTATATACCGGGGCTAGAGGGGCACTTGCGGGATGTTTGCACGACGAGGATTCTGTATAGTTTGACGGTGGACTTCGGGATTGGAATCCGTGCTCGTGGAATGTCTAAACATTGCTTTTGTTATCGTAGTAGAATTTTCATAACAAGAGATCAAACCCTATAATGTGGAGTATGTAAGGGCTTGCCCTCGGACCTATGTAGTATGGGATGCATAGAATCCGAACAAGTATGTATTAGTTTCATCGTAGTGTAAATGTCTGCATTAGGCATTAAGTCATATGATGCACTGACACGACTAGGATAGTCACTTTTCATGTTTGCATTCAAGTTTGTGTTTGATAAATTAATGAATCACTGCATTATGCGTCAGTTGTATGGAACTGACGTGTCCACAGTTTCCTAGTTGTAGGATTGGACTTTGCATGGACTTGAAGTCATTATGATGAGTTGTTACAAGATTGAAAAATTTTCATTATTGTAGACTGTGTTGTATTCATTTAATTTTCGCTGTACTGTTGTAAAGAACATGTTGTAAATAAAAAGTTTTAAATTCCTTGTTAATTTGTGCGAATTTGAAGTGAAAGATCATGTATTTGCTATGAATTATCTGTGTTTGGAATTCAGGGCGTTACGGGAGAGGTACAGAGGTATGTTAGAGAGTGTACAACTTGCCAAACAAGCAAATATATTTGCCTTCCATCAGGTTTACTACGGCCCTTGCTAATACCTGAGAAAATTTGAGAACATGATAACATGGACTTCATTGAAGGCTTTCCTCTCAGCTGTAAGTTCTCGGTTATTTTAGTAGTGGTTAATATATTGAGCAAATATGCTCATTTTTTCCCCTAAACAGCATCCATATTCGGCTCCTACTATGGATCAAGTACTTGCTGAAGGAGTTTTTAAACTATATGGGATGCCTATATCAATAGTGTGTGACAGGGGATCAATGTTTACAAGTTCTCTTATGAGAGAATCACTCAAGTTGCAATGAACTAAGCTTAAATTCTCCACTGCTTATCACCCACAAACTGACGGGTAAACAGAGGTTGTTAATAGGTGTTTAGAGACCTATTTGAGGTGTTTTTGTCACCATAAACCAAGGGAATGGAGTAAATGGTTATCATGGGCAGTATATTGGTATAACACATCATATCATAGTGCCACTAAGGTCACTCCCTATAAGGTAGTATATGGTAGAGCTCCTCATACACTAACATCCTATATACCTCATGCTACAAAAAATCCTCAAGTAGAAGAGGGCATTATTAGCAAGGGATGTGAGTTTGTAGTTGCTTAAGGTCCATTTGAAGTGAGCACTTAATATAATGAAGAAACAAGTTGATGGACATAGGCTTGACAGGGAGTTTCAAGTGGGAGATTTGGTGTACTTAAAATTGCAACATTATAGGCAGGTTTCAGTAGCTGCTAGGGTTGTGCAGAAACTATTACGATTGTAATATGAATCCTATTCAGTGATTGAAAGAGTGGGGGCAGTGGCGTACAAGCTAGCGTTACTAATCACTCTAAAATCCATCCAGTGTTTCACATTTTTTAGCTACGCAAACAGTTGGGGCCTGCAATGTAAGTTCAACGATCTGTTCTAGCTACTGTTTCTATAGCTCTTTTGGAGCAAGAGCAAATCATTGATAAAAGATTAGTGGTCAAAGGCAGGAAGCTTGTTTCTGAGGTGCTGGTTAAGTGGATGTTTCAAGAGATTGAAAATGCAACTTGGAACCATATTGGGAATTAGTTAATAAGTATCCACTATTCAACCTTGAGGCAAGGTCTCAAAAAATGTGGCAAGGAATTGATACACATCAGAGATGAGTGAAGCTGGAAATGAAGAAGATTTGAAGCTGAGTTGAAGAGATTGTGGTGAAGAAGAGGAGTTTGTATCTTTTATTACATGTCAGTCCTTTTAATTTTCGTATCAGTCCATAGTATAAGTGTAAAAAATGTAAGGGCTTTTGTGGAAAAGGTGAGATGAATCGTATTAGGGTTGTTTGATGTAAGAGGGGGACCACTAGATTAAATATCATGGGGCCCACTATGTAACGGCCTAACTGCCCAACTGATTCATTTGTAGCCTGTGCTTTGCACGTAATAAACCCTTATAAATACTTGATCTCTTAACTCATTAAAGGGATCGATCAATTGAGCTAAATCCTCGGTGTCCTCTCTTGATTCTGTTACTCTTCTTCAACCTCCGATCTCTCTCTCTCTCTAACTGAGATTGTATTCTTGCAATTCCCTTGTATCCAATGGCTAAGAAAGCACCAAAAGCCACAGCCATGGTGTCGCTTCTTCTAAAGCTGCACCAATGGGATCACCGGATGGCTCCTCACCATTTCTGTAGAGCTCTTAGCCCCACCGACACCGTGGTGGGACCCACATGTGCCACCGTAGATCCACCATATAGTCATCACCGTCGTCATAAAGGGTTAAGAGAAACCCAAACCCTAATTGTTTTAAGCTTCGGGAACAGCAAGGTGGTAGGAGAAAGGGATGAACGGATTGGGTTTTAGTTTGTTGGGTTTGAAAACCCAAGCACACAATCCATATCTCTGATTTTATATAAGGTTAAGACCAAATAAGACTAAGTGCAATCTAATATTCTATTTTATTTTAGTTTAGCAAATCATGGAATTATTGGGTTATGTGTTATCAGGTTTCGGGTTTGAGAGTCCAAATCCAAATCTAGCATTAATCTCTTTCATTTTTCTATTTTGTAATTTTTTTTATTTATTATTATTCTGTTTTGGGCCTTTCTTGGTTTTATTAAAATGGTTTGTTGTTTGGGCTTAAGGCTAACTTACTAAAAATATTTTGGGCCAAATACTAAGAATTTAAATATTTGCTTATCTTCTTAATTGATATGGGATATACAACAAGCCATGAAGTTACTGATTCATTTTTGGTATATATATATGATGCAACATTTTTGGTGTGGGAACAACAGATAATGAGTTCTTATTACTTGGAGAGGAAAAATAGATATCTCAATCACAGATTTGATCCTGTTGTAGAGGTTGTGTGAGTGGTAGGAAAGGTGGGTCTGCTAGTGTTCGACGATGGCCATATACCTACAAAAATGCCTAGAAACACTGAGAGATATCCCGGCGACATGCCCTCAGACGACTAAGTTAGTCAATGGCAGAAATGGAATTAGGGTTTGAGTAGCTAAAATGGCATTAACCCTTAACAGTGGTGGAGACCTAGTATTTATAAGCAGAGAGGGAAAACCCTAGAGGGCTGGGTTGCCCCTTTTTTTTGGGCCTGCTTGGTGTGCTGGATCAGCAGGCGGCCCTTAGAACATATGGGCCTTATTTAGTGGGATTTGCGAATCCTGAGGGGATCTGACAGCTCAGGTGGAGCTGGATTATTTTATCCACATTATAGGGCCCCCACACTTTGGGGGTTGGGTGTACCAATGGTCAAGGAGTAGTCCAATCTCATAGATGAGAAGATCAGTTGACAATGTGCATAACAGTAGAACAGAAGATCCCCATAGAGAGTGATATGAGGTCAAGGCAGAGCTCCGTGACGCCGTGCTCCGACCTCCAAGCTTCATACCATAATGAGGGGGCAGAAGACCACGAGTCGGTCGAAGCAATTACCGAGTGTCGTGCTTGGCTGAGAAAGTTTGTGGCTAGCTCGAGGGGCCTGTCGAGCACCGAGCGAAGGACCTTGGTGAGAAAGCTTGCAGCTAGCTCGAGGAGCATGCTGAGCGTCGAGTCGAACGAGCTTGGTGAGAAAGCTTATAGCTAGCTTGAGAAGCATGATGAGCATCGAGCGAAGCGTAACTTAGAAAGCTTGCAGCTAGCTCAAGGAGTATGTCGAGCATCGAGCGATGCGTACTTGGTGAGAAAGCTTGGAGCCAGCTCAAGGAGCATGCTGAGCATCGAGCGACACGTAATTTGTGAGAAAGTTTGTATCTAGCTTGAGGAACACGCCGAGCGTCAAGTAAACTGTACTTGGTGAGAAAGCTTGACGCTAGCTCAAGGAACATGCCGAGCGTCAAGCAAAGCGTACTTGGTGAGAAAGCTTGTAGCTAGCTCGAGGAGCGTGTCGGGCATCAAGCGACGCGTATAGAGAAAGCTTGCAGCTAGCTCAAGGAGCATGCCGAGCGTCGAGCGATGCATACTTGGTAAGAAAGCATGGATCCAGCTTGAGGAGCGTGTCGAGCATCGAGTGATGCGTAACTGGTAATAAAGCTTGTAGCTAGCTCGAGGAACACGCTGAGCGTCAAGCGAAGCATACTTGGTGAGAAAGCTTGCCGCTAGCTCGGGAAACATGTCAAGCGTTGAGCAAAGCGTACTTGGTGAGAAAGCTTACAGCTAGATCGAGGAGCGTACCGAGCATCGAGCGACACGTACTTGGTGAGGAAGCTTGTAGCTAGCTCGATGAGCGTGCTGAGCGTCGAGCGAAGCGTACTTGGTGAGAAAGCTTGTAGCTAGCTGTAATATCCCGGTCGAATATTATATTTGTATTATTATTATTTTTAAAATTAAAATAATTTTATGGAAATTTCTTGGTTATACTAAATAAAAAGTTATCTGTGTATATATACTAGTAAGTATATATATGTATTGCATCGGTTTTGTGCACTTATACAAAATCTTATAAAATGCGTTTTTAAGAAAAATGTCTGTAAAATCCCGGGCTGATATTAAAAATTATTACTTTATTATTATTTTATTTTTATTTTCAGAATTGCAATGTTTTGATGGATATTACCCTGTTTTGTTAATAAACATTATATATATATATATATATATATATATATATGTATATATATATATATATATATATGTATATATATATATATATATATATGTATATATATATATATATATATATATGTATATATATATATATATATATATATATATCAGTCTGTATACATCTGTATTGTATCAAATTGGTACTGTAATCTTCCGAGCCGGTAATAGAATTTATTTTTATTATTATTTTGGGAATTAATTTATTTTTATATGGATTGTGCAGTTTAACAAATAAAAATTATCGGTATATATATTAATATATACGTATGTGTATTGTATCGATTTCGTATGTTTGTACAAATCATGTAGTATGTATTTTGGACAAAAATATCTTATTTTTGTCATGATTAATCAAAAATGGATGGCCAGGATTTGTTTGGAGGGTTAAACTTAGGGTCTAGGATTAATGGAAATACAAATGAGGATTAATAAGTGTGTTTCAACTAGAACCCTCCTCCACCTCACCCCCTCCACCTCACTACATTGGTCGGCCACCCCTTGATCCAAGGGGGTATTTGCAAAAAAATCTAGTACATTTGCACTCTCCCCCTCTCATTCCTCCTATAAATACCCCCCCCCCCCCCCCTTCACCTCTTGTCTCATTTTCCAAAAGAAAAAAATAGAGAGGAAAAGAAAGAGAGAAATAAACCCTAACTGGAGAGTTCTTAATTTGTAGGTTTTCTATAGGAGCTAGGAGGAAGGAGAAAGATTCTTGTCTAGTTCTTCCTACAAAGAATCAAAGGTGGGGGTTTCTCTACTTATTATTATTTTTTTATTATTGATTTTCTTCTCTTTTGTTGTATGTTGTTTGTGGTGTGTTCTATAACAACTTGGACCAAATCTTAAGTATAAAAATGGTTGTATGGATCAAAATGATCCCATGAAAAGATGGATGGTAGAACTCAAACAAATAACATAAAGGTTGAGTCTTTAAGAACTTGTTATGGTTATGGTTGTTGTTGTGGTTATTTTTGCTAAAGTAAAAGCTTGGACTAATTAATATGTGCATATGAGTAGTGTGGATAAAAAATGTTCACATGAAAAGTTTTGAAGGGTAGAACTCACTAAAAACCCACAAAGATGGAATCTTTAAACTTGATATGAATATTGTTGTCATTATTGTTATTTTGTTAACACAAAACTATACAACTTGGACTAAAACTATGGGCATATAAGATTAGTGAAGTGAGAATACTTACATACCCAATTTGGGGTTGTAGAACTCAACAAGCTATTAAAGATGAGTCCTTTTGTTGTATGTTGCTCTCTACCATGTTAAAGATGAAGTCTTCACTAACCCTAGCTTATATAAAAAAAGTGGACCTTGTTATATGTGAAAACCTGCAGATTAAAGAAAAATAGGTTTTGTAATATGTTAGGATTTGTAGATTCAATAAAAGTAATTTTGTTGCATGTAGAGCTTGTAAATTAAATAAAAGTAGGTTTGTAATATGTAGGAACTTGTATATTCGATGAAATTAGATTTTTGTAATATATAGAAAGTTGTAGTTCATAAAATAAGTAGTTTTTGTAATAGCTAGATAAGTCCTTAGTAACCTTTATGAGTTTACTTCCATGCTTGTGAAGAATCTAATTTGGGTAATCATAGATTGCTAAAAGAACCCATGCATGCTTGAGTTGTAGTTGTTCTAGTAAAAGATTCAAAAGATCCCATGCATGCTTGAGTTGTAGATGTTCTAGTAAAGATTTCAAAAGGAACCCATGCTTGAGTTGTACTTGTTCTAGTAAAGATTTCAAAATGAACCCATGCTTGAGTTGTAGTTGTTCTAGTAAATAACTCATGCATGCTTGAGTTGTAGTTGTTCTAGTAATGATCCCATGCATGCTTGAGTTGTAGTTGTTCTAGTAAATAACCCATGCATGCTTGAGTTGCAGTTGTTCTAGTAATGATCCCATGCATGCTTGAGTTGTAGTTGTTCTAGTAATGATTTCAAAAGGAACCCATGCTTGAGTTGTATTTGTTCTAGTAAAGATTTCAAAAGGAACCCATACTTGAGTTGTAGTTGTTCTAGTAAAGATTTCTAAAGGAACCCATGCTTGAGTTGTAGTTGTTCTAGTAAAGATTTCAAAAGGAACCCATGCTTAAGTTGTAGTTGTTCTAGCAATGATTTCAAAAGGAACCCATGCTTGAGTTGTAGTTGTTCTAGTAAAGATTTCAAAAGGAACCCATGCTTGAGTTGTAGTTGTTTTAGTAAAGATTTCAAAAGGAACCCATGCTTGAGTTGTAGTTGTTCTAGTAAAAAACCCATGCATGCTTGAGTTTTAGTTGTTTTAGAAAAGAACCAATGCATGCTTGAGTTATAGTTGTTCTAGTAAAGAACTCATGCATGCTTGAGTTGTAATTGTTCTAGTAAAGAACTCATGCATGCTTGAGTTGTAGTTGTTCTAGTAAAGAACCCATGCATGCTTGAGTTGTAGTTTTTCTAGTGAAGAACCCACGCATGCTTAAGTTGTATGTTGTAGTAGCATGCTCTAATTACTCTAGGTTGCTAAAAGAACTCATGCGTGTTTAAGTTGTATGTTATAGTTGCATGCTAATCTAGTCAACTATTAAAGAAACCCATGAATTTGGCTTGCATGCTAATCTAGTTAAACCATTAAAAAGAACCCATGAATTCTAGTTGTATGTGGTTCTAATTAAAATTGGACCAAATCATGTGAACGTTCTTCATCTTCAATGTATGGGTAATAATGGTTGGGAAAGTCACTATTATTGCTAGCTTGATAGAAGCTCATATGTGGTTTTATAGTTACCCTAGGAGCCATCAACCATCAAGACGTGTATCTATTTTACTCCTCGTGGACTGTGGACGAGTCACTCCTCGTGCACCGTCAGGTCTTAACCGGTGTAGGTTGATCGCGGGCCGGGAGTGTAGACGGAATACAAGTTCAGGGCAGTAGCATGCGAATACGTTCGTATTTCCAGGGTCTTGGATCGATAGGCTATGAACAGGATTCTTAAGGATTCTGGTAAGTCTAGGTTGAGCACTTAGTAGAGTTATCTTGCGAAGTCTAACTTAAGACCTAGCATGTTGTGGTAAGTATTGTTGTCATCCTTCAGATCGTTTAGGATTAGTGACATTGTTAGGGTAGTAACTTATGACTATCACTACTTAACTGTTATTTATTATCATTTTTACCGAAGGAAAAAAGTTGGTATTAAGGGTGATACCTTATGATCCGACCTGTTCTATAGGCCAACACTAGGTGGTGTTATTAGTTGTACCCTTCCTGTCAAAGGGATATAGTCTGTGCCTTCTCACGAGTTGGGAGCATGGAATCCGTATCTCATCTATTAATTTCTGAAGTGCCATGATAAAGGCAAGAGCGATTCCTGTCGGAGCTAGGGGATGGACCCCCGGAACTTTGTCGTGCTTTATATCAAGAAGGGCGAACAAGCCATAGACTATGGTCAATCTGCTAAGGGGGGCACAGGGGATGCTTCGAGCTAACCTGTGCTGTCGGATAGCCTACATTTGTCAGATTTTTGAGTGAGGTTCGGTACGTCGGGCAATAGTTGCAAACGGAGACACTACTATATGACTGTGAATGGCGGGATTAGACCGTTTCAGAGCAACCTCATCAGTCACGTTGTATCTTCAAAAATAGGTTGAGTACAAGAGTAGAATTCATGGTGCGGGTTCAAATCCCTATATATGAAGAAACGACTTGTTATAGGTGTATGTAGTATGGGATGCATACTGTTCCGGAGACTTGTTTACATTAGAATAAGAGCATCATTGCATTAGATAATCCTATATTAGATTCTAAGTCATAGCATACACTAACACATCAATTATATATATACACATTTCTCTTTTCATCAATTTGTTTGTTTAAAGTTGAGAATCGCTGCTAGTCATCAGCCTTAAAGCGTCAGTATATGTACTGACGTCCCCATTTCAATAGGTACTGGATTGCAAAACTACAGGTACGTGATTTAGGAGGACTCAAGGCAAGAGAAGCAAAGTGTTGATTTCAATTGTAATATATGTTGTTCACCATTGTAACCTCTGCTATAATTTATTTATGTTGAGAAACATCCAAGTGAAGTACCAAGTGTTATTTATTATTCATTGTACTCTGATGTAATTTTTGTTGAAAGTTTGTAACACTTGGACTTGTATGACATTATTGTAACACAGATGTAATGTATTGCAATTTTATAACATTCGGACTTGTAATACATTTGTGTTGAATAAAAAGTTTTAAATTTTCCTGTTTTTCTGTGTATTGTGGCTAATTGAAGGAAAAGATTATGGCTTATGTCGGTTTCCCAGTGTATGGAAATCGGGGCTTTACAGAGTGGTATCATAGCCGACTTCAATTTACAGTCCAACACAGTGGGATAATTAAATTTGGATGCCTTTTAGAAGTCGGGTTTTAGCTAGTTGTAGACAGTTATAATTCATATTGTTGTTTCTTTCAACCTATGTTTTATAATTTTTTTATATCTGGACTAATTCCAGTATGTATGCGTTTGAAGGATGGTATTCGAGGATATCCTAACCGAGGATGTATTGATGGAAGAGAGTGAGACGATTTCAAGGGATGATTCAATGATCGCAAGCGAAGAGCCGAAGGAGATTTTACTACAAGCTAATATCAAGACGGACTCGCCTTCACCATCACAGGAGCTAAGTATGGATCAACGCACAGTGGTGGCGGTCGGCATACATTCAGGAATTAAGAAGCTAAGGAAGTACGGGATCGGAAAAGGTCATCGAGCTAAGCAACTGGGTGATGCTTGTAAAGCTATATTAGCAAGCCTAGCGGAGGAGCGGGAACACTTTAATTCCAAATTGGCACGACTACAACATGATTGGGAGCAAGTCCAAGAGACCACCAAGTTTGTGGTATGCTATTTCTATAGGGAGGTTGGACAAAAGAAATCAGTCTGTCCACAACTACGAAGAAAAAGATTTGCACTAGCATCAGGGTTTGAGAATCGAGGTCAGAAGTAGAAGATTCAGAAAACAGAGGGCAAACTTGGAGGCACCAAGTCAGGAAGTTGTTTCCTGTGTGGTGAGCAAGGTCATTTCATGAGCCAGTGCCCGAGGAAGGACCCTCAGGTGGAGACCCGTACGTGTTACAATTGTGGGAAGATTGGTCATGTTAGGCCCAAATTATTTCCAGCTTCATAAAAATGACGGCAGATTAGCCCCGAAGATGAACAATAAAGGAAAGGAGCCTGTTCACCAAGAGTAAGAATTCGCACTTACTAAAGGCAAGCTGGAGAAGGCAGGAGAGCCATTACCAGTATGTGCATATGGAGTTGCAACTAAGTTTAAAAGTTGTATTTTGAAATTTATTTTGGACTAAGAAGTAATATATGATGTAACACTTTTTGTAACTGAATGGATTTACATATATATATATATGAAATCTAGACAACCGTTTTGTTCAATTTTGGTTCATCATATTCTTTGTCTGAATTATTTTTCAAGAAGTTGAGATGTGTGCGGAAGCCAACTCTAGATTTAGTTTTGTTGATTACACCATTTGGAGCAATCCTCATTGCAGATTTATGCTATAAGGGCTGTAAACTCCAAATCGGAGGAAAAACCTAGCAGGAGCGGAAGAAGGGTACGCTGAGCATTTGACTGCAGTTCAGAGTAGCTACAGGAGCATCAACTTTGTGCAAATTGTCAAAGTGAATGCTGGAAGTCTGAAGTGGCGTTCGTAGGCCATATCCTATTCTAAGGAGGGGGTGGCTACCGAACTGCAAAAGATCGAGATAGTGAAGTATTAGCCTCAGCCAAAAACCGTGGAGGAGGTAAGAAGCTAAATGATGAGATCAGGAAAGCTAGTTTTGAAGCGATTACTCAAGATTAGAGCTCAGTTTTGGCACGATGGAAGCTGCAACCGAGTCTAAGTAAGCAAGTTAGAGGCTTAGGCAGGAGATGTAGGGATTGAAGCACCAAAGCGGTAAGTTGATCTCAGAACATCAGTATGGACTTCATCACATGATTGCCCAGAAGTTCGAAAATGTATGACTCAATTTGGGTTATTGGGGATCAGATGACAGAGTCTGGACGTTTTCTTCTAATAAAGATGACTTAGTCGCTATAGAAATTAGCGGAAGTCCACAATGAAGGCGTAATGAAGCAGCATGGAGTACGAGTATCAGCGATTCAGACCAAGACTCAAGAGTTACATCTCGATTTTGGTGGAGTCTGCAGGCAGCTTTGGGAACGAGGTCAGGGTTCTTCGGAGAACCAGTTCGTGGAGAAGCCACTTGGGAGCCGGAAAGCCATATAAGCTTTCTTTCCCCGAGTTAATTAGTTTATGAATATTTTTTTGTTCTCCTGACTAAACATAGTTCTGAGGACAGAACTGTTCTAAGGAGGGAGTATTGTAATATCCCAGTCGGATATTATATTTGTATTATTATTATTTTTAACATTAAAATATTTTTATGGAAATTTCTAGGTTATTCTAAATAAAAAGTTATCTGTGTATATATACTAGTAAGTATATATATGTATTGTATCAGTTTTGTGCACTTGTACAAAATCCTGTAAAATGCGTTTTTGAGAAAAATGTCTGTAAAATTTCGGGCTGATATAAAAAATTACTATTTTATTATTATTTTATTTTTTATTTTCAGAATTGAAATGTTTTGACGGATATTACTCGGTTTTGTTAATAAACATTATATATATATATATATATATATATATATATATATATATATATATATATATATACCAGTCTATATACATCTGTATTGTATCAAATTGGTACTGTAATCTTCCGAGCCGGTAATAAAATTTATTTTTATTATTATTTTCAGAATTAATTTATTTTTGTACGGATTGTGCGGTTTAACATAAAAAATATCGGTATATATATATTTATATATATGTATGCATATTGTATCGATTTCGTACGTTTGTACAAATCGTGTAGTATGTGTTTTAGACAAAAATATCTTATTTTTGTCATGATTAATCAAAAATGGATGGCTAGAATTTTTTTGGAGGGTTAAACTTAGGGTTTAGGATTAATGAAAATACAAATGAGGATTAATATGTGTGTTTCTATTAGAACCCTCCTCCACCTCACCCCTCCACCTCACCCCCTCCACCTCACTACATTGGCCGGCCACCCCTTGATCCAAGGGGGTATTTGCAAAAAATTCTAGTACATTTGCCCTCTCCCCTTCTCATTCCTCCTATAAATACGCCCCCCCCCCCCTCTTGCCTCATTTGCCAAAAGAAAAAAAAAAGAGGAAAAGAAAGAGAGAAAGAAACCCTCACTAGAGAGCTCTTCTATAGGAGCTAAGAGGAAGGAGAATGATTCTTGTCTAGTTCTTCCTACAAAGAATCAAAGGTGGGGGTTTCTCTACTTATTTTGTGTATGTGTGCAGCATGTGTTTCAAGAAAAAGAAAGAGAAGAAAAAGAAGCAAGAAATAAAGAGCAAATCAAATAAGGAAAGAAATAAATGAAGATGTGGGGTTTTCTGCAAAAATAAACCCTAATATCCACGTTCGATCCCTATAAATAGAAGAGCTAAAAGCAAGAGAGGGAATCGCTTAACGAAGAGGAAGAGCGACGACTAACCTTTATATATATATATATATATATATATATATATATATATATATATATATATATAAGAAAAAACAAAGAGAAGAAAAGAAGACAGAGAGGCGTGGTTCGAGAACGACAGCAACATGGGCTTGTGCTCTGGACACACACGCAGACAGAGAGAAGGTGACGTCAGTGCCACGTCAGCACTTAACAACAGAGGAGAGAGACGAAGTCAGGGGTCTGACTTGCTGACATGGGCTGTTGACTGTGACGTGGTGACGTGGACTTCGAGAACGAGACAGAAGAGAAGAAAGAAGGAGGAGAGAGAGATTACTGTTCGGCACAAAAATCGAGACTGCGGTTTGCAATTTTTTTTTACAAAACTGTTCTTTCTGTATCTTCTCTTTTCTTCTTCTCCTCTAAGTTTTATTATGCAATCCATGAACAAGTTTGTTTCTTGCAAATTTATTATGAACTAATTTTATTTTTCTAGGATTTTGATGTAGCGTAGTTTTGATAACACAATTTTAATTCCATATTATTTTACTATTTTTTTGTGGTTGTGTGTTTGATTTTTGTTCTTAATGCTTACAATTTATTTGGCCAATTTTTGTATGATTTATTGGATCATGGAGAGGCCGAGAGCTAATTTGTGATTTAGAACTATAAAATTAAACACCATTGATTGAGCGAAATTAGAGATGATTTACCGCGATTAATGTGACTATAAAGAAATCTATAGATCTTAATGAATCTTCAATTAATTAAATTTGCATAAAGATATGACAAACTGTTAGTTGGAGATATTTTTGGTGTTGTTCAAGAGATCATTGAATACTTAGGGGATTTTGGTCTACAACTTGAAAAAATAATGTTTTTATTCGCATGGAGTTATGAATTGTGTTGAATTAACTAGGTGAAATCAAAAACCTAGAACTGATTTTTGCAATTAATAAACAACAAAATCTCATACTTCCCTCCTTTTAATTAATTTTTTTAGTTCTTTAGATTAATTTAATTTAGTTGCTTTCTTTATTAAATTTCGATTTTCCAAATAGTAATTAATCTAGTAAATTTCGGTACTCGATAAAATAATTAGTTCTTGTGGATTCGATACTCTTTTCACTTATCTATACTACTTGTTTCGATTTTGTACACTTGCAAATATTCACATCAAGTTTTTGGCGCCGTTGCCGGTGAATAGTTATTCTTTTATTGATATTGGAAATTGCTAGATTATTACTAGTTTGGATTTTTTTTGTATTTTTTTTGTTTTATTATTATTTTACCTCTTTATTTTCTTTTTGACTTACTTTTATTTTTAATTTTAGTTTTTCTATTATTTTTTTAAATACTTATATTTCAGTACATACAAGTACATTATCATGGCAAACATTGAGAACAAGACTTTGAGAGACTATGTGATGCCCTCATTTAATGGAGTAATATCAAGCATCAAAAGGCTTGCAATTGAAGCAAACAACTTTAAAATTAAACCTACAATTATTCAGATGATTCAACATATAGTTCAATTTTGAGGACTAGCACACGAGGATCCTAATGTTCACATTGCAAGCTTTGTTAAAATTTGTGACACTTTCATGCACAATGGAGTATCAGATGATGCAATTCGATTGAGACTATTTCCTTTCTCACTCAGAGATAAGGCAAAAGCTTGGTTGAATTCTTTACCGCCAGGAGTAATCACAACTTGGGAGGGTTTGGCACAAAAATTTATGGCAAAGTATTTTCCCTCAGCAAAAACAACAAAGCTAAGGAATGACATCACCACATTCACTCAATTCGAGACAGAGTCATTATATGATGCGTGGGAGAGGTACAAAGAACTATTGAGAAAGTGTCCTCATCATAAACTTCCGAAATGACTACAAATTCAAATATTCTATAATGGTTTAGGAGTTACAAATCGATCTATGGTTGACGCAGCAGCCGGAGGTGCACTTATGAGCAAAACTCATGAAGCAGCCTATGAGCTTTTAGAGGAGATGGCATCTAATAATTACCAATGGTCTTCAGAGAGTACAATGCCAAAAAAAGTGGCTAGAGTTTTTGAGCTTGATCCTATTACTACATTGACTACACAAATTGATATTTTATCTAAAAAATTAGTTAATATGAATGTTAATTCAATTCATACTAATATTATTTGTGATCTTTGTGCAAGAAATCATTCAAGTAGAGATTTCCAATTGGGAAATCCATTTTCTCAACCAATTTCCTATCAATCAAATTACGTGTCCAATTTCCAACATCAAGATAATCCTTATTTGAACACGTATAATCTAGGATGGAGAAATCACCCCAATTTTTCTTGGAGCAATAATCAAGGAGGAGCTAGACCACAACAAAATTTTTAACAACAAGAAAAGAAGCCAACACTTGAAGAAATATTCATGCAACACATGCAGAAGACAGAGCAATACATGCAAAAGACAGATTTGGCAATCCAAAATGTTGCAACTTCAGCTTTAGCTTCAATTCGCAATCTTGAGCTTCAGATTGGTCAACTTTCAAATATTCTTAAAGAGAGAACAATAGAAATCTTACCCAGTAACACCGTAAAAAATCCCGAGGAGCATGTCAAAGTAATAACACTAAGAAGCGGGATAACAATTAAGCACCAAAATGTGGTTGAAAAGCAAAGTGAGAACGAGCAAATTATGGGAAAACAAACACAGCAGTTGTCCAATCACCATTCTAAGAGGATGAAGGAGTTTCAAGCCAAACAATTTCAGGGGAGTTTAATTCTGATACTTATCCTAATTCATCTTATGATCCACCTATTCCTTTTCCGCAAAGACTTAAAAAGAATAATCTTGAAAATCAATTTTCTAAATTTTTAAATATTTTTAAGAAATCGCAAATTAATATTCCTCTTATTGAAGCTTTAGAACATATACCTAAATATGCTAAATTTTTGAAGGATATTTTATCAAAAAAGCGAAAATTGGAGGAACATAAGACGGTGATGCTAACAGAAGGAAGTAGTGCAATTTTACAAAAGAATCTGCCTCCTAAACTTAAAGATCCAGGGAGTTTTACAATTCCTTGCACTATTGGAAATTATTCTTTTGATAAAGCATTATGTGATTTAGGAGCAAGTACTAATCTTATGCCTTATTATGTTTTCATGAAATTAGGTATTGGAAGGGCAAAACCCACCACAATCTCATTGCAATTGGCGGACAGATCTATTAAGTACCCAAGGGGAATAATTGAAGATGTTTTGGTAAAAGTAGACAAATTCATATTTCCAGCTGAATTTGTAGTACTTGATATGGAGGAAGATGAACAAATTCCATTGATTTTGGGGCGACCTTTTCTAGCTACGGGGAGAACTTTGATTGATGTCCATTAAGGGTAGAGGATGAGCAAGTAACGTTTAATGTTTTTAAATCCATAAAGTTTCCTCCTGAAGAACAGTCGTGTTTTCAAGTAAGTAAAACTGATTTAGTTGTGGACGAGAAACATAGTGCTGAAGTGGAAAAGTTACCAGTAAAAATATGTCTAACAAATTCAGCAACTCTTGAATCTGAGAAAAAAAAGATTTTGAAATATGTTATGTATTTGGATGTTGCACCATCTATTCATCCATTTTCTCAGCAGAAATTCAAAGAGGTGGGGATATCAAAGACACTATCTTCAAGAAAAAAATGACTCAAACTCGAGCTTGAACCCAATCCCCACATGAAGAAAGTTATTAGAAAAGATGTTTTGATGTTGTTGGATCTTGGCATCACATAATCATCTCCGCTATCAAGTCTAGCTGAAGACTTTAAACTTAGCGCTTTTTGGGAAGCAACCCATGTTTTCTTTTACTGCATTTAGATTTGATTTTTATTTTAGTTTATTTAATTTTAATTTTTTATTTGATTTTGTAGGATTGCATGAGTTTGGAAGTCGCCGGGCGAAGCTGTACTACACCTGCATAGATGGTTGTTTTTTAGCAGGATGGAGTCCGAATCTGGAAAAGTGTTTCAAAGAGCGATCGTAGGAAATTGTCTTAGCTTGCCATAGAAAAAAGAATCAGGCCATTTGGACACCTACAGCTCTAGATATCGCTAAAACAATGAACGTCGTGCGTGGAGAATTTTAACACGAATCAGGGGAGCAATTCTGAACTTTTTGTATTCTTTTTGTTTTTCTTTTTCCATTCTTATTGAGGAAAATGTGATATTCAAGTTTGGGGGTGAGGGTAAATATTTTCTTTTATATATTTGAAAAGAAAAACAAAATAAAGTACTACAATTCGGCTCACCATTACAATTCTGAGTTCTTTATGGTGCTAAAGCATTGAAATAATTCTTTAGGATAGACAATATCTTATAAAGCAAGAATAAGCATACTTATTTACTTTACTGAAGTTTAAAATTTCTTATACAATTGTGACACTAATGTGATTATACATAAAAGAAAAATATGATACTTTTTCATGTGATTATCCCCTTTGATCTAGTCCTAAACAGAGTTTAAGTAAATAGAGTGATAATGATCAAATAATTGAATAAATAAATTCTATCTACTCCAATGTTTTGAGTTTCTTAGTAACTAGATGTATTCATCACCAATGTTTACTTTTACGTCAAACGGCAACTTGAAATATGAGTATGCAAAGCACTCTAAGTTTGTGACTTGTTGAGTAACCGGGTGAATTTATCACAAATGTTTGCATTCGCGTCAAAAGGCAAGTGAACTTAGAGAAGAGACCCCCCCCCCCCAAAAAAAAACCCTCTAGTTTGCTACTCGGTTTATAGTAGTGAGAAGGAAAAATCACAGATGAAGTTGTTATATCCTATAATTACATTAATTGCATAACAAATATCATTGAGTTTGGAATTATGAATGAATAATTGCACTGGAGAAAGTGAGTATGCTTGGTTTTACTTTATTTGTTTTTGTTTATGTATTAAATTAAAATTTTGATCCTTGCATGCTGAGATCTCTTGGTGTGATGAGTTGAGCTTATTATTAATTATTATTCCTTATTCATGGTTTTACTTTTTGGTCTAGGACAAGCAAAATCTTAAGTTTAGAGATATTTGATGTGTCTAATTTTTATATAAATATTTGTACTCATTTACCCTTAAAAATTGCTTGTATTCGTCTATCTTGTTAAAAATTTATCTTATTTTCATAGATTTCAGTTAATTAATTATTGTTGAAGGAATAAGATTTTTGATGCAAAAGGTGAAGATTTTTGGTAAAAATCAACAAACAAAACAAGGAGAGTGATTGATTAATTTTTATTATTTTGTTGAATTTTAAATTTTACAATTTGGCCATGTGGAAAGCAAAATAGAAATTTTAATTATCAATAGAGGGTGAAAAAGAAATAAATTTTTTTTAAATGGTTTAAAAGAGCTAATATGATTATTAGTTAGTTTAGTTAATTTAAACTAATTAATTTCAATTTTATTTAAATTCTAAATTCTGATTTTATTTTGTGTATGTGTGCAGCACGTGTTTCAAGAAAAAGAAAGAGAAGAAAAATAAGCAAGAAAAAAAGAGCAAATCAAATAAGGAAAGAAATAAATGAAGATGTAGGGGTTTTCTGCAAAAAATAAACCCTAATATCCACGTTCGATCCCTATAAATAGAAGAGCTAAAAGCAAGAGAAGGACACGCTTAACGAAGGGGAAGAGCGATGGATAACCTCTATTCATTATATATATATATATATATATATATATATATATATATATATATATATATATATATATATATAAGCAAAAGCAGAGAGAAGAAAAGAAGACAGAGGGGCGCGGTTCGAGAACGACAGCAATGTGGGATTGTGCTCTGGACACACGCAGAGAGGGAGATTACTGTTCGACACAAAAATCGAGACTTCGGTTTGCAATTTTATTTTTACAAAACAATTTTTTCTGTATCTTCTTTTTCCTTATTCTCCTCTAATTTTTATTATACAATCCATGAACAAGTTTGTTACTTGCAAATTTATTATGAACTAATTTTATTTTTCTAGGGTTTTGATGTAGCGTAGTTTTGAGAATACAATTTTAATTCCATATTATTTTACTATTTTCATGGTTGTGTGTTTGTTTTTTGTTCTTAATGCTTACAATTGTTTGGCCAACTTTTGTATGATTTATAGGATCATGGAGAGACCGAGAGGTAATTTATAATTTAGAACTATAGAATTAAAAACCATTGATTGAGCCAAATTAGAGATGATTTACCGCGATTGATGTGACTATAAAGAAATCCACAGAACTTAATGAGTCTTCATTTTAATTAAATTTGCATAGAGATATGACAAACTGTTAGTTGGAGATATTTTTGGTATTGTTCATGAGAAAACATTGAATACTTAGGGGATTTTGGTCTACAACTTGAAAAGGTAATATTTTTATTCACATGGAATTATGAATTGTGTTAAATTAACTAGGTGAAATCAAAAGCCCTAGAATTGATTTTTGCAATTAATAGACAATAAAATTTCAGACTCCGCTCCTTTTAATTAATTTAGTTAGTTCTTTAGATTAATTTAATTTAGTTGCTTTCTTTATTAAATTTCGATTTTCTAAATAGTAATTAATCAAGTAAATTTCGGTACTCGATAAAATAATTAGTCCTTGTGGGTTCGACACTCTTTTCACTTATCTATACTACTTGTTTTGATTTTGTACACTTGCAAATATTCACATCAGATCCTATGTGGGCCTTCCCAGTTCGGAGCCAACTTGACCTTCTTGGTAGGGTCGAAGATAGCGAGCTTTCTGAGTACGAGGTCGCCCTCCTTAATATCGGTGGGTTGGACCTTCTTGTTGTAAAATCTCAGTATCCTTTGTTGATAAATACTTCTTTTGATGGCGGATCGCTCGCGAACTTCGTCGGCTTCTGTCCCGTATGTTAGATTGAATGGGGACTCGCATGTAGGGATCCTTTTGGTTGCGCAATAGGACCATAGGACACTGGGCAATTCATCGACCCACAATTCCTTGGGAGATTTGTCCAACCGTTTTTTGAGACCTTCAAGAATTTGGCTGTTGGCATTTTCGGCTTGGCCATTTAACTGAGGGTGAAAGATTAACGAGAACCGCTATTGAATGCCGAGGTCTTCGCAGAATTTGCGGAAGTTTTTCCCGACAAATTGAGTTCCATTGTCTATGATGAGTATGCACAGAATCCTGAACCGATTTACATTGTATTTCCAGAAGAACTGCTGGGCTTGATGCTTGGTGATCGTGGCCAAGGGTTCTGCCTAGACCTATTTGGTGACATAGTTGATGGCCACAATGAGGAAACGACTGGCCGATTGTTATGGGAAAAGGCCCGACCAAGTCCATCCCCCATATTGCAAAAGGTATTGGGCTAGTTAGCGATCTTAGAAGCGCTTGCGAGGTATGTCAGACGGTCGAAAATCTCTGGCAAAGGCCGCATTTCCTGACCAGGTCTTCAGCATCTCGGAGTAGGGTCGGTCAGTAGTAGCCGTGATTTAGGACTTTTCTCACAAGTGATCGACTGCCATGTGGCAGCCCCCAATTCCCTCATGCATCTCCTTAAGTGCATACTTGGCTTCTTCTGTGTTCAGGCATCAGAGATATGGTCTTCCAGTGACCTTAGTATATGAGTGTTTGAAGAGTATGCCTTCAACGAGTGCAAACATCTCGACCCTGACTTAGACTTTTCTAGCCTCTGTGTGGTCTTGTGATAGCTTGCCATCTCTCAAGAATTTGAGGATTAGGTACATCTATGATGTCACTTGAGCGGGTGGATCGACATAGAGGACTTCAGGATTTTCGATGCTTGGTCGGAGAAGGGCTTCTACTAGGCCTGTATGGTCGAGGCCCGCGAAGGAGGAGGAGGCCAGCTTGGATAAGGCATCAGCCCGGCTATTCAATTCTTGGGGAATTCGTGCAAGCATCACCTTTTCGAAGTCGGTCAGGAGAAGCTTGATCCATGCTAAGTACTGAATCATCTGAGGGTCGCAAGCTTCATTGTCTCCGTTGACTTGATTGACAACAAGTTAAGATTCATTGAACGCTTTGACCCGCTTGGACCCATCTTTTCAGGCCATGAGAAGTTCGGCAATCAGGACTTTATATTCAGCTTCGTTGTTAGAGGCTTTAAAATTGAAGCGTAGTGAATATTGAAGAATAAAGTTATCAGGGCCGTTCAAGATGACTCTTGCACCATTCCCCTCTTCGCAAGTCGAATCATCTATGCAGAGTTCCCAAATGGGATCATCCTTCTGTTCCTCGTAAGGTTCTGGTATCAAACACTCATTGACGAACTTGGCCAGAGCCTGCCCTTTGGTTGCGATCCTCGATTTGTAGATGATGTCATGCTGGCTTAGTTCAATAGACCACTTGATTAGCTGAACAGAGTTCTCCAGTTTGTTGAACACTTGCTTGAGGGGTTGGTATGTAAGCACCTGGATGGACTTTGCTTACATAGTAGACTGGTTTTTGGATTCCGTCCTCTTCTCTGACTAGAACGGCATTAGCGCATGTTCCGAGGTCGCCAGGTAAAGGTAGAGAGCTTCTCCCTGCTCTGGTCTGCTAAGGAGAGGGGAGTTGGCCAGGTAGGTCTTTAGCTGGTTGAAAGCCTGTGGTTGGGGTTCCTCCCACTCGAAGCTTTTTACCCCCCGAAGGGCTTTAAAAAATGTAAGAGATTTCTCCCCTGATCTGGAGTGGAAACGGTCAATGGCTGCTAGCCGTCCCATGAGTCGTTGGACTTCTTTGACATTGCTTGGAGGAACCATGTCCAGTATGGCCCGAATTTTCACGGGGTTTGCCTCTATGCCCCGCTGACTGACCATGAATCCAAGAAACTTCCACATGGTGACACCGAAGGCGCGTCTGGAGGGGTTGAGCCTCATATTATGGGATCGTAGGACCCCAAAGGCTTCCTCCAGATCCTTGACATGGTCTTGTCCCTTGAGACTTTTGACGAGCATGTCGTCTACATATACCTCCTTGTTTCAGCCTGTATGCTTTTTAAAGAGCGGTTAACGAGCCTTTGATATGTGGTGCCAGAGTTCTTCAGCCCGAAAGGCATGATGCGGTTACAGTAAAGGCATTGGCCAGTCACAAATTTGGTCTTCGGGATGTTCGAAGGGAACATACGAATCTGCTTGTAGCCTGAGAAGGCAGCCATAAAGCTCAACAGCTCATAACCTGAAGTCGCATCGATCAGGTCATCGATGCTAGGAAGGGGGGAGAAATATGTGGGGCACGCCTTGTTCAGATCGGTGAAGTTTATATAGATCCTCCACTTCCCATTCGGCTTTTCACCATCACGACATTGACCAACCACTCTGGGTAGTTAACCTCTTGTATGAGCTGAGCAGAGAGGAGTTTGTATACTTCCTCCTTCATCGCCTGTAGTCTGTTGGGGGCAAACTTCCGGTACTTCTATTGTATAGGCTTTGAGTTCAGGTAGAAACTTAGCTTATGGGTAATCAGATCCTCAAAAATTCCCAGCATATCTGAGGACGTCCAAGCAAAAAGGTCCACATTCTGACTGATGCAGTCGATAATTGCCAGCTTTAGGTCCGGAGCAAGTGACCGGCATACTTCGAACCATTTGGACTTGTCTTCTTCAGAGAAAGGAAACTCCCCCAACTCGTTGATAGGCTCTGTGCCTATTGAACTCATGTCTGACGGGAGGTCATCTGCGTCGAGAGGTAGCACTGTGGTTCCTACTAAAGCATTGTAACACGATCGAGCAGCCTCTTGGTTACCTCGAATAATCCTGACCCCGTGGGCAGTGGGGAACTTCATCCTCATGTGGTAGGCAGAGGGAATCACTTGAAAAGAAGTGAGACCGGGTTTGCCGAGAATAGCATTATAGGCGGCCTTAACATTGACCACCATAAAGTCCATCTCCTCAGTTCGGATGGTCATGGTTGTTCTAGTGGTGACATCTAAGGGGATGATCCCCTCAATTTGGACGAGAACGTTTGAGAAATCGTGGAGCGTGTATCCGGCTAATTTCAGCCTTTTGCGAGAAAGTTTCAGCCTTTCAAAGGCGGCCAAGAACAATATGTTGGCTGAGCTTTCGTTGTCGATGAGGATGCGACGAACCTCGTGATTGGCTAGCCCGAGGTTGATCACCAGGGCATCACAGTTGGGTACTCAGACACCTTCGAGGTCTTCGTTGGAGAATGAGACCGATAGTCCCCAATTCTTAGGAGGCAGATAGTTGTGGACTGAGGTAACCTCCCACATGAAGGCCTTGCGGGACGTGTTGGAGTCTCCTCCCATGGGTCCACCGTAATCATAGTGAAGAATGGATGGTCCCTCGGCTCCTTCGGGTTCGGATTCGAGTTCTGCTTTCAGGCATCGATTGCCTCATCGAGGAGGAGGTGAAGCTCTCTAGTTATTTCGGGTGAACTCCCTAAGGAATCATCTTTGGATGAGAGCCTTGATTTCATCTTTAAGGCCCGGCAGTCATCTGTTTCGTGCCTGTGATCCCGATGGAAACGACAGTAGAATCTTCGGTGCCTCTTTTTGGTTTTCTTTTTTGGATGGGGGAGGTCGTTGGACGATTCCGATATCCTCAATCTCCATGAGAATGGCTGACACACCGTGGGTCAGTAGGGTAAACTTTTCAAAGTAGGGGACATGAGATGGTCTCTCTGACCGGAGGCATCTTTCTGGGCTTTTTTCGGGGGCTCGGAGTCATCCCCTTTACTCTTCCCTTTTGCTAGGGCTTGCTTCATCCCTTCTGGATGTAGAGCCTCCTTGACCCGAATGTACTTCTCGACCCTATATAGGAGGTCAGGAAAGTCGATAGGAGAATTCTTTGCCAATGACGCCTTTAACTGGTTATAGCGCACATTGTGCCGAAAAGCCACAGAGGCAACGCCAGCATCGAGAGAAGAGATTGCTTTCGCCTCGGATGTGAATCTCCATACAAAGTCCTGAAAGGAATCCCCTTCCTTCTGTCTGAGGTCCAAAAGGAAAGCACTCTTCTTCTCGACCTTGCGACTGGTCACAAAATTAGCGAGAAAGTTCTCTTCGAGCTGGTCGAAAGAGAAAATCGAACCCGACGTGAGCTTAGAGTACCATTCCCGTGCTGGACCATGCAGAGTGTCCGGGAACACGCAGCAAAGATGACGATCCGCGGCATTTTGAATCATCATGAGGGTTTTGAACCTCTCTATATGAACAACAAGATCTAACTCTCCGTTGTAAGTCGCTAACGGGGGAGGCTTGACGTTCCTCGGGATTGGTTCTTCCATAAAATTTTAGGAGAGGGGGGGTCGCGCTGGGCGGTGCCCTTGGTTTGGTTTTCTCTCCCACTCTGCCATCCTGTCGAGGTGGTCTTCCATCTCTTGGAGCCTCCTTAGGACTGCATCAGGAGGCCCCTCGGATCGGGTCGACCAGTGAGACTATGCATTCTCAGGCTCAGTTCGTTTTCTTTTATCTTTGGCTTATCCCCCTCGAGCCTTGGAGCGAATGCTCTGGTCCTCATCTCGGAGGGCTTGGAGAATTTCATCTCAAAATTGCTGGAACTCAGCTCGGGTAACATGACCTCCTTCTCCTTGGGCAGCTGGAGGTCTGCGGTCCCGGGGAAGGCTTCTGTCTCTTACTTCACGGGAGCGGTGGCTAGGACCGGGGCTATGATTTGAGAGCTTTCTCTCCCTGGATCGGGTGAGGTGGTTCCTTATGTCGTCTCCGTTCACCCTGTTGTTGATGACATGCCTGAGGTCACGACCTCCCGATGGCACACTACCCCCGGTGACCGAGCGTGAGGTGCTTGGAAAGAGTGCCGGCTGTTGTTCCTCGCGCCGATGTTGTGAGCCTCGTGAATCTGCTTGGCTTCGAACAGGTCGAGGTGGAGGTGGAAGGTCGATCTGGTGACCTATTGTGATTGTCCTTTTAGCCTTTGGCGCCATGAAAGACGCTTACGAGGTTCGGAATTCCTTGATGGCCCGTAGTTGGATCTGTAGTGCTTTTTCCTACAGACGGTGCTAATCTGATGTGGCAGTTTTAGTGTGGGAGAAACAAATAGTGAGTTCTTGTTATTTGGAGAGGAAAAGCAAAGATATCAAGCATATATTTGAATCCTGTTGTAGAGGCTGTGTGAGTGGTAGGAGAGGTGGGGCTGCTGGTGTTCGACGATCGCCAGATACCTGCTAAAATGATTAGAAACACCGAGAGATCCCGATGACAAGCCCTCCAACGATCAAGTCAGTCACTGGCAGAAATGGAATCAGGGTTTGAGTGGCTAAAATGGCATTACCCCTTAACAGTGGTGGAGACCTGGTATTTATAGGTAGAAAGAGGGAAACCTAGTGGGTCGGGTTGTCCCTCTTCTGTGGACCTGATTGGTGTGTTGGATCAGCAAATCTTGAGGGGATCTGACGGCTCAGGTGGAGCTGGATTATTTACCCACATCAATATACTTATGCTTGACCTTTTCTGAATCATGAGAAACTAGTTATGATATTGGATGACCACCATATCTTCTAATTATGAGAAGGAAGGAAAGTTTGTTTCATCCTCATGTGATTCATGCTTAGGAACTACTATAAATATATGTGGTGAAGTATGAGTAATAGTCAGTATATATGGATGTTGTATAACTGATCCACATTTGCATACATTTAATCATAATATTTGTGGGATACCACCAAAGTGGAGAACAGTAATATTATTTATTAAATCATATAAGTGGCAATAGGCACAAATCCTCCCAAAACAGTAAGCATTTGTGACATGATTATGCTCAATTATGCAATTAAGACCCTGATATATATAATTTTGCATTGTTTTATCGATTCATGTTTTCACATTGTGGAGTTTGCAATAAATTCCAGAATATTTAATATATTGCGTAAAACCTTGATTATTTGTGAAACATGTTTTAAGGATAAATCTTGCACTAAATTATTAATCAGATAGTAATGAATCATCATCCTTCTAAGAAAACTTTCTAAGAAAACTTTCTTAGAAGCCATTAAATAGTATGAAACCATTTTGATCTATATTGGTGTCTTGTATGTGCATGTTGTTGCTTATTTTGGTGTGAGAGAATACAGATAGTGGTTTTTATTTTGAAGAAAACTACTAAAGATCTAACTTTTGATCATCGCCGTAAAAAGTGGTTAGAGCTTCTGAGATTGGATCTGGATAGTTGAAGGAGTACCTTGATCTGAATCTAATTGTTGCTGACGCGACCGATGGACCTACAAGAGTCTGAAACACTGGAGTTGACCCCGGCAACTTACCCTTTGATGCTTAAGTCAGTACCAGAGAGAGAAGAAGAGTTTGAGAGAGAAAGTCTTGATTACCTTCTGACTGAGAGAAAAGGGGGCGGGAGGGTATTCATAAGCCTAAGAAACAGTTAGGAGATTGATATGAATATGTTTTCTCCTTTTGATTCCCCCCCTTAAGAGAGAATCAATTACTCTTTTAGAGGGGACAAGAGATTTGACTCACAACCATCATGGGCTAGGTGTCTCTCTTAGGGGGGCCCAGTTACTTTTAATGGGTTTGAAAGCATCTCATGTCTTGTAAATGAGCCTGAAGAAGGTCCGGACCTGTTAAAGAGACCCGTTATTATTAATCTACCAATAAAAGCTTTGAGATCTGTGCCAAATCATATGGTCCTGATTTGCTGTGATTTTTACCATTATCATAAGCCCCCCACTCCGTAAATATGATTTTCTTGGCTTTCGGGAAGTAGCTTGCCTTGTTTCAGAGTTCTGGGGAACTATCTTGGCTTTTAGGGACAATTGAAGATTCCTGGAACTGATTGAAAATTTATAGTGGCAGTAGATATTTTCCTGAACTTTTCTGAAATTTTCCAAAATTTTCCATAATTATTTTGGATTTTGATAACTTTTCCCCAATTAATAATTACTTTTTCGAATTTTTAAATTAATTATTCCAACTTTTAATTAAATTTTGGAAATTTTAATTAATTTTCTGGATTTAATGATTATTTTTGGGATTTTTTTATTGAAAATTTAAATTTTAAATAACTTTTGGGGAAATTTTTTTATTAATTTATCTGACTTGGCAGAGCAATCAGGCGTGTCGATCATTGCTTGGCTCACCTGCTGATGTGATCGAGTGGCTGCGAAGAGGGGGTGACATGGCTTCCAGTAGAGCAGGGCTTGCCCGCTGAGTGAGAACGACTGAGAACCGAATGGAAGGGGGATGGAGTTTTTTCCCAAAATGACTCTTTTTTTGAAAGTTTTTCCGAAACTGCCCTATTTTTTATTTTTGTTCCCTAAACGACCCACTCGCTTTTTGAAAAAGCGAGTTTGGTTAAAAATAACTCGCTTTTTCAAAAAACGAGTCTGGAACTTTTAATTTTCGAAATATTAGACTCGCTTTTTGAAAAACCGAGTTATTTTTAACCAAACTCGCTTTTTCAAAAAGCGCACTTGATTATTTTGGTAAATATTTTCGAAAGTGGGTCAGTTTGGTAAATACTTTTAGAAAGTGGGTTAGTTTGGTAAATAATTTTAGGAAGTGGGTCATTTTGGTAACAAGTTTTTTCTATATCACATTGTCACTTTATCTTTTTTAGACCACTATATATGAAATTGTTTGTCAGGACTTTCTATATCACATTGTCACTTCATCTTCTTTGGTCATGATTTTATAAATTTAGCAACTGTTTAGCAGCAGCAGGAGATATACATAACTTGACATTATTTCAGTATATACATAATTGGTGTGTTTTAAGTTGTCGAGAATGAGCCCATAGATACTCTCAATTCCCGGTATCCACATAATTGGCTTTTGACCTATCAATCATATGCGCTGAGTTCTTGCGCCAAAAGTCTCACACTCGCTTTCTGAAAAAGCGAGGGTGGTTAAAAGGGTCCATGATTTTTTTTTGTATTTCACATTGGCGAAAATGACCAAGTTACCCCTTCCTTCATATAACCAGATTATCACCTTAGGGGTAAAAGGGTCATGCGGTGGGGAGGGACGGATGAAGTTCATCCGTCTCTCACTTTCACAAATTTTTTTTAATTATAAACTTTATATATTTAATATATATTATTTATATTTAAAGTATTAAATCCACCGAGAGACAGAAGATCTTCATACATAAAGTTATTTATATTTATAAAGTTAGCAACAGTTTAGCAGTAGTCGAGAATATACATAACTTGACATTATTTCAGTATACACATAATTGGTGTATTTTAAGTTGTCGAGAATGAGCCTATAGATACTCCCAATCAATCTTAGCTTTTGGCCTATCAATCATATGCGCTGGGTTCTTGCGCCAAAAATTCTTATATTAAAAGGGTGGTTGTAACTTCATTCATGGTTGCTGTTAAACATAATGGTAGACCACAAAAGCCTGACGTGGTAATTGATGAGACATTGTTTTCTAGTTCTGAATATTGTCAGCAGACTAAGGTTTGCTCATAATATATTGTTTTGTATTTCTTGCACTTGTTTTGAAAGCCCGAGTTTATTTTTTCCTAACAAAGAAGAAATTTTCTCTCTTGATCACTTTTCTTTCGTTTGTTTATATTGTTGTTTATGAATTGTTCATTCTGTTTATGATTTATCCATTGATTTATTGGTAGGAGCATCAACATATGCCAATTCAGTATTTGGATGGATAAATGTTAAGATTGTTGTACGAGGCTCATATCTGTTAACCATTGGATCTAATTTCTAAGATCGTGACCTAATGGTGAACTATTTTGGTTTATAGGTGTGCTGATAAAAAAGAGATGAGATTTTAACCACCCTCGATTTTTCAGAAAGCGAGTGTGAGACTTTTGGCGCAAGAACTCAGCGCATATGATTGATAGGTCAAAAGCCAATTATGTGTATACCGGGGATTGAGAGTATCTATGGGCTCATTCTCGACAACTTAAAACACACCAATTATGTATATACTGAAATAATGTCAAGTTATGTATATCCTCTACTACTGCTAAACAGTTGCTAAATTTATAAAATCATGACTGTTGCCGCTAAATTTGGTGTGGGGGCAAACAGATGAATTTGTGGATTCTTAGGGAAACTGAATAGTAAAACCTGTATACTTGTTCCGTCGGGCTTCGGTCGTCGATCCCGCCGTAGACCTGCAAAAAGTGCGAGACACCGGGATTGTTCCCGGCGACGCACCCTCCGACGCTCAAGTCAGTAATCTAGAGAGACTATGAATGAGCATAAAAACTGGTGAAAGATTGATTACCTCTTAATGGAGATGGATGGGGGGTATTTATAGGCGTCTCAGGGAACAGATTGGGAATGTAATCCCCGTGATTTGATAAGGAATATTCTCCATAATCAGATGAGGAATGTAATCTGATGAGGTATATTCCCCGTAATCAGATAAGGAATTTTATCCCCAAATCCCGGCGAAAAGATAGATGTATATCTGGGCCGTTGATCAAGATTAATCAGGGACCCTGATTTTACCTTGTTGGATTGGGTGTGCGGCGGGTTAAGACCCGCACCCTCTTGTTGGTGGGTCCGTTTGTGGGTCCTTGGGGAGAAGACCCAATACCCATTTCGGACCCTCTTGTAGGCGAAATTACCCTTTTACCCCCAAATCTCAAGATTCTTGCTCAATTTGGACGGTTCCGGTTTAACCCCATTTTTAGCCATATCACGAGCCCCCCACTCCTAGCGACTGAGTTTGATCAGCCTTTGAGGAGTAGTTTTGACTGTTTTAATGGCTGGTGGAGTTATATCGGAGTTCAAATGGAGGGTTGTGAATCTTGAAGGGGCAGTGAGGTGATTTGCCCAGTGGATTGAGCTCCGAGTTGCTCATGAGCTCTGATGGTCATGTGGTATTCTTGCAGGGATATCCTCTTTACCCTCGTGAAGCGTCAATTCGTCGTTCGGGGGTCTCATACGTTTGTATTGCGCCGTAGACTCCCCCCAGGGCTTGCTGACTAGGAGGCCGAGGTCCACATGCAGTTTGGCAGGCTTTTCCGGAGAGAAAAGCGAGTTCGGCATAGCTGCGAGCACGAGGAGTGAGTCTGGCGATCTGCCGAACCTGTTTTTACCCTGTAACAGGGTCGGTGTCACGAACGCTCGGCAGTGAGTACCGAACCTGATTTTTACCTTGTAACAGGGTCGGTGTCACGAACGCTCGGCAGTGAGTGCCGAACCTGATTTTTACCCTGTAACGGGGTCAGTGTCACGAACGCTCGGCAGTGAGTGCCGAACCTGTTTTTACCCTGTAACAGGATCGGTGTCACGAACGCTCGGCAGTGAGTGTCGAACCTGATTTTTACCCTGTAACAGGGTCGGTGTCACGAACGCTCGGCAGTGAGCGCCAAACCTGTTTTTACCCTGTAACAGGGTCGGTGTCACGAACGCTCGGCAGTGAGTGCCGAACCTGATTTTTACCCTGTAACAAGGTTGGTGTCACGAACGCTCGGCAGTGAGTGCCGAACCTGTTTTTACCCTGTAACAGGGTCGGTGTCACGAACGCTTGGCAGTGAGTGCCGAACCTGATTTTTACCCTGTAACAGGGTCGGTGTCGCGAACGCTCGGCAGTGAGTGCCGAACCTGATTTTTACCCTGTAACGGGGTCGGTGTCACGAACGCTCGGCAGTGAGTGCCGAACTCCCAGACTTCTGCCGCAGTCGTCACCGTGGCGGGGACTTCTGCTCCCTCCCCCGTGGGGGAGTTTCCCATTGCTGCCGCCCTCGCCATGCCGACACCGCCGCTGACCGTGGCAGGCGAGGAGCTCCTGACAGAGGAGCACAAGCGGATCCATATCCCGGACTGGCAAGTCCGGAAGCACGATGGGTTCCTCGGGAACTCGTTGGCGAGCATGCAGGCTGTCAAGCATCTCGCCACCCCGAAGGACCGAGCCGCCATGGAGGCGGGGAGGCAGGGCGACGACGTGATCGAGATCGCTCGTTCGGCGGTATCGGTAAGCTTCTCCACGTCTGTTGCATTTCTTGAACCGAAAATTTTTTTTCTAACTCTTTTAGTTCTTCTTTGCTGCAGATCATCGTCCACTTCGGCCATCTCACCGAGAGGCTAATAGCTCTGGAGAAAGAGCTGAAGCAGGAGTCCGACCAAGCTCGGAATGATAAAGCTCGGATGGCGAACGAGCTCGACAAGCTCCGAGTCGAGCACGAGGGTCGGTCGGCGAGGATCAAGCATCTCGAGGCCGAGGTGAAGAGGCTGGAGGGCGAGCTCCTTCGGGAGAAGGAGGGGTCGGCCAAGCAGCTGGCCGAGGCGGAGGAGAAGCAGGCGGCAGCCGTGAAGGCGGCGGAGGGTGCGACCATGGAGAAGGCCCAGGGGTTCCTCGCGCAGAACATGGCGAAGGCCTTTGCTGCCGCCCTCACGCGGGTGTCGGAGGAATACCCCTCGGTGGATGTCTCGGGATGGCATCTCTTCCCCGGACACGTTGAGGGCTTCGACCCCGAGTCCGAAGGGGAAGAAGAGGAGGAGGGCAACGCCGACGCCGACGCCGGGGCTATTGGCGAGGTCCCCAGCACCACGATCACTCCGCTGGCGGCGGCGTCTCCTTCGGCGAAGTCCACCCCTACTCCACCTCGTCGCCCGGGGTAAGAGGTCGGGCCTTGACTCCGCTCCTCGTCTTCTTCTTTTTTGCTCGTATGTTTGTTGTTTTTTTTTTTTGTTTTTCTTTTCAATCGTTGTAACGCCTAATAGCGGACTGGCCACCGCTACTTTTTGAAATGAATGAAAAGAAAATTTTTTGCAAGTATTGGTGTTCGACAGTCTTTGCCTTTTGCTCCCTTTTTTCGCCGAACATTCCTTTCTTGTCCTTAGCTTAGATTTTTCCAAGTGTGGTGCTTCGGCAGTTTTCGACATTTTTGCTGATCGCTTCGATCTCTTTTGCAGCTTATGTTGATTGCCCAAGAGGTCGAACCTTTGGGCTCGAATGAAGGAGCTCGAGCCGAGGTCGGCCTAGGGGCGACGAGGCTATGTCTGGCGAGGTGCCGAGAGCGGCTCTACGAGGTCGAGCTCGGATTGTGCCGAGCTGAAAGCGAGAAGAAGCATCTCCAGCTTGTCCTCGGCCGGCGAGACATCGAGATTTGCCGATTGGAAAGCAGGATCGCGGAGCTTATCCCCGAAGGTGAATACTCGCCAACTAATTTCAGTAATGAGATTCGGGTTCAGTACATCCGTCATAACTTGTCCAAAATAACAGCGGAGAGGGACGACTTGCTTTCCGAGATACAGCATCTGCGGTCCATGGAGGCGACGCTTCGGAGTGAGGGCGAGGGGCTGACGGCCGAAGTGGCCAAGTTGACGACCGAACGGGTGCAATTGACTGCCGAAGTTGATGCACTCAAGAGGGCGACGGTGGATAAAAGCATTGAGGTCACCCACCTCCGGCGCCTCATCGCCAGCAGATCAGGAGTTCCGGACTCCACGATACCCCCACGGTTCGAAGTCAATGTCAAAGACGACTCGCTGCGGGATCGGATCTCGGAGTTGGAGGCAGAAGTGGCCCGTCTTAAGCCGCATTCAGGACCAATCAACGTTCGAAGCACGTCGTGCACTCGTGCTGAGAGCGAGAGGGGCATTACCTTCTACGAGATGGCGACCCGTCAGCGGATCGGCCAACCTAGTCCGGGGGACGCGCAGAGCTCGGTAGCAATTTCGTCGAACGGGGCGTCCGTCGGAGTAGCTACTAGGAGTGGCGCCGAGGATACGTCCCAATTTGCCGGCTTGGGGTCGCGCTCTGGAGATAAGCGTCGCCATTCTCGAGTGTCCTTGAAGCAGAACGCTTCGGCTCCGAAGAAGCGCTGAAGTCGCCGGCTCCGCGAGTCTTTGTGTTTTTCTTGTTTTTTGCTGAATGTAATAAGTCGGCATTATAATTTTTTCTTCGATGAGTTGTAACCCTGTGATGTTTGCCTTTGTACCGCATTTGTTTCATCAATAAAAGTGTTGTTTGCCGAACTTGTGTGTTTTACTTTCGTGACTGTTGTCTGCTTGTGCCGAAGCTTTTAAAGTGTCGGACTCCGAATTATTCAACGGCTTTGGGAGCAGTTCCGAATGGCGAGCTACTTCTAGCTCGCTTGGGAGCGAACTTGCGAAGTAGAATCGAACCAAGTGTTGGACTCCGGAACCATTGTTAGTTTAAGGGTGTGGGAGCAATTTCGAATGGCGAACTACCCCTAGCTCGCTTAGGAGCGAACTTGTGGAGTAGAGTCGAACCAAGTGTTGGACTCCGAACCATTCAACGGCTTTGGGAGCAGTTCCGAATGGCGAGCTACTTCTAGATCGCTTGGGAGCGAACTTGCGAATTAGAATCGAACCAAGTGTTGGACTCCGGAACCATTGTTAGATTAAGGGCGTGGGAGTAATTCCGAATGGCGAACTACCCCTAGCTCGCTTAGGAGCGAACTTGCGGAGTAGAGTCGAACCAAGTGTTGGACTCCGAACCATTCAACGGCTTTGGGAGCAGTTCCGAATGGCGAGCTATTTCTAGATCGCTTGGGAGCGAACTTGCGAAGTAGAATCGAACCAAGTGTTGGACTCCGGAGCCATCGTAAGATTAAGGGCGTGGGAGCAATTCCGAATGGCGAACTACCCCTAGCTCGCTTAGGAGAGAACTTGCGGAGTAGAGTCGAACCAAGTGTTGGACTCCGAACCATTCAACGGCTTTGGGAGCAGTTCCAAATGGCGAGCTACTTCTAGATCGCTTGGGAGCGAACTTGCGAAGTAGAATCGAACCAAGTGTTGGACTCCGGAGCCATCGTAAGATTAAGGGCGTGGGAGCAATTCCGAATGGCGAACTACCCCTAGCTCGCTTAGGAGCGAACTTGCGGAGTAGAGTCGAACCAAGTGTTGGACTCCGAACCATTCAACGGCTTTGGGAGCAGTTCCGAATGGCGAGCTACTTCTAGATCGCTTGGGAGCGAACTTGCGAAGTAGAATCGAACCAAGTGTTGGACTCCGGAGCCATCATAAGATTAAGGGTGTGGGAGCAATTCCGAATGGCGAATTACCCCTAGCTCGCTTAGGAGCGAACTTGCGGAGTAGAGTCGAACCAAGTGTTGGACTCCGAACCATTCAACGGCTTTGGGAGCAGTTCCGAATGGCGAGCTACTTCTAGATCGCTTGGAAGCGAACTTGCGAAGTAGAATCGAACCAAGTGTTGGACTCCGGAGCCATCGTAAGATTAAGGGTGTGGGAGCAATTCTGAATGGCAAACTACCCCTAGCTCGCTTAGGAGCGAACTTGCGGAGTAGAGTCGAACCAAGTGTTGGACTCCGAACCATTCAACGGCTTTGGGAGCAGTTCCGAATGGCGAGCTACTTCTAGATCGCTTGGGAGCAAACTTGCGAAGTAGAATCGAACCAAGTGTTGGACTCCGGAGCCATCGTAAGATTAAGGGTGTGGGAGCAATTCCGAATGGCGAACTACCCCTAGCTCGCTTAGGAGCGAACTTGCGAAGTAGAGTCGAACCAAGTGTTGGACTCCGAACCATTCAACGGCTTTGGGAGCAGTTCCAAATGGCGAGCTACTTCTAGATTGCTTGGGAGCGAACTTGCGAAGTAGAATCGAACCAAGTGTTGGACTCCGGAGCCATCGTAAGATTAAGGGTGTGGGAGCAATTCCGAATGGCGAACTACCCCTAGCTCGCTTAGGAGCGAACTTGCGGAGTAGAGTCGAACCAAGTGTTGGACTCCGAACCATTCAACGGCTTTGGGAGCAGTTCCGAATGGCGAGCTACTTCTAGATCGCTTGGGAGCGAACTTGCGAAGTAGAATCGAACCAAGTGTTGGACTCCGGAGCCATCGTAAGATTAAAAAATTAAAAACAGAGAGATATAGTAGCAGTGAAAATACGAAAAAACTTTATTTATTAATATCTAATGATCAGCTGCTTCTAAAGTTGCTAGCCGTTATTACAATGAAAAAATAAAAGGAAAAATCACTACTAGTAAAGGGAAGGGAATGGTTCGACATCTTGAGTTACTTAGAGAGGCGTGGTTGCCTTCTCTTGGTATTTCAAAAGATGGTCGGCATTCCAAGTCCTGGGAATTTCTCTGCCTTCGAGATCTTCTAGCTTGTATGCACCTGGGCGGATCACTTTTGAGATTTTGTACGGTCCCTCCCAATTCGGGGCCAGTTTGCTTTTCTGTCCGGGGAACGAGATGGCCAATTTTCGAAGGACTAGGTCCCCTTCTTTGAGGTCCGCTGGTCGGACCCTTTTGTTGTATGCTAGCTCGACCCTCCTTCGGTAAGCTTGCTGGCGTATGGCAGCCCTCTCTCGGATTTCATCTATCAGATCTAAGCTTGCTCTGAGTTCTCTAGTGTTCTGCTCTTCTTCATAAGCTATCAAACGAGGAGAGGGTATCCCGACTTCTACGGGGATGATGGCCTCGGCCCCATAGGTGAGATTAAATGGGCTCTCGCCTGTTGGGGTCTGCTTAGTGGTGCGGTGATTCCAGAGTACGTTCGACAGCTGATCGACCCACAGTCCTTTGGAACACTTGTCTAATCTCTTCTTGATGCCCGAGAGAATCTGTCGGTTGGCATTCTCTGCTTGGCCATTCGACTGAGGATGGGAGACGGAGGAGAATCGGTGTTATATGGAGAGGTCCTCACATAAGGCTCGGAAGGCGGCCCCAGTGAACTGTGTTCCATTATCCGTGACTATGACTCGGGGAACGCCGAACCGGCAAATCACGTTTTTCCAGAAGAATTGAACGACTCTATGTTCGGTGATTGTGGCCAGGGGTTCGGCTTCTATCCATTTAGAGAAATAGTCGACTGCCACGACTAGGAACTTTAGCTGTCCGGGAGCTGGTGGAAACGGTCCCAGTAAATCCATCCCCCACATGGCGAAGGGGATCGAACTTGATAGGGAGGTGAGCGGTGCTTGTGGAAGGCGTCGGACGTCTGCATACTTTTGACAGGAGCTGCATTGCCAAACGTGTCGCTCGGCGTCCCGTAGGAGAGTGGGCCAGTAATATCCGTAGTTCAACACTTTACGTGCTAGAGCCCTGGACCCGGAATAAGCTCCGCCAATGCCCTCGTGGAGCTCTTGCAGGGCGTATTCGGCTTGCCTGGGGGAAAGGCACCTTAGGTAAGGCCAACCGTCCACCTGGGTGAAGGAGCGTTTATATAAGATGCCTTTGATTAAAGTAAAACGTTCGGCTCGGGTCCTGATTCTTCTTGCTTCCCTCGGATCTTCAGGGAGGAGTCCGTCCCTCAGGAATTCGACAATGGGTTTCATCCAGTTGTCTTCGAGGAGGACAGGCAATGTTTCAACGGAGTCTGGGGTTTCGTCCTCTATGCTTGGCTTTAAGAGGACTTCTATCAATACGGTCTGCTCAAGACCTTGAAGGGAAGAGGAGGCTAATTTGGATAGGGCTTCGGCCTGAGCATTTTCTTCTCGGGGGATCCTTTGGATGAGAGCCTCGTCAAACAGCGCCATGAGGCTCTTGACTTTAGCCAGGTATCTAACCATTCTATCATCGCGGGCTTCATACTCGCCGAGGACCTGGTTGACAACCAACTGAGAGTCGCTGAAGATCTGTAGCCGCTGTGCCCCTGCATTTCGGGCCATTCTTAGACCGGCTATTAGCGCCTCGTATTCGGCCTCGTTGTTCGAAGCTTTGAAATTTATACGGAGGGAGTATTGGAGGATGAAGTCGTCTGGGCCTGCCAGGATGACTCCTGCCCCGCTTCCCTCATTGCAAGAAGATCCGTCAACATAAATTGACCAAATCGGTGGCCCCTTTACTGTTTGGCAGGGCTCGGGGATTGTACTCTCAACTATGAATTCGGCCAGCGCTTGAGCCTTGATTGCGGTCCGGGGCTGATAAGTTATATCATGTTGGCTCAGCTCGATCGACCACTTCATGAGGCGACCGGAAGTCTCAGGCTTGTGAAGGACCTGTTTCAGTGGCTGGTCGGTAAGGACGACCACCGAATGGGACTGAAAGTAGGGCCGAAGCTTTCTCGCGGCCATCACCAAGGCATAGGCCATTTTCTCAATCTTCGGGTACCGGAGCTCGGCGTCCCGAAGCACCTTGCTGGCGTAGTAAATGGGCTTCTGAACCCTCTCTTCTTCTCTGACTAAGACTGCACTAAGCGTCTGTTCGGAGGCTGCCAAGTAGAGGTAGAGCGGTTCGCCAGGTATCGGTTTGCTGAGGAGTGGTGGATTGACGAGGTAGGCTTTAAGCTGGTCGAAGGAGTCCTGCTGCTACTGCCCCCACTCGAATCCTTTAGCCCCCCTGAGGGCTTTGAAGAACGGGAGGCACTTCTCCCCGGACTTCGACAGAAAGCGCCCAATGGCGGCTAGGCGACCAGTCAACCTTTGGACTTCCTTGACATTTCTAGGAGGGGCCATGTCCAATATGGCCTTGATCTTTTCCGGATTTGCTTCTATTCCTCGTTGGCTAACCATAAAGCCGAGGAACTTACCTGATGAGACGCCGAACGCACACTTGTTCGGGTTGAGTCTCATATTGTGCTTTCTTAGGACGTCGAAGGCTTCCTGAAGGTCGGCCACATGATCAACGCCTCGGATGCTCTTTACAAGCATATCATCGACGTACACTTATATGTTCCGGCCGATCTGGGCCTGGAAAATCTTGTTGACGAGGCGCTGGTATGTCGCCCCTGCGTTCTTTAGGCCGAACGGCATGACTCTGTAGCAATAAAGGCCTTGGTCGGTAACAAACGATGTCTTCGGGATGTCAGGAGAGAACATTCTTATCTGATTGTAACCTGAGAAGGCATCCATGAAGCTGAGGAGCTCATGTTCTGAGGTTGCGTCAATCAGAGTGTCGATGCTCGGCAGAGGGAAAGGATCTTTGGGACAGGCCTTGTTGAGGTCGGTGAAATCAATGCAAATTCTCTATGTCCCGTTGGACTTCTTCACCATTACCACATTCGATAGCCATTCAGGATAGTTCACCTCCTGGATGAACCGGGCCTTCAACAACTTGTCTACCTCCTCTCTGATAGCGAGCTGATGCTCGGGGGCGAACTTACGCCTCTTCTGCTGAACCGGTTTGGACCCCGGATCGACGCTCAGGCGGTGGACCAAGAGTTCTTCGGAGATACCGGGCATGTCTGCTGTGGACCATGGGAAGAGGTCTTGATTGGTTCGGATGCATTTCACAATATCTGAGTATAGGGCGGTCGGGAGGGTCTTGCTTACGAAGAACTTGCGGGTCGGCTCTTGTTCAGAGAAGAGCACCTCTTCCAGTTCGTCCACCGGCTCGGAGGTCGGTTTTGCAGAGTCTTGAGGAATCTCCAGAGTCTCTAAGGAGAGGACGGGTCCGAGGGTTGAAGTCATGTAGCATTTCCGGGCCTGCTCCTGATTTCCCCTTACTTCCCCGACCCCGGACCGGGTGGGAAATTTCATCTTAAGATGGTATGCTGAGGGGACAGCTTCCAGTGCTGCGAGGCCAGGCCGACCCAAAATGACGTTGTAGGCGGTGGGAACATCCACCACCATGAAGTCCATTGACTCTGTTCGGGTGGTAAGAGTTTGACCGGCAGGTACATCGAGGGTAATCACCCCTTCAATAGTTACCGGAACCCCCGTGAACCCATGGAGAGTGTAGGCGGCGGGCTTGAGTCTGTCTCTGGAGAGCTTTAGGCCTTTAAAAGCGGAGAGGAAGAGGATGTTGACGGAGCTGCCATTGTCTACTAAAATCCTCTCCACTTTGAAATTCGCCATATGGAGGCTAATGACGAGTGCGTCACAATGTGGGGTACGAACTCCCTCGAGATCTTCGTCGGAGAATGTGACTGGCACTCCGAGGCCATTGGGAGGAGGGGTGGCTCGGACCGAGTTGACTTCTCTTATAAAGGCTTTCCGAGAGGAGTTCGAGGAGCCCCCCATTGGGCCCCCGTGAATGAGGTGGAGGACTCGTTCTTCCTCGAAGTCTGGCGTCTCTTCTCTTTCCGGACGCTTGTTAGCCCCCCGAGGCGGAGGAGGAAGTTCTGCTCGGTCTTTTTTTACAAACCTAGTCAGCTGCCCTCTCTGGATAAGGGCTTCGATCTCGTTCTTCAGGGCGCGGCAATCGTTGGTATCATGCCCATGGTCCCGGTGATAGCGGCACCATTTCTCTTTATCTCTTCTCTTGGCCGGGGTGTTCATCCTCGGAGCAGGGGGTAAGACTCCTTCTTTTTCAACTTCCATGAAGATGGTGGAGATGTTAGTGGTGAGGGGAGTGAATTTTTCAAACCTAGGAGGAGGTCGGCGCTGGCCGGCATTATCTTTCTGGAGCTTCTTGGCTCCTTCTTCTTCCGTCCCCTTCCTCTTAAACCCGGAGGTAGACCCCTCCCGGTTGGGTTGTTGCTCGGCCTCTTCGGCCCGGATGTACTTTTCAGTGCGAAGGAGGAGGTCGGAAAAGTCATGTGGTGGTTTCTTGGCGAGGGAGGAGCGGAGGTTGGAATTGAGGACATTGGATTGAAATGCTACCGTAGCGACCGACTGGTCGAGAGATGCTATGGTCCTAGCTTCAGCGGTGAACCTCTTCACATAATCTCTCAGTTTTTCCCCCTTCTTCTGGTGAAGGTGCAAGAGGGAGATGCTGGTCTTCTCTGCCCTTCGGCTGCTTACGAAGTGCGTGACGAAGAGGGTTTCGAACTGTTCGAAAGAGAATATCGAGGAGGGGGTGAGACGAGAATACCAATCTCGGGCCGGCCCTTTGAGAGTTGCGGGGAAGGTCTTGCAGAGGAGGGCATCGGAAGCTTGGTGAAGGAGCATTAGAGTTTTAAAACTCTCTATGTGATCAACCGGGTCAGTCTCTCCGGTATAAATCTCGAATTGGGGAGGTTTGAAGCCGAACGGGACAGGTGCATCCACTATGGTTCGGGAGAAAGGGGGTCGGCTAGGACGCAGGGTTCTCCCCCTGAGCTCTTCTTCTCGGTTTATCTGACCCAGGCGTCTCTCTACTTCATGAAGACGGCGGTTCATGGTGTCATCTCTCCGACGGTAATCTGCCGAGCCACGAGACTCGTCTTCGTATGAGGGAGATCGAGGGCTACGGCGATGGTAACTTCGGGAGCGGCGAAGACTTGGGGTACGCCGGGAGTTGGTAGGAGCGGGTCGAGGAGAGGGAGACCGTCGGCGAGGGCTTCGGACCGGAGGAGGGGACGGGAGCTTCGGCTCAATAGGATTCTGACGGAGGTTGAGAGCCTGCAGGACGGTCGCTTGGAACTGCTGGAACTCGGCACGGGTGATTGGTGCCTCATTGTTCCTGGGCTGTTGCCGACCTACGGGAGAGTGCCTTCTTCGGTAATGATCGGGGGACTCCTTTCTCCCTCTTCGGATGGGGGACCTCCTGTACTCTCGGCGACGAGGAGATCGCTCATGCTGGCGGGAGGCTTCCTCTCGAGCCCGCTTTTCATCCAGGTGACGACGGAGGTCATCATCTTTCTGGTGTTTGGTGGCTGCGTTGTGGCGACCGGAGGCTCGGGGATGATGGGAGGCCATAGAGTCAGTGGAGGCGTTGTGGATAGAGAGGTTCTCTTGGTGAAGAGGCTGTTTCTGAGGGTTAGGACCCTTTGGATCAGGAGGGGAAGGTTCTGTTGGAGCGGCTCTTCCGCGGTAGGGGGAAGTTGTCCTTGTTGCTGAGCGTGATCAGGAAGGACTTCTTGCTGGTCAGGGTTGGGTACTCGGTTAGACCCCCTTGACCTGACTTTGCGAGGCGGCATGGCTGGAGAAGACCTGTTCTCGGGGAAGAGGAGAGGTTTCTATTCGTTAGTTTCCCACAGACGGTGCCAATCTGTTGCCGCTAAATTTGGTGTGGGGGCAAACAGATGAATTTGTGGATTCTTAGGGAAACTGAATAGTAAAACCTGTATACCTGTTCCGTCGGGCTTCGGTTGTCGATCCCGCCGTAGACCTGCAAAAAGTGCGAGACACCGGGGTTGTTCCCGGCGACGCACCCTCCGACGCTCAAGTCAGTAATCTAAGGAGACTATGAATGAGCGTAAAAACTGGTGAAAGATTGATTACCTCTTAATGGAGATGGATGGGGGGTATTTATAGGCGTCTCAGGGAACAGATTGGGAATGTAATCCCCGTGATTTGATAAGGAATATTCCCCATAATCAGATGAGGAATGTAATCTGATGAGGTATATTCCCCGTAATCAGATAAGGAATTTTATCCCCAAATCCCGGCAAAAAGATAGATGTATATCTGGGCCGTTGATCAACATTAATCAGGGACCCTGATTTTACCTTGTTGGATTGGGTGTGCGGCGGGTTAAGACCCGCACCCTCTTGTTGGTGGGTCCGTTTGTGGGTCCTTGGGGAGAAGACCCAATACCCATTTCGGACCCTCTTGTAGGCGAAATTACCCTTTTACCCCCAAATCTCAAGATTCGTGCCCAATTTGGACGGTTCCGGTTTAACCCCATTTTTAGCCATATCAATGACCAAAGAAGATGAAATGACAATGTGATATAGAAAGTCCTGACAAACGATTTCATATATAGTGGTCTAAAGAAGATCAAGTGACAATGTGATATAGAAAGAACTTGTTACCACAATAGCCCACTTTCTGAAATTATTTACCAAACTAGTCTACTTTCTAAAAGTATTTACCAAGCTGACCCACTTTCGAAAATATTTATCGAAATAACTAATCGCGCTTTTTGAAAAAACGAGTTTTGGTTAAAAATAACTCGTTTTTTCAAAAAACGAGTCTAACATTTCGAAAATTAAAAGTTCTCGCTTTTTGAAAAAGCGAGTTATTTTTAACCAAACTCGCTTTTTCAAAAAGCGAGCGGATCGTTTAGGGAACAAAAATAAAAAATATGGCAGTTTGGGAAAAACTTTCCAAAAAAGGGTCATTTTGGGAAAAAAACCAGGGGATGTAGATGTGGCTTCTTCTGGCGCATCCATTACATGAGGGCGAGTGTTTCTAAGTGATCCAACGGTTTTCGATGCCAGCAGGCAACCCCTTGGTCGCCTGATCGTTTTGGCGAGCAGCTCTTCATCTTCTCCGTAGAGCTTCTCGTTTTGGGCGACCACGTTGACTCGGCGGTCACGCTTCTTCTGGCGACCAAGGCGATCAAGTTCTTGTTCTTCGTTGACCAACAACGAAATTTTGGCGACCACGGCTCTTCGGTGACCATCTTCCTCCGGCGAGCAAGTTTTTGGCATCCACAGGTGCAGGCGAGCAGGCTTTGGCGACCAAGGTGACCTCCACTTTCGGAGACCAATGGTTTTCCAATGGTTTTCGGTGAGGTGAGTTTTTGGCGACCATGCTTGGTGACCAGAGATTCGGCGGGCAAGGTCTTCGGCGACCAAGTGTTGGCGACCTAGATTTCTGGCGACCTGAGCTTCTTTGTCACCAAGTTTTGGTGACCACCAATCTCGACGACCAAGGTGACAAACTTCTTCGTCGAGCTCAGAGCTTGGGTTGTTGTCAGAGCTAGTTTTTTGGGCCAAGGAGATGTCGTCGACTTGGGCTACTGTCAACTTGGGTTGCTGTTGACCAAGAAGCTCGTCAACCACCTTCTCGAGCTTTGGTTCGAGTTGGAGTTGTGTTGGGTTTTATCAACTTTGAGGTTTTTTTTGGAGCTCGGGTTTGGTTGCTTCGAAATCGAGTTTTGGCCATGTTTTGGAGCATGATATTGTGTTTTGCTGAATTGGGTGTGATCCGAGTTCGAAGTTCAGCTTTGTGGAGTTAGGGAACTGTCTTCAAAGCCTATGCTGATCTTGAGTTTGATTTTTTCTGGAGCTTGAAGTGGGGTTTTGGAGCTGGACTTGATCGACTTTGAAGTCCCTCCCTTTGCTGTCTTGAGTTTGGGTCTCGAGTTGTGTGGAGCTTCGGGTTTGAAACTTGTTGTCTTCGTCGAAGCTAGGAGTTCGAGTTAGAAGCTAATCAAGTGGCGCTTAGAGTTGGAGTTTGTGCTTGATCACCTCCGATGTATTTTGCAGAGTTTGAGTTTGAAGATGTGGATTATTGGAGATGGAATGTCGGTGTTAGCTAATGTTCCATTAGCTGTTGTATGTGCTTATATCTTGGTCAATCAAATGGCTCCCCATCTACCAATAGCTTTGTGCTCTTAAGGTTGGGTCAACAGGAAACAAAGTTGTTGATCGAAGTTTGATTGCTAATGGTTTCAAAGTTATGTCATCTGAGGAAGAAGAGAGGTCATGTGGCATAGATCTTGTTCGAAGTGTTGGAGTTGATGCATTTCACGTATGGCATGAGGGTGTCATGGTGATCCAAGATGAATAGCCTATTGTTCCTCGGAGCCTAATCTACCATAAAATCCTCTAGGTTCTTTTCATTGTGAGTTGTTGTTACAGAGCTACTCTGATCACCATATACATTTTTTCGAGCTTACTAGCCGGACGGAATTCCTGAAGCCGGCTGATGATGACTGGGTTAGGAATCTCTTGGAAGCTCTGGGTTTGAAGAAGATGCAATTTTGGAAGTTGAAGAACTTTGTTGATCAAAAGTTTTGTTGCTAAACTATTGTAGTTTGTATCAGCTTGGTTTATGGACCAACAGAATCTTTTTGTTGAATCATGGCTTCTTGTGCTTGTCAATTCATTCTGTTGAGTTTGGTCTGGAGATTTGTTTGATCAACTGCTTAGTTGACCACCCATTTTGTTGATCAAGTGTTTGGTTCAATCAAGCACTTCGTTTGACCACAGATATTTGTCGTTCAAGCATCTTGCCGCTCATTTCGTTGAACTGCTTTTTCGTCGAACAAGCATTGTGTTGTTCACTTATTTTATCGATCGAGCATTTAGTTGTAGGATGAGTCTTGTTGAACAGAAGTTTGCGCCTAGAAAGTTTTGTAAAGACAACTTTAAGACGGAGTTGGACATAGAGCTTGTTGTTTGATCACAACAAGTTTATAGAGACAACTCTGAAACAAAGTTGGACATTTAAATTTGTTGTTTACACCCAGCAAGTTTGGAGAGACAACTCTGAGACGGAATGTAGAGCTTGTTGTTTGATCTCAACAAGTTTGTAGAGACAATTTTGAGATGGAGTTGAATGTATAGCTTCTTATTTGCGCCCAACAAGTTTATGGAGATAACTCTAAGACAGAGTTGGACGTTTGAAACTTTTGCTTTACGCCAAGCAAGTTTGGAAAGGCAACTCTGAGACAGAGTTGAACGTAGAGCTTATTGTTTGATCCCATCAAGTTTATAAAGACAACTCTGAGACGGAGTTGGTTGTAGAGCTCCCTGCTTGATCCGAGCAAGTTAATAGAGATAACTCTGAGACGGAGTTGGTTGCTTGAACTTGTTGTTTGTGACTAGTAAGTTTTGTTGCGACAACTCCTAAACGTAGTTGAACGTTGAACTTGTTGTTTGCGCCCAGCAAGTTTTGTAGAGGCAACTCTTAGACGGAGTTGAAAGTTGAACTTGCTGTTTGTGCCGGGTAAGTTTTGTAAAGGCAACTCTTAGAAGGAGTTGAAGTTAAAACTTATAGTTTGTGCCCAGCAAGTTTGGAGAGGCAACTCTTAGACAGAGTTAACATTTAGCTTGTTGTTTGTGTCTAACAAATTTTGAAGAGAAAACTCTGAGACAAAGTTGAACGTTTAGCTTAATGTTTGATCCCAGTAAGTTTATAGAGACAACTCTGAAACAGAGATGGCATTTGAACTTGTTATTTGTTCCCAACAAGTTTTTAGAGACAACCCTAAGACGAATTTGACGTTGAGCTTGTCGTTTGCACCCGGCAAGTGAGTAGAGACAAATCTGAGATGGAGTTGAACGTTGAACTTGTTGTCGCGCCCAACAAGTTTGTAGAGACAACTCTGAGATAGAGTTGGACGCTTGAACTTGTTGTCTGCTCTCAGCAAGTTTGAAGAGGCAACTCTGAGACAGGGTTGACATTGTGCTCACCATTTGCACACGACAATTAGGTACAGACAACTCTGAGACAGAGTTGAAAGTTTGAACTTGCTGTTTGCTCTCAACAAGTTTATAGAGGTAACTCTCATATAGTGTTGGATATTTGAACTTGTTGTTTGTGCCCAGTAAGTTTGTAGAGAAAACTCTGAGACAGAGATATACATTTGAACTTGATGTTTGTGCCTAGCAAGTTTGTGGAGGCAACTCTAGGTCGGTGTTGGATGACGAACCTATTGCATGAAGTTAAGGGGTTGTTGGAATGACTCGAGTAAATAGCAGGGCACCAAACTCATTGTATGGAGTTAACGAGTTGCTGACAGAGGTCGAACAGAGAGCGGGGCAATGAACTCGTTATATGGAATTAAGGAGTTGTTGACAAAGCTCAAGTAAAGATCAAGGCATTGAACTCGTTGTATGGAGCTAACGAGTTGTTGATGGAGCTCGAGCAAAGAATGGGGTGTTGAACACGTCATAAGGAGTTAACGAAGTATTGATGGAGCTTGAGCAAAGAGTAGGGCGTTAAACTCGTTGTATGGAGCCAATGAGTTGCTGACGGAGCTCGTGCGAAGAGCAAGGTATCGAACTCGTTCTATGGAGTTAACTATTGTTGTTGGTGCTCAAGTGAAAAGGAATGTGTTGAACTTATTGTATGGAGTTAATGAATTTTTTATGAAGCCTGAGCGAAGAGCAGGGCGTTGAACTCGTTGTATGGAGTGAATGAGTCGCTGATAGAGCTCATGCGAAGAGCAAGGCGTTGAACTCGTTGTATGGAGTTAACGAGTTATTAATGGAGCTCGAGCGAAGAGCGGGATATTGAACTCGTTTTTTTTAGTTAACGAGCTATTGACGAAGCTCGAGTAAAGAACTAGGCTTTAAACTCATTGTATGGAACTAACGAGTTGTTGACAGAGCTCGAGCGGAGAGTGGGGTATTGAACTCGTTGTATAGAAAGTTGTTGACGGAGCTTGAGCGGAGAGCAATGCACTGAACTCATTGTACGGAGCTAACAAGTTATTGACGGAGATCAAGAGAGGTGCAAGGTATTGAACTCATTGTATGAACTTAACGAGCTGTTAACGGAGGTCGAGAAAAGAGTGGGACGTTGAACTCATTGTATGGAGTCAACGTGTAGCGCCCCGAATTCCAAATACAGGTAATTCGTAGAACAAACAGGATCTTTTACTTCAACTTCGTACAAATTTACAAGGAAGCTAAACCTTTTTCATTTACAACATCATTCTTTACATTAGCACAGCGGAAATAACTAAGTACAGGACATATATGATAATGAAAATTCTTCAATCTTGTGACATCTTTCACAGTGTCTTCAAATCCATGCCAAGACCATTCCTGCAACTAGGAAACTATTGGCACGTCAGTTGCATACAACTGAGCAATGCTATAATACAACGATTCTTCTATTTTAGCAATCACAAACTTGAATGTAAATAAAATACGAAAAGTGACTATCCTAAGCATGTCAGTGTATGATATGACATAATGCTGAATGCAGACATTCACACTACGAAGACACTAATGCATACTTATTTGAATTCTATGCATCCCATATAACATAGGTCCGAGGGCAGGCCCTTATCGTACTCCTCATTATAGGATTCAATCCCTCATCATGAAAATCCTACTATGATAATAAAAACAAGGTTTAGACATTCCACGAGTACGGATTCTAGTCCCGGAATCCACCACCAGACTATACAGAAACCTCGTCGTGCGAACATCCTGCAAGTGTCGCTCAAGCTCCGGAATATGTTGGAGATCTGCCTCTTATCCGCCCGACTATTCATGATCCCGGAATCCATCGCCTGATCAATCATAGTACCAAATTTAATTAAGGCTCGTCTCACTCCGCAAGCAACCACAGTCCCGGAATTCACCACCCGATTGGGTCTATAAACCCGGAATCCACCTCCAGACTATATAGAAACGCCCCACTTACGTTTTTCCAGGTTTTATCACATCTTCTTTTCTAGTGTCTGTCCTTAATTTAATTTTAGTTATCATGGCCTAGAACTAGCTTACCCGGCCGGACTTTTACCCAACAACATTTCAGGTCCATATTGACCATTTCACAATATTTCATTTATCAAAATTTCTGAACATTACGGGCCTCGCTCAGCTCCTATAAACCATCCATCTCAACATAGAGATCCTCTGGGTTAATCTTAACCTCAATCATAATAATTTCTCATTCATTACAAGTCATTTAATTCTTTTATTCATTCTCTTTAAATTTCCCAACACATCTCAAGATCAATTTGATTTAATAAAGATCCTTACAAAATAAGGCATGTTTATTTCCCCAAAATACATTCTTTGTTCTTTTCTTGATTTGTCATATAAATCATCTTTTCACGAATTGTAGGATGAAATTCATTTTTCATATAGTACACACATTCTAGGAAAAATTTTCTCTTTTTAATCTTTCATCACAAAATGAAATATTACTAAGTTTAATCCTTAAATAAAATACTACAATTTCCACCCAAGTGAGTTCCCCAATTTATATTAGATTATCTCAATTATTCCAAAGTTAGCTTATTCAAAAATAAGTAAGTATTTTTAAAGTATTCAAAATACCCATCTTGATATACTAATTAATAAGGAATGTGAATTTTACTCCCAATTTAAATTCTAAATTTGTACAAAATTATCTCACAATATTCCATTAATATTTAAGTATGATTTAAACTCATTCTTAATCAATTTTATGCATTTTTGGCTAATAGGAGTAATAATAAAAAGATTTTTAAAATTAAAATACCCCTGCCAAGGGTTGAACCCAAAACCAGCAGCAACCCAACCACAACCCACAACCAGTGAGCCAACTCAATGTTGGTGCAGAAATCCACACATATATTCCCATACATTTTTATCTACTATTCTAACATTTCATTAAAGTTTTCGAAAGAAAAGGAGCTCCCTAAGTTTTGAACTCGCCACTTAACAGCCCTGTACACAGCAACCCAAGGCCAACGCCAAAGACCAGGCGCTCAACCCTCACCATCTGGCTATAATTTGTACAAAATTTTATTTAACTACAAACTCTATCTATTTCATAACTTTAATAAAATTTTAAGCCATTGTTTTGATTCTACAACAATTTCTACAACTCTTATACACTGTTCAATGAATTCCTTAAATCTCCAAGAACAAAATTTTATTTAATTTGACATATCGACATGAATTTTAATCTACTTATAATTTTTATAGAATTTTAACACCTAGTTTACATTCGTAAGTTGGTTTAATCAACTTAATTTCATAGTGGCAAAGAATACAGAAATTTCTCATACAAAAGATATGAAAGTACTAATTCATTATAGAAATTTGCACAATCTACTAAAATTTGACATATGGCATGGTTATTTCTACATATAACATAGAAGAGAATTATCTCCGACAACAATTTAAACACAAATATATTTTTTTGTATTTTGCACATGCACATTTCATGTAGTGTTATTATCTGAGCATGCAACCTACAAAACTTTTAGAACACAATAGTAACACCCACTCAATATCTACTCATCATTCAATTTATTTATACATAATCATGAATTCTAAAAATCACTAGAAAGCAAAAGAAGCACCCACCTCAAGGAGAATTCCTAGCAAAAGCTCCAAAAGAAAAAAAATCCTGCAAGCTCTAGTGAATCCCAAAAGCAATCCTTGGCCCTCTCTCTTCTCTTTTTTTTTTTATATTTGATTTGTCCTATATGGCTAAAGTATTTATAGGGTGAAATAGTGAGTGGTTATACTAATTCCCCACCTCCTAAAAGAGCTCCCCACTCACACACTCACTCCCCCATTCCCCCACTCTCTCAATGGCCGACCAATCATGGAAGAAGAGTACATGCAAGTGCACCTTATGTGTGTGGACACTTCTTCGTACAATTTTATAATAAGTTTTTAATTAAATTAGGTGTGTATGTTACACATTATAATGTGTACTAGTTTATCTAAAATTTTAAATAAGAGCTCATGCACATTGAATGCACACATAATAATTAGGGGCTTTAATTTATAATAGATTTAATGTATTACAAAATATAGATTTAAATTTAGTTAAAATAAACCACACATTTGTGACTTGTAAAATGAGAGGAATTTTTTTCATGACTTAAGAGAATTTCATTAATCGACACGTGCACAAAATTACGTGCAAAGTACGTGCAAAAGAAAAAAAATATATTTTACGGGGATGTTACACAACGAGTTACTGACGGAGCTCATGCGTAGAGCAAGCTATTAAACTAGTTGTATGGAGCTAACAAGTTGTTGTTCGAGCAAAGAGCACGACATCAAACTCGTTGTTGGGAGTCGACAAGTTACTGATGGAGCTCGAGCGGTAAACAGGCGTGGAACTCATTATTTGGAGTCACGAGTTGTTGATGGAGCTCGAGCAGTGAATAAGGTGTCGAACTCGTTATTTGGACTCAACGAGTTGTTGACAGAGCTTAAGCGGAGAGTAAGAAACTAAACTTGTTGTATGAAGTCAATGAGTTATTGATGGAGCTTAAGAGAAGAGCAGGGCATTGAACTTATTGTATGGAGTTAACGAGTCATTGAAGGATTTCAAGCGAAAAGCAAAGCATCAAACTCGTTGTTCAAAGTCGATGAGTTGCTGATGGAGCTTGAGCAGTAAGAAAAGATTTAGACCCGTTGTTTGGAGTTAACGAGTTGTTGACGGAGCTCAAACAGAGAACAAGGCATTGAACTCATTATTTGGAGCTAACGAGTTATTGACGGGACTCGAGCGAATAGCATGACACTGAACTCGTGGTATAGGATCAATGAGTTGTTGATGGAGCTCGAGCAGTGAGCAAGGCGTCGAACTCGTTGTCGGAGTGAACGAGTTGTTGATGGAGTTCGAGCGAAGTAAGGAAGGCATCAAAGTTGTTTGATGGAACTCGAGCAGTAAGGAAAGCATCGTAATCATTGTTTGGAGTTAACGAGTTGTTGATGGAACTCGAGCGAAGAGCGAGGCGTTGAACTCGTTGTATGGAGTTAATGAGCTATTGACGGAGCTTGGGCAAATAGCTAGGCATGGAACTTGTTGTATGGAGTCAAAAAGTTTTTGAAGGAGCTCAGGTGAAGAGCGAGACATTGAACTCATTACATGAAGTTAACGAGTTGTTAACTAACTGAGTAACTTGATTGGCGCATGGAGTGGCAAAATCATTTTGAGGGGCGAATGAGTTGTTTTGTTCTGAATCTTCTAAATATTGAAGTGAAGTCCTTTTTGTTTGTTTAGCTTTGAATTAATTCAATTCTTCACTTTGCTGACAAGAAGTCGTGTAAACCGAATGATGTCCTCGTGATGCCACATTTGCTCTTGTTCGCACTACGCAACACTTGACTAAGTTGAGACTTGTCCATTTGCGTGGCGCGTCATGCTAGATGAAGTTGAAACTTACTTAGGTAAATATGGTGTTGCTCAGGAAAAACTTGGAGCTTGCCCGTCTAAGGAATGCTTGTCTTGAGTTTTATCGTCAAGAGTTGAGGCGGCCCTAGAGAGCTTTTAGTAGGTAGGATATCTGTGAAGAGATTTGTGTCTCTTAGGCGGAACATCCCTCAACTATGTAGCCGAGAAGACAATTTGCAAGACAGCATGTTGTATTGTGTCGATGCTTAGGTATGAAACATAAATTCATTGTGATTCTACAGTTGTAACGAGGGAAATCTTTCACATGCGGTGTCACACCCTGCTTTCCAAAAATACGGAATGCGAGCACGTGACATTGTCCAGAGAATGACTTGCGTCATCCATAAGCTATTATCGATTCAACTCAACAATATAAACAAGAAAGTAATACAACCATGCATGCATTAAAGGAGTAATCACATGAATAACAATATTTGGAATTTAAGCATAAAATAACCAAACTTAATAACAATCCAACATCTGGAATCCACAATAACAATATTCGGGTCAAAATCCCACAATACAAGAAATAATAATGTTCAAATTATTTAAGTCCTCAAAACGAAACAATAATTATTTAGGCGGCGATGCAAAAGAATACTTTCACCATTGTTGTTCTCCTAATGCATCAGGCAATTCTCCTTGATTATCTGTAAATTATTCATCTAAAAGAGAGAATAATATGTCCTTAGAGCGTGGACAGCAAGTAGAGAAACAGAGAAACAAGGACATTTACGGTATAACAATGAATTCAAAAAACAATAGAGTCGATGGCAATGAACAATGGCAAAATGATAACGATGCAATGTGCAATGACAATAATCAATAACAATAACAATAAGCGATGTCAATAGTGGTAGCGATAACAATAATGCTGTTCAATAATGATGACAATATGCAATGACGATGCGATGAAAATCTTAAGTCTGTTATTCATTTTAATCCTAACTAATGCACGTACTACTGCATCCCATAACTGCAAGTTCGATGCAAACAATCAATTTCGTTTAGACTAAGATGGTAGACTCTATAGGTCATGTACTCGGTACGATATAACATTAAAATGATAACACTAGATATTGCAGCAATTTCTTGCACAATAAGGATAACACTGGATATTGCTGCAATTTCTTGCACAATAACGATAACATTGGCAATTGCAGCAATTTCTTGCACAATAACGATAACGTTGGCCATTGACGCAATTTCTTGCACAATGACGATAACAATATTTTGGAAACGAAGCCCACACTTCCGAGTACAGTCACTATATATCAACTACTCTAGTCAACTCTTAACCCTGGCTTAATTAATATTCTTTATTAATTCAACATACAATACTAATAGGGAACAATAGGGATAGAAATGTCAATGAAAAAACTATAAGGTGATTAATAAGGGACACTAGAATGATGAAAACACAACTTTAAGATCATGAAATGTACTCCATACAATTAAATGCACCAAATATAACATTATATAGTCAATTATATATTATCAAATATGGAAACTCAATTCTGGACAGCAGTTGGTTGCTGTACTAAAATTGAATTTCCAGCTGCTATAGAATAGCAAATGTGGATCCGTCAAAAGTTCTAGAAACTAGACTCCTGCCTGGTTTCAACACATATTAAAAGTCCAAATTCCGACAAAAGTAGCTAGGTGAATCACAGTGTTCTTTACAGGTTACAGGTTACAGGTTCTGGCTAGTTATTAATGTTAACTAGTTTCAGCTGTAAAAGCAGTAAATATTCATTTTAAAAATTACAAAAAATAATTTTCATTACCCTAAGAATGTTGGCTATCAATCTGGAAATTATCATGGTAATATTTGATCATTAGTTCATCTATTTAATCAGGTTAACATGGTATACGCATAAATCTGGAAATAAAACACAGCAACAGTAAAATGGTCATAACTCATGCAGTATAAGTCAGAATTCAAAAAAATTTCATCTTCTGGAAACTAGACACCTGGGGCTACATTTCATATTCAGAAAGTTATTGATTTTGATGACAGTATCTAGGCCTAAACAGCATGATAATGTTCAGGTTGGCAATAAATTTCAGGGTCTCAATATATTTTTCATAAATAAAATGATTAGAATGTTATGAATGATGAGTTAGGGGTTAACAATCAAAAATCACAGCAAGTTACGTCTATCTGAACATGGTATTAAGATGTATAATGTCCATAACCTTACTAATCACAATCAACCAATACACCAACATCAATCATATGAACAATCAATTCTAGCATGCAATCTATAATAGTTGGTTACATCCTGACATGAAGTAAAGTAACAATCCCTATTCTTATATTCAATAATTAACTATATGAATGCATGCAAGATCTCTATAAATTGGAGGCAAAAGACGGCACGAAGTCAAGACTACTATTTGAATTCGCTCGTGTAAATCTGTAGTATCCCAACGATAGACAATAATAACAGATATACGATAATCAAGATAGATCTACTTGCAGGATTCAATAAACTCGAATACGATACAATACAATTCGAGGGTGAGATGACTTGCCTTTTAGATGTTAATTTTGAATATCTAGAATAACGGGATGAGAATCCTGGGCGACGAACCCACTAATACGGAAACACGTGCGAGAGACGGCAAAACACACACAGCAAAAACTAAGATCCACACAGAAAAACACCAAACACCAAGATCGGAACCAAACACCAAATGCGGACCCGTGATCCCCTCCACACAAAACAGCATACAGCAACAGAATACCCAATCCTTCTCCTCTTCTCAAACACGACAGAGAGAGAGAGAGAGACAGCGAGAGAGGGAATGGCGACGACTGAGCGGCGACGACTGACGACAGTGGTGAGGGCGGCTGTTGGCGGGGACGCTGGCGGTCGGGAATGGATGACTGCGAGCTGGCGGCGGCTGGATGGCAACAGTGGAGTCGAGGCTCTGTTTGGGCAAAAAAAAAGGAGGAGGGAGGCTCCGGTGGTTTCTTAGGGTGGCAGTGGTGAGGCACAGGGCAAGGACAGGAGGTGGATGAGGTAACTGGCTTGCGGAGTCAACGGCAATGGAGGAGTTAAGTAGTGGAGTTGTTCGGCTGCGAGGAGATTCGGAGCTTCAGTTCGGAAATGGCAACGCTTCGATGGGTTCCTTCGGGGTCGAAACAGAGGAGAGGAATCAACGGCGACTGTGACTGTGAGTGCTGCGGCGAGGGAGAGGCTCGACTTCGGTGATGGCGATGGCAATGGCAAAACGGTGGGTCGACGACCAAGGTGTTGTCGTGGTGAAGCAATGGCGGAAGATGCGATGGGGTGCTCGATGGGCGATCAGGGATGAGGACGAAGGCGAACGGTGACAGGGAGGTGCACTGGCAGTGGTCCGCAAGGGCGATAGTAGGCACGAGCAGACGGGGATAAGGGCGAGGAAGGGGATGCGAGGGACGATGGGTTCGACGAGGCAACGAGGACGATGAGGTTGCGAAGTGCAGCGGAGGAGGGAGTTGAGGAGATGGCAATGGGTGGTGAAGGGCACAAGAGGCGGCGGCTCGAGGTGGCCGAGGATGAGGGTGGTCGGAGGAGGACGAGGCGGTGAAGGTGGTGGCGCTCACGGTCGGGAAGCGACGGTAGCGATGGGGCTCAACGCTCTGTTTCTTCCTGAAACAAAGGAAGAAGATGGAGGCGGCGAAGGCAGAGTCGAGGGTGAGTGGTAATGGGTTTTCGGACGCAGGCGCGAGAGGAAGAAGAAGAGGGTGAACAGGGGTAAGTGGTAGGTCTGAACGGGGGGGGGGGGGGGGGGGGGGGGGGAGAGGGGGGGGGTTCAACAGTATGGGGTGAAGGGTTGGCGGCTGAAGGTATTGGGGTCTAGGGTTAGGGTAGGTTTTTAGGGTAGGGGGTTTATTAAAATATTAATGATATAATAAATATAATAAATATAATATATAAAATGGGGAGAGATTATAGGGATAGTGGAGAGATATGGGGAATTGGGGTTACGGGATTAAATAATGAGATAGTGGGACCAGGGTATTGGGTTAATGGGTAGACTAGGATTTGGGTTAGAATCCAATAGGATATGGGCTTGGATCGGGCTTCAAATTAAATAATTAAATAATACAATATAGGTCAAAATCAATGTGCTTTAACAAAAAAAATAATAATAATAGTAATGACATTGGGTTTTACAAAAAATAATAATAATAAGCATCATGACAATAAAAATACTAATAATAATAATGGTAACAACATCAGTAATAAGAATAACAATAATAATACTAATAATAATAACAACAAATATTAATAAAAATAATAACAATGAAAATACTAAAAACCCCAACGAAAAATACACATTATTCCTTCTTTTCTATCGAATCGGTGACTAAGTGGCACTTTCTTTCACTCAAAGAAGACCCTAGCAACTTGACTCCCAGGAACCCCAGCTAGATTAAAAAATCCCATGAAATCTACTCCTAATGCCCAACCCACCAAGACCGTTTATGTAAACCGAACCAAAGTCAAGGTAAACCGAAGCAATGCCTAATAATAATGATAGTAGTAATAATAGTACTACTGATAATAATAATAACAGTAATAACAATAATACTCACAATAATAATAATAATAATAATAATAATGATGATGATGATGATGATGATGATATGCATCAAAAATAGAATCTGAGATTAACAAGTTCATTAAAATTCAAACAGGAATAATATAAAATATAAATAGTTGATCAATTAAAAATAGAAAATGTATCGTTATTCAAAGTGAATATAATTGTCGATTATAAAATACTTAGTAAAACATCCAAAATGAATTTAGCACAAAAATAGATTTTTAACTAATCAAAATACAAAAAATATTCAGGAAATACGTATTTACGGGAATGGGGGTTACATGCGGGTGCCTTGTCCTGTGATTTTTTGTCTTAGGGGTTGGCTGGTCGTAGAAGCTACTCTTGGGGAGAGTTGGACTCCGGACTTGCGATTTTGTACTTAGGTAGTTGTAAGAGCAACTCTAGGAAAGAGTTGGACTTTGAACTTGTTGTATGGGTCCTCCAACAAATTGTGAGAGTCACTTTAAGTGGCGAGTTGAGATCCAAACATGCTTGTTTGTAGGTTTGCTAGAGCAACTGCAATCCATGATTATGTACCACTAATTTGTCTTTAAGGATTTTTAACAAGTTTCAGGAACAGATTGAATGGCGAGTTGAGCTCTGAACTTACTTGTCTGCAGGTTGCTTATGCAATTCCGAGTCATGAGTATGTATTCTGAACTTGTTATTTAGGGATTTAACAGGTTGCAACAGCATCTCAAATGGCGAGTTGAGCTCTGAGCATGCTTAATTGGATGGTTTTAGAGCGACTCCAAGCCATGTGTATGGAATCTGAACTTGTTGTTGAATTGTCTAATGAGTTACAGGAGAAAATTGAATGGCGAGTTGAGCATTGAACGTGCTTGATTGTTGGTTGCTAAAGCAACTCCGAGCCATGGGTATGGCATCCAAACGTGCTGTTGAGGTGTTTTCTCCAACAAAAAAAACGTGTTGTTGAGGTGTTTAACGAGTTGCAGGAGTAGATCGAATGGCGAGTTGAGCTCTTAACTTGCTACGTTGCAAATTGCTAGAGCAACTCCGAGCCACGGTTATGGAATCCAAACTCGTTGTATAAGGAGCATCTAATGAATTTTTTGTCCCGTTTTTATGAGTAAGCTTGGCATTTGACTCATTGTCTGCATCTGTAGAGTTCTACAAGATCTTTGCGAAGATTAATACAAAACTTTATTTGAAAAATAAAACTAAGCGGGTGCTCTAGTGGCTGGCCTTTATTACACACAATGACCTAAGCAGCTGCACTAGTGGCAATCTATCCTTCATTACATACAGTGACCGGTGGGGAGAGCGGTCTTTTTGGAAAATACTAAAAATATATAGAGGAGGGGTCATTAAGCGCCCTTGTTGAAGTTCATGGGGCGTTCCTTATTCCAAGTCCCTGTTGATATCTCCTTGCCCCCAGGGTCTTCAACTTGATAAGCCGTTGGGCGAACAACTTGGTTTACATTGCCTGTACTTGCCTATTTTGGAGCGAGCCTCCCCTTGTTTTGCAAAGAGAATAGGAGATCTTCAGATTCGCCAATGTGTTTAGGCATGACTTTTTCTTCCCGTTGAATGAGAAGAATGGCTTTGGGCAAGAGGTTCAAGTCTATTACCAAATTCTGAGTAGGACGAGCTCGGACCTGGTGGGAGATGGTTTGGCAGGTTTGGAAGTTCTCGGCAGGATTGTCAAGGGCATTAGCTTCAAACACATTTACGAACTTGGAGTTATTGTGACTACTTTCTAGCGGTAGCTCTATGGTGTCGAGGGGGAGAATCAAGCCCCCCATTGTGGCGGTGTAGCATGCTCGTGCTTCCTGTTGCCTCCCTACAACTTGGCCTACGCCTGCTGTTGTTGGAAACTTCATTTTCATGTAGTAATCGAAACCAACTTCATGAAAGGCTGTCAAGCTTAGACAACCAAATATTGTGTTGTATAAGGCTTTGACGTCAACTACCATAAAGTCCAGTGCTTCTATTCGAGTGGTTGGAGGCTTTCCTGCCGTTACATCAAGTGTGACAATTTCTTCGATTTGAACAGGGACACTAGAAAATCCATGGAGTTGTAGCACCCTGAATTTCCATAATAGAAATAAGAGGCACAAATCCAGAATCTTTACTTTAATGTAATCCAAACACAGTATAAACACAGAGAAAATTACCTCCTTTCTTTACAACAGTTCTTTATTACAATGTACAGAAAATTACAACACTTTTGATACATATCAAATGAATAACTAAAATTCAATCTTATCATAGCTCCAACTTCATGCCCTATTAATCTACTCATTTTCAAATCCTGCAAAATTAACTGAAGAGTGGGCCTGTCAGTTGAATGCAACTAACGCAATACCATAGTAATAGTGACCCTCCAACGTCTCACAATCACAAACTTGCCACACAACATAAAATAAAACAATGATAAAAGATTCATAAAATCAATAAGTGAAACTAAACTAAATGAATAACTGTGTGCCAGGAAAAACGAAGGAAATATGCATAAAACCACGTTCAAGAAAACACAATGCACATAATGCTCACTAATGCACACTTGTTTAGATTCTATGCATCCCATTCTACATAGGTCTGAGGGCAAACCCTTAGCGTTCACCACATATTAGGGTTCAGTCCCTCGCCATGAAAACTACAACAGTGACAAAGACAAGATTAGACAACTCCAGATATAGACCCCAGCCCCGGCACGCAACCCGCCAAGATGTACAAGTGTAATCACGCAAGCATTGCTCTAACTCTGGAGAATCACCTCCCTGACGTGTACCCTGCGAATAGGCCTACTGACCTTCGACGTGCAGATACACCATACATTCAATGAATAGGACTGCCGACCCTCAACGTGCGAATATACCGTACATTCCGCGAATAAGCCTGCCAACCCTCGACGTACTAACATACCAAATCCGTCTCACTTTTAGACATTCCGCGAAGAGGCCTGCCGACCCTCAACTCGCGAACATACTAGAGAGACACAACAAATACACAGTCCCGAAATACATCCATCTGACTGACAACATAGCCCATATTTACATTGCCCAAGTTCCTTCACAACTCCTAACTTAGTGCATGTCCTTAGATTTGTAATAATAACATCCTGAGCCACTTAGAACTAACTCTATCCTACCAGAGTTCTCTTGCCAAACCAGGAACACTAGCCCTGCAGGCTAATTCTCACAATAAAAAATATCCAATGTCAGTACTCTTGGGTTCGCTCAGTATCTAGTGCTCCCAACTCAACGCCTCAAGCGTCCATCCAGGGTTCTCACAATAACCCTAATCACAATAAAAAAAACCCCACTTGTTTGATCCTTCAAAATATTCTTTATATTCTCTTATCTGAAAAATAAATACTTCTTCCACAACACCACGACAGTGAATCAAAATCTCAAACAAAAATATCTGATTCCAAAAATAAACATATGTACATCCACAAATCCTTTCATTATTTACATTTCATTCAATAAACTGTTATTACCATAAAAGACTCTTTCTTATATGGAAACAAAAATCAAATCCACAAAATCCTTTAAATTTAACTTTCAATTCTAACTTTCCATACATACATAAAGCCCAACCCAAATCTCTCCACTGCCAAAACCGGCCCCAATATGCAGCAAACAAATTTTTAAATTCAAATTTTACCTCCAAATGACTTTTTACAAAAAAAGTCCCCATTTTCAAAATATTTACAAAAGTAGCTTCTCTTATTCAAAAAATCCCAAAATTCAACTATATCTAATTATGAGTAATATAATTTATTTACCAAATCAAAAAATTTAAATTTTCACTTCAAAATATTTGCACGTATTTTGCACGTGCAAAATAACCGTTTCACATAAATTTAAAATAGTTAATTAAATTCATATAAAAAATATTTATTAAATCAAAATATTATATTTAAAATTATGGGACATTACAGGAGTGTATAGCCAGCTAACTTGAGTCAGTCTCGGGATAGCTTGAGGTCGTTGAAAATGTTCATGAAAATGATGTTTACTAAGTAGTCGTTGTCCAACAGGATGCGGCGTACCTTATGATTCACCATGTAAACGTTTATGACCAATGCATCACAATGAGGTGTTCAGACACCTTCTAAGTCCTTATCAGAAAAAGATATCAGGACCCCTATGCTCTTAGCAGGCGGGATGTTGTGTACCGAGTTGACCTCCCGCATGAAGGCTTTGTGGGAAGAGTTGAAATCTCCCCCCATTAGCCCACAATGAATAGAGTGAAGAATGGTCATGTGTTCTGTCTATTGTGATTCAGAGGGCCTCTCTTGACACTTATTAGCCATCTGTGCCGGAGGGATTTTGGCCTTGTTATTTTGTTGAAAAAATTAAGTGAGATAGTTCCGGTGAATCAGACATTCAAGTTCTTCTTTGAGGGCTCGATAGTTGTCGGCAGTGTGTCCATGGTCTCTGTGAAATGCGCACCGCTTGTTCCAATTCGTTCTCTTGCTGGCTGTGGACATCTTGGGGGAAGGGCGAATTATTCCATCATTCATAACTTCCATGAGGATAGCTGATATACTTGCGTTAAGAGGAGTGAACTTGTCGAACCATGGTGCTGGAGAAGGACGGCGTTGATCTGTGTCGTCTTTTGGAAACTTCCTGGGTCATTTCTTGTTTGCATTCTTTCGTTTGTTCTCGGAAGGTGAAACCTGCTTGCCTTGACGATAAAAAGCTTTCTCGGCCCTGATATACTTGTTACTCCTTTCCAGGAGCTCAGTGAAATCCTTAGGGGGCTTCAGCGTAAGGGAGGCATTCAGGTGTGTTGATTCTTGATTTTGATGATCACAACACAGTGCAACATATGTCTATGTTATACAGCTAACATTGCAGTGCACAGACTAAAGACAATTCTAGCTGAACAAATAAACAAGCTCAAAAAGATACAGATGAAGAGACAAGGATCAAGATTCAATTCAAGACTCAAGACTCGAGACTTCAAGCTCAAATGTGTTATATTATTCTGTCTTGTATACATTGTATTTTATTTCTTGTTGAGTCTTAGTCTGATGTAAAGCCTTGTCAACACACACACACACACACACACTCAAAATTTCATAATGTGTGTCTCTTAAAAACCCCCAAAAATAAGTCAAAACAGTTTGAAGAATTTTAACTTTTAAGTACCAGTCGACTTAAGCTTTTGCCAGTCGACTGATAAGTACAAAATTGTTTAAAATTATTCAAACTCTGATCAGTCGACTCATATGGCAACCCAGTCGACTGTTCGAGAGCTTTTGACCGTTTTCTGATTTTCAAAATCAAATTTTTTCAAAAGTTCTGATCCGTTGGTTGACAGTTGTGTAACTGTTTTCCAACGTTCAGGAGATCAAAACTCCTTATATAGAGTTTCATATCTCTCTGAAAAGAACAACTTGACTTTAATACATCCGAGCATTCTTGTGAAAAACTTTTTAAGAGATTTTCTGTGAGAAACAAAGCTTTCAAAGTTCATACACTTTGGTTCTCTACATTCAGTCCAGTATAGCATTGAATTCGCTCTGGACTGGGTATAGAAGTCAACCTTGTGATTTAGCCTCGTGCATCAACACATACACCAACAAGGCTATAGGTTGATTGTAAAAATTCTTCTTGTACTTTTGCTCTCGGTTGGAGAGTGGTTGTTGACTCTTGGTTGTAGAGTCGGTGTCTTTTCACTCTTGGTAGTAGAGTGGGTTGCTTTCTCTGGTTGAGAGAAAGGACTACGGGTTAGACAAGGTTGTTGTCGTAACGCCGTAGGGTATTCTTGTAATTTTTCAAGAATAGTGGAAATCTCAAGTGGGTTGCTTGGGGACTGGATGTAGGTCGGGAGGACCGAACCAGGATATATCTTGTGTACTCTGTGATTGATTATCTTGTGTCTGCATTTACTTTTACTTATTTAAACTCTGCAAAACTTGTCTGGCCAGTCGACTCAGATTCGTATCAGTCGACTGCTCAGTCTTGTATTAGTTGTTCTCTTTGCTTCATCAGTCGCCTGCCTTATCTATAAGTCGACTGCTTCGAGAGTTTAAATTTCTTTTATTTTTGCTATATCAGTTGACTGGTTCACCACTAAGTCGACTGTGCCGAGAGAAATTATTTATTCCGCAATTTATTTTTGATAAACACTATTCACCCCCCCCCCCCCTCTAGTGTTTGTTGCTTAGCCTACAGGATCCAACACTTGGTATCAGAGCAAGGTTACAGGCTATGGCAACTACTTCAAATACAAATCAGTACCATGAAGGCCAATCTACACAACGGCCACCACTATTTGATGGAACAAACTACAATTATTGGAAGTGCCGAATGCGAATCTATCTCCAATCAATCAACTACGAGATATGGCAAATGACAGAGATGGAATACACTGCCCCTACCATTCCATATGCACAATGGAATGATGATCAAAAGAATCAGACTATGAACAATGCCAAAGCAATGAATGCTTTATTTTGTGCACTGACGAAGGAAGAATTCAACCGTGTATCCAATGCTACAACCGCACATCAAATTTGGCATACACTCGAGGTAACACATGAAGGAACGAATAAAGTAAAAGAGTCTAAAATTTCTGTTCTTGTCCACAGGTTTGAGATGTTCAGAATGAAGGACAATGAGACTGTGTCCGAGATGATTACCAGATTCACAGACATCACAAACTCTCTTGTGGCGCTTGGAAAGACTTATACCCAAGCAGAGATGGTCAGAAAAGTCCTACGTGCACTCACTCCAGAATGGGAAAAGAAAACCACAGCAATAGAGGAGGCGAATGACTTGTCAACACTTACTCTCGAGAATCTTGTTGGTAATCTCATGGCATATGAGGTTCAACTTGAAGATCGAAAGAAAGATACTGAATCACACCAAGCAAAGAAGAAATCATTGGCTTTTAAAGCCATGACTGACTCAGAAGATGAGGAAGAAGATGAAGAAGAAATAGCAATGTTCACTCGGAGATTCAAGAAGTTCTTAAGGAAGGGTAAGTTTCATTCTAAAAGTAAAGATTCTAATGACTCTCCTACATGTTTCAGGTGCAATAAAATTGGTCACATGAAGAAGGATTGTCCCTTAGAAAATGCAAAGAACAAGAGAAAATCATCCAACTTCAAGAAGGACAAATATCCAAAGAACAAATTTGCCAAGAACAAAAAGGCCTATCAAGCTACATGGGATGATAGTGACTCATCTTCCGAAGAGGAAACGGATGAAAATAACGAAGTGGCAAATGTGTGTTTTATGGCTACACAAGAACATGTAAGTAATGATTATGATTCCGAAGATCTTCTTGATGCTTTTAATGAAATATTCCAAGAGTTAAAGAAAGAAAAGATTAGAGTTAAGAATCTTGAGAAAGTGAATCAAACACTTAATCAAGAAAATCTTAACCTTGATAAGGAAGTAAAATCCTTAAATTCTCGCATTGCAAGTTTAGATACTGATCTTGAAACTCTCAAAAAGAATTATGAAGAGATTTCAAAGAACGTATCTAAGTTTAACAAAGGCAAAGAGAATTTAAATGATATGCTCCATCATCAAGTTATATCTAGTCAAAAATTTGGACTTGGTTTTAAAAAATCCTCTGTAAAAGAATCTCCTGTTATAAACACTAGTAAATCAGCATCTATTTCTAGTGTTACACACAAGTTATATGATTTCTTTGCAAAGCCAAAGGTTGTTACTTTCAGTGATAAAAGTAATACTAACATTCGGTTAAGTCGACTGAACCATACAACCAGTCGCCTGTCCAGAGAAAGTGGATCTTATTTCACGAGATCAAAACCTCTTATAAGTCGACCTAGTGTATCGACCAGTCGACTGATGTACACCACAAGTCGACTGAACAACACTGGTAAGTCGACTGGACAGAACAAACTAGTATGGGTTCCAGTCAGTCTAAATCAGAATGATAGAATTGCTTATATCAATTCTTATATGCTGAATGTGTGTAATTCTGCTTATTATATTCCTGCTTATGGAGGAAAATCAAACTCTTCATGGGTTTGGTTTCCCCCAAACTAATGTGTTTTGGACCCAATAAAAAGGGTACCATATTTACCTTAAATTTTTTATAGGTACCCAAGAAAGAACGCTGGATATTAGACAGCGGATGTTCAAAACACATGACAGGGCATGCCAACCTACTATCCACCATTCAAAGTATAGATGGAGGAACCATCACCTTTGGAGATAACAACAAAGGCAAAGTCATCGGTATTGGCATGGCCGGTAAAATATCTAACCCTATTATAGAAAATGTGCTTTTGGTTAATGGCTTAAAGCATAATCTCTTAAGCATTAGTCAATTGTGTGATAAAGGATATAAAATAGTTTTTGAAAAAGATGCATGCTTAATTTATGATTCTTTTATGCAAAATGTTGTTTTTCAAGGCTTTCGTAAAAATAATATTTATGAATTATGTTTGAATGCAATTGATTTTTCAAATGATTTTTGTTTAATAGCCTCTAACAATGAATCTTGATTATGGCATAGAAGATTTGGACATGTGAACATGAAAAATCTCTCAAAATTATCTAAATATAACCTAGTTAAAGGACTGCCAAAACTATCCTTTAAAAAGGATAAGTTATGTGATGCATGTCAACTAGGAAAACAAATCAAATCTACTTTTAAAACAAAAGACGTAATCTCTACTAGTAGGCCACTTGAATTAATTCATATGGATTTATTTGGCCCTACTAGAGTTGCTTCTTTAAATAAAAGTAGATATGTGTTTGTTTTAGTAGATGATTTTTCAAGATTCACTTGGACATTCTTTTTAAAACATAAAAATGATGTTTTTGAAGAGTTTGCACATTTTTGTAAACGTGTTCAAAATCAAAGATCTCTAACCATAGTCACTATTAGAAGTGATCATGGTGGAGAATTTGAAAATGAAACATTTACAGAATATTGCAACAAGAATGGTATAACACATTCATTTGCATTTCCTAGAGCTTCACCACAAAATGGTGTGGTTGAAAGGAAAAATAGGACTTTGCAAGAATGCGCACGTACTATGCTTGTTGAAAGCAATCTACCAAAGCATTTTTGGGTTGAAGCTGTTGCTACAGCTTGTTATGTTTTAAATAGAATTCTTCTAAGACCTAAACTAAAGAAGACTTGTTATGAGTTATTTTTTAATAAAATTCCTAAAGTCTCTTACTTTAAGACATTTGGTTGCAAGTGTTTTATTCTAAACACAAAAGTTAATTTAGACAAATTTGATCCTAGATCTAATGAGGGTATCTTTTCAGGATACTCAAATAGGAGTAAAGCATATAGAATTTTCAATAAGTCTACTATGACTATTGAAGAATCAATGCATGTTACATTCGATGAATCTTTACCTTCATCAACCTTAAATAAAGATGATGAAACTGATTTATCACCTTTAGATAATGTGATTAAATCCTTAGAGCAAACTAATCTATCTGATAAGTCGACTGATAAGGTCTCCCAGTCGACTGACGTAAAGCAGTCGACTGAAGAACCAGTCAAGTCGACTGATCCGATTGAGATATCTTCAACTTTACCAAAGTCATTTGTTGAAGTTAAAGATCATCCTCATGACTTAATAATTGGTGACATCTCCCATGGTATTCAGACACGTTCACATGTTAATATGATATCTCATACAGCATTCTTGTCGGATTTTGAACCGAAAAATATACAAGAAGCTTGTGAGAATGAATATTGGATGAATGCCATGCAAGATGAACTAAACCAATTTATAAGAAATGATGTATGGGATTTAGTTCCTAGACCTCCTGATCAGACTATCATTGGTACCAAATGGGTATTCAAGAATAAGTTAGATGAATCAGGACAAGTTGTAAGGAACAAGGCTAGATTAGTTGCCCGAGGATATAATCAAGAAGAAGGTATAGATTTTGATGAAACATATGCTCCTGTTGCTAGACTAGAATCTATTCGTATTTTATTATCTTTTGCTTGTTTCATGAATTTTATACTTTTTCAAATGGATGTGAAAAGTGCCTTTCTTAATGGGTTTATTAAGGAAAATGTTTATGTTAAACAACCACCAGGTTTTGAACATGAACAATTTCCAGATCATGTTTATAAATTGAAAAAGGCTTTATACGGTCTTAAACAAGCACCTCGTGCTTGATATGATCGTTTAAAAACTTTTCTTTTAGAAACAGGATTTGAAATAGGTAAAGTAGACACTACTTTGTTTATCAAAAGAGTTGAGAATGATATCTTAATCATACAAATATATGTTGATGATATAATTTTTGGTTCTACTAATAATAATCTATGTCAAGAATTTGCTAATACCATGAAAAATGAATTTGAGATGAGTCACATGGGTGAACTCAATTATTTCCTTGGACTTCAAATTAAACAGTCCTCAAATGGCATATTTATCAATCAAGGGAAATATGCAAAGGAATTACTCAAACGTTTTCACATGGATAGTACTAGTAGTAAATCCACACCTATGGCTACTACTACTACTCTTGACAAAGACTTATTAGGTAAGAGTGTTGATCAAAAACTCTATCGAGGTATGATTGGTTCACTCTTATATATTACTGCAAGTAGACCAGATATTATGTTCAGCGTATGTTTATGTGCTAGATATCAATCTAGTCCTAAAGAATCTCATTTGAAAGCAGTGAAACGAATTTTAAGATATATTAAAAGCACATCTGAATATGGTTTATTTTATCCACGCACCGATAATTTTCAACTTTTGTCTTATAGCGATGCCGATTTTGCTGGAAGCAAAACTGATCGTAAGAGTACTAGTGGTACATGTCACTTTTTGGGACATTCCCTAGTATCTTGGTGCAGTAAAAAGCAAAACTCTGTATCCCTATCAACCACAGAAGCTGAATATATCGCTGCAAGTTTGGCATGTGCACAAATTCTATGGATGAAACAAACCTTATTAGATTATGGTATTTCATTTGAGAAACCCTCAATTATGTGTGATAATACCAGTGCAATTAATTTATCTAAAAATCCAATTCAACATTCACGTACGAAACATATTGATATTCGACATCATTTTCTACGTGATCATGTTTTAAAAGGAGATATATCTTTAGACTTTATCTCTACTGATAAACAAGTAGCAGATATATTACCAAGCCCCTTAAAGAAGATACTTTCATTAAATTAAGGAGAGAACTTGGAATTTGTGATTTTATAGATACTTGTTGAACATGGCTTCTGATAAGTCGACTGTCTTTGTGTATAAGCCGACTGAACTGTTTTTTTAAACATATACATTTTTTATCTTACCTGTCGACTGATTAGTAGATATAACATTTTTATTTTTTTCTCGACTCAGTCGACTGATAACCCCTACCAGTCGACTGTCGCGAGATCAATTGTTTTCAGCGAGTCTTCATCACAGTTTTGAGATAAAACTTTTCAATTTCTCACCCGTGACTTCTTATCTCAGCCGTTGATATCTCTTCCTTGCATCTGAGCCGTCTATTCTCTGTTAAAAACCCTTTACCAGCCCCTCTTTCTCACTTTTACCGATCTCCAATTTCACCTCCAATTTCAAAACCCTAAGGCAAGAGAAGAAGAAGCTCAATTCGACCAGATTTCAAGTCGACTGCTGGCTGCTAATTCTCTCATCTGTGGTTGTCTCTCTCTTCCATCTTGGTAAATCTCGATTTTTTGTCTCCTTCCAAAACCCAAATGGCACCCAAAAGATCTAAGAGAACTCATGAGGGTAATTCTTCTTCACAAGAATACACCCAATATCTTTTAAGTCCCGATCTTCTTGATCGTTGGTATGTTTTTTGTACCATTCAAATCTTTCCTGGAAGATTTGTCAATTTTAATGACCTAGACCGTTTTAATCTAATTCCACTATTTCAAAATTCCAGTCTCTATGACTTTCTCTCATTATCTAACCAACCAAATTACTATCCTCAACTCATTTATTTGTTTTATACAAATATGAGCGTTGTTCAAAAAACAAATGGGGATGTATTAATCCGTTCGTCAGTGAAAAATATTAAAATGACTATAACACCGGCTAGGATTAATGCAATGTTGGGTATAGATGATGGTGGAATTTTTCTTGATGAAGTTATTTTAGATGATGCTTCTATATTGTCTAAAATTCTCTTACCTAATTCTCGACTTCCAATGACAAGCAGAAATCTAAGACCAATTGCTAAGCTTGTCGGTAGAATATTAGCTTATAACATCCTTCCTAAAAAGGGGAGTTATGACCAATATTCTATTGAGTTACAAAAAGCTATCTATACAATTTTTGGTAGGATAGCTGTTGATTGGGGTCAAGTTATCTTTTCCAAACTTAATCAAGACCACACTCATTTTCTACCCTTTGGAGGTTTTCTTACTAGAGTCTTTACAGCTTTTAAAGTTGATCTTGAGTCGGAGACAAATGTTGTTTCTAGATATGAGTGTTTCGATCGTGCTAGTTTGGCACGCATGAAACTTCTTGATGCTCCTACTCGATTACCCCCTAGGTCTCCTCCAATGTCCCAAGCTCCCTTAGGTTCATCTTCTAGACCTAGAGCCTCTCAACCTTCTACATCTGATGATCCACCTCTCCCTCAAGCCAATTATGATGACCCTCGAACCATGTACGACTGTGTGTTTTACCTAATGAATCATTCAGTCACAGTCGATACACATCTTTCTTCCCTTGGTTCCAAACTAGACCATATTGGTTCTGAGGTAGCCCATCTCACTCATCTCTTCACTTCTCAGTTTTCTCCTCCTTCTCAAGATGATGACGAAGACTCCGAAGAAGATGATTGACGATTACTTCTTTTTTATTATTATCTATGTAATTTTCCTTTTAATGCATTTTGTTTCTATGTATTAGACCTTCTTTTTTAATGCAAAATCTGGTTACTTTATGCTTTTTGATGATTCCAAAGGGGGAGAGAAAGAATGTTCTCAGTTATATTTTATCTACGTGTTACATTTTGTCTGTGTGTTATGTTCTGCATTTGTTACATTCAAAATATCTCTCTGGTCAGTCGACTTACCCAAGGATACTTACCCAAGGATACGGTCACTTACCCAAGGATACAGTCGACTGCTGCTGCAGCTGTGATACTTGCTGCATCTGTGATATTTGTTAAAATGCTTTCATGTTCTGGTCAGTCGCCTGATCTATTTTCTAGTCGACTGATACATTCTGTATATCAAGTTTTTGCTTTATGTATGCATATTGTGTTTTTAATAGGGGGAGCTTTCAAAATCTATGCTTGTATGTCTGTTTATAAACTGTTATCAGCTATTGTGTTGTCATCATCAAAAAGGGGGAGAATGTTGATTCTTGATTTTGATGATCACAACACAGTGCAACATATGTCTATGTTATACAGCTAACATTGCAGTGCACAGACTAAAGACAATTCTAGCTGAACAAATAAACAAGCTAAAAAAGATACAGATGAAGAGACAAGGATCAAGATTCAATTCAAGACTCAAGACTCGAGACTTCAAGCTCAAATGTGTTATATTATTCTGTCTTGTATACATTGTATTTTATTTCTTGTTGAGTCTTAGTCTGATGTAAAGCCTTGTCAACACACACACACACACACTCAAAATTTCATAATGTGTGTCTCTTAAAAACCCCCAAAAATAAGTCAAAACAGTTTGAAGAATTTTAACTTTTAAGTACCAGTCGACTTAAGCTTTTGCCAGTCGACTGATAAGTACAAAATTGTTTAAAATTATTCAAACTCTGATCAGTCGACTCATATGGCAACCCAGTCGACTGTTCGAGAGCTTTTGACTGTTTTCTGATTTTCAAAATCAAATTTTTTCAAAAGTTCTGATCCGTTGGTTGACAGTTGTGTAACTGTTTTCCAACGTTCAGGAGATCAAAACTCCTTATATAGAGTTTCATATCTCTCTGAAAAGAACAACTTGACTTTAATACATCCGAGCATTCTTGTGAAAAACTTTTTAAGAGATTTTCTGTGAGAAACAAAGCTTTCAAAGTTCATACACTTTGGTTCTCTACATTCAGTCCAGTATAGCATTGAATTCGCTCTGGACTGGGTATAGAAGTTAACCTTGTGATTTAGCCTCGTGCATCAACACATACACCAACAAGGCTATAGGTTGATTGTAAAAATTCTTCTTGTACTTTTGCTCTCGGTTGGAGAGTGGTTGTTGACTCTTGGTTGTAGAGTCGGTGTCTTTTCACTCTTAGTAGTAGAGTGGGTTGCTTTCTCTGGTTGAGAGAAAGGACTATGGGTTAGACAAGGTTGTTGTCGTAACGCCGTAGGGTATTCTTGTAATTTTTCAAGAATAGTGGAAATCTCAAGTGGGTTGCTTGGGGACTGGATGTAGGTCGGGAGGACCGAACCAGGATATATCTTGTGTACTCTGTGATTGATTATCTTGTGTCTGCATTTACTTTTACTTATTTAAACTCTGCAAAACTTGTCTGGCCAGTCGACTCAGATTCGTATCAGTCGACTGCTCAGTCTTGTATTAGTTGTTCTCTTTGCTTCATCAGTCGCCTGCCTTATCTATAAGTCGACTGCTTCGAGAGTTTAAATTTCTTTTATTTTTGCTATATCAGTCGACTGGTTCACCACTAAGTCGACTGTGCCGAGAGAAATTATTTATTCTGCAATTTATTTTTGATAAACACTATTCACCCCCCCCCCCCTTAGTGTTTGTTGCTTAGCCTACATGATCCAACAAGGTGTTTGTGAGTGACGTTGTGGCGGAAAGCGGCAGCCGCCACTGATGAGACTAAGGAAGAGATGGACCTTGGTTCGGCTGTGAAGCGCTTGACAAAGTCTTTCAATAATTCTTCGTCCTTTTGCTTTAATTCCAACAAGGAAGGACTTGTTTTTTCAGCCCTGTGGCTAGTAACGAAGTGCGCTTTGAAGAGCTCCTCGAGCTGGTCGAAGGAGAATATTGATTCTGGAGTAAGGCGAAAGTACCATTCCCTTACTGATCCTTTCAAAATTACAGAGAATGTTCTGCACATGAGCATATCAGTGGCGTTATAGAATATCATGAGAGTTTTAAAACTTTCAATATGGTCAGCCGGGTCAGATTCACCATCGTAGGATTCAAACTGAGGAGTTTTGAAGTTCTTTGGAATGGGTGAGTCGAGGATGGATTTCCTAACTGGGGCAGTAAGCTTTGCTAGAGCAGTTCCCTTTGTGCCTTATCTGTCCCAAGCGGTTTTCTCTTCTCGGATGCGGCAAAGGACTTGGCCGTCCTTCCCCTTTAATCTAGTTGAGTCGCTAGATTCTTATTCTCTAGAAGGAGTGGAGTGGTGGCTCCATGAGCGTCGACCCTGTTCATGAGTACCTCGGATGGCTCGGGGGATGTCATGCTTGAAGTTTTCCAATTCGACCCTAGTGACTAGGGCCACATACTCTTTCTTTCTCTCAAGATGCTTTCGACTCTCAGGAGTGGGGCTTCTTTCTACAGTGCGCCCCCTAGGTGAGGAGGAGTGTCTTGATCTTTGCGTACAAAGAGATTTTCTTCTCCGATTCACATGACTTCTGAGCGGGAGGCTCGGTCAGGGTACGCCTCTCATCTAAATAGATCCATAGATCGATCCCTTGTAGTATGTTGTTAATGATTTGACGGAGGTCTCTTAACCCGCAAAGACCTCGCGAGGCCATCGAGTGACTGGCAGCATTGTGGACTGAGACACGATCGTGTAAAGGGTCATGTTCATGATTGCTTTGTCAATAGCGCCCCCCCCCCCCCCCCCCCCCCCCGCTGCCACCTCTCCATTAATAAGAGATTGAATGGGCTTCTGGGGCGGATCTGGCTAGTGAGGATGAATAGGGTCCGGCACGGGAGGAGCTTGTTGATGAAGAGGGTTGGTTAGTTAGCTTGAGGCCGTTTCTCTCACTCTTAACTTTGGTGGTATGACGGTAAGTCTTATCTTTGATGTAGATCTGTATAGTTTCCCACAATCGATGCCAATATGTTGCTGCTTATTTTGGTGTGAGAACAAACAAATAGTGAGTTTATATTTTGAAGGAAACTACTAAAGATCTAACATTTGATCGTCGCCATAAAAAAAGGTTAGAGCTCCTGAGATAGGATCTGGATTGTTGAAAGAGTACCTTGATCTGAATCTGAAGGTTGCTAACGTGGTCATGGACCTGCAAAAGGCCTGAAACACCAGGGTTTGCCTCGGCAACTGACCCTCCGACGCTTAATTCAGAACCAGAGAAAGAAGAAGAGTTTGAAAGAGAAATTCATGATTACCTTCTAACTGAGGGAGGGGGGAGAGTATTTACTGACCTGAGAAACACATAGGAGATTTATATGAATCTGTTATGTCCATTTGATTTTCCCTCTTAAGAGAGAACCGGTTACTCTTTTTTAGGGGATAAGAGATTTGACTCACAATCATCATGGGCAGGGTGTCTCTCTTGGTGGGCACAGTCGCTTTTAATGGGCTTAAAAGAAGTCCATGTCTTGTTAATAATCCTGAAGAAGGCCCAAACCTGTTAAAGATGCCCATTGTTGTTAATCTGCCTGTAAAAGTTTTAAGATCTATGCTAGAATCTTACAACCCTGATTTGCTACGATTTTTACCATTATCCTTGCAAAACTTTATTGATAGAAGCTAACAGTTCACTGCACCTTAATCTTGTGAATTCTGAAATATTTTTGCTTGTTTTATGTCATGAGGTTTTCCTACCCGTGGGAGACTATGGATGTCTAGTTGCCTTACCTACTATTATAGAACTGAAGTTCTATGTCTAAACAACATATAATAAATATAAAACTACCCAAAAATAATAATTTTTCCCCATATGTCAAACCTTACCAAGTTGATTTTGATGACTTAGATGTGAGCGAAAATAATTACCTGCTGGAAGTTGGATGCTAAGCTTCATCTCAGCTCCCTAGACCTGGTACACACACTGAGTACTCCTCCAGCAGAGAAGCCTGTTAGTTCTGCAGACTAGGCTAAATCGGCAATCTTTTTACGTCGTCATCATTATATAGATTTGAAGATGAGTATCTCACAATAGAAGATCCTAAAACTCTGTGGGAATCCTTGAAAGATAGATATGGCCACCAGAGCTATCATCCTCCCTAGCAACGAGGAATTAATTGATCAACCTTCGCTATCACGACCGAGGTAGTCACCCCAGTAGAGATGGCTACAAAGGAAGAGGGAAGCGCGATCGCTCTAGCAGTGGTAGGAAAAATGAGCAATAGGAGAAACAAAAAAATGCATCCTGAAAATCAAGGACAACAGCAGCCCCCTTCAAGTGATAAAGGACCAAGTGATACATGCTTCAAGTATGGGCTTTAACGTCATTGGTCCAGATGCTGTCGTGCAACAAAGACTGCAGTGGCCAAATATCAGAAAATACAGATGATTGAAGCAAATGTCACCCTTGACATAGACAATGATGACATCCTTGACGAAGATCTTGAGGAGCAACAAAACACAAATTTTGACATCTGCAGATTTTTTTTATTAGTTCTACTTATTTAGCATTGCACTATTTAACATTGAGACATTATGACTTATGTAAGTTTTTGGAACTATGTTTTGACACTTATGATTTGGGAAAAATATTTCTTAAGAATTTATTGATGAACAATATTTATTTTCCCATATTGATTAAATATTGCATGTTTGGATACTTTATGATATTACTTGATGCTTCAACTAGAAATTATTTTTCTAGTCTATTGACCCAAATCATCCATTTCCCTAAGCAAGCTATCAAATCAATAAGACTAGACAATACTGCTGAATTTACCTCACAGACCTTAGGAATAGAGGTTGAGCATCCTATATATAAAAAGGAAGATAAATGCCGCATTCCAGAAGAACGTCGTGAATTATCGTGGCATAATCCCACTTTATCTCATTCAGACCCTAGAACTCACCAATGTGAACAGGAAATTTGTATAATTATTCACTTGCGATCTATTGCAAATGAATTACCAGATGCATTCAATGATGCTGTAAAAGTGATTAGATCATGTATACTAGCTATGAATGTACCAGCCAGAATAGAAATATTCAAATAACCAAATAAAGTAGCAAATGAAATAGTTCCATATCAAAATATGGAAAACTCTAAACATTCAGCTCCTCAGAAGAGAATATCGAATAACATAACACACCCTAATGCTCCACAAGAAGCAGCTCTTGAAGTAGCATCTCCTGTAGAGAAGTTCATGATGCTCCTAAAGAAGCAGCTCCTGAAGTATCATCTCATGTAAAGAGAGTTCATGACGGTCTGGAAGATATCTTGAACCAAAGATTCAATTTCTCCGAAACAAAGCATATCGCTCCGGTCGAGGATATGCTTCATATCTCAGAAAAAACAAATAATGAGGCATCGATACCCAACAATAATGAGAAATCTGAGTTTAATACATACACAGAAGAAACTTGGAATCGAAAAGAATTTTTCATGGATGACATTTTTTCATATGCTGTAGCCGATGAGATTAAAAAGGGTGATGAAAAAGATGATAACACTGAACCACAAACAATCATTGAATGTTAAAATAGACAAAATTGGCTAATATGGAAGGATGCGATTCAAGCAGAACTAATTTTCTCGCAAAACGTGTAGTGTTTGGTCCTATAGTACAAAACCCAAAAGGAATAAACCCTGTAAATTTTAAATGAGTGTTTGTAAGAAAAAGAAATGAAAAGAATGAGATCCAAATGTATAAAGCAGAATTAGTTGCTCAAGGATTCTCACAAAGACCAAGAATAGATTATGAAAAAACATATTCCCCGATCATGGACATTATTACATTTAGATATCTAATAAGTCTCGATGTTTTTGAAAAACTTGATGAGACTCATGGAAACAGTATATCTATATGGTAACCTAAACAGTGAGATATATGAAAATCTCTGAAGGATTTAAATTACCATAAACCAAGTTTAGAAATACGCATTGTATTAGATTAAAATAAGCACTATATGGACTAAAACAATCTGGTTGAATATGATACAATAGGCTCGGTGAATACGTCCATGCGTATTCATAAAGAAATCCCTAAAGGGATTCATCATAGAAGTCGTCTATGTAGGTGATATAAACTTGATCATTTCATGAAGAGATTGAAAAAACTTCTAGCTCTTAAGATAGAATTTGAGATAAAAGACTTGGGTGAAATAAAATTTTATCTCGGCCTGCAGATCGAGCATAGTAAAAATGAAACTTTACTACATCAAGTCAAATATGCTGAAAATCATCTGAAGAGATTCAGTATGAGTGCAATAGGCGCACACCTTTATTTAGCCCAGTGCACTAGACTTGACATATATTTTTTTGTGAACCTGCTAGCTAGATATAGCTTTGCACCTACACCTAGGCACCTGAATGGCGCAAAACACATTCTTAGATATATCGAATGAACCATCGATCTTGGTTTATATTATTCATATGAATGTGCTGACCTTGTCGAATATAAAGTCGCATGTTATTTATCTAATCCCATAAGGAGAGATCACAAACATGATATGTTTTTCTTAAAAATGGTGCAACTATTTCATGGAGATCATTGATGCACCATTGACCAATCATTATGAGATACTGGCACTTCATCAAGCAACTAGAGAATGTGTATGGTTAAGGTCTCTAGTTCAGCATATCAGGGGGAGTTGCGAGCTTCCAGAAGTCATAAACAAGCTTACAATCATTTTTAAGGATAATGTAACATGTATAAAATAAATTCAAGAAGGCTTCATCAAATGAGATAGGACGAAGCGCATCTCACCAAAAAATTTCTTCACTCGCCAGCTTCAAGAAGAAAAGATGATTAATGTAAAGCAGATCAAGTAATCATAGAACCATGCTAATAATGGTAAAAATGCAGAAAATCAGAGCCGTACGATTCCATCACATATCTTAAGACTTCTATAGGCACATTAACAATAACGGGCATCTCTAACAGGTTCGGACCTTCTCCGGGCTCATTAACAAGACATGGGTCATGTTTAAGCCCATTTAAAGCGACTGGGCCCACCAAGAGAGATGCCCAGCCCACGAGAGTTGTAAGCCAAATCTATTATCCCAACCAAAAGAGTAACTGATTCTATCTTTCAAAGGAGATAATTTACAAGAGATAACAGATTTGTATCAATCTCCTAACTATTCCTCAGGCCTATAAATACTCTTTTCTCTCCCTCGGTCAGAAGGTAATCATAAATTTCTCTCTCAAACACTCTTTCTCTCTGGTTCTGACTTGAGCATCGGAGGGTATGTCGTAGGGCCAACCCCGATGTTTCAGGCATTTTGCAAGTCCATCGGCCGTACCAGCAACCGTGGGATTCAGATCAAGGTGCTCTTTCAACGATTCAATCCAACCTCATGAGCTCTAACCACTTTTTACGGTGACGATCAAAGATTAGATTGTTAGTAGTTTTCTTCAAAATATAAACTCACTATCTGTTTGCTCCCACACCAAAATAAGTAGCAACAGATTGGCGTCGTGTGTGGGAAACTACACAGATCTATGTCATAAATCAAAACATGCTATGAGAAACACCGAGTCTTCACGTCATGCCACTGAAGTTAATAGGGAGAGCAGCGGCATCAACATCAAGCCGTTTAGTCAACCCTCATCATCAACAAGCTCCTCCCTATTCCTCCTCATCAGCCGGATCAGCCTCAACAGCCTAATCAATCTCCTTTCAACAGAGATGCATCGGGGGGCTCTCGACAAAGCCATCATGAACCGCGCCATGAACAAAACCTTCTATACAACCATGTCTCAGTCCATACTAACGCAATCTACTCGATGCCCTCGAAGGGTCCTGGGAGTCAAGAGATCTCCGTCAAGTCATCAACGCTAGACAACAAGATACTGATCTATGAATCCATTTGGATGAAAGGCGTACCCAGAGCGAGGCCTCCTGCTCAGAACGTCAGAAGAAATAGAGAAGCAACTCTCCCCGAAGGCATAAATCAAGATGCTCCTCCTCTCATAAGGGGAGTAGTGTAAAAAGAAGTCCAACTCGTGAGAGTTGAAATCTTCTTAACAAGAACAAAGAGCTAGAGGCCCCAGTCACTAGTGCCAAACTGGAAAACTTCAAGCATGGCATCCTCCAAGTCACCCGAGGTACTCATGATTAGAGTCAACGCTCATGAAGCCTCCACTCTACTCCTTCGAGAGAAGAAGAATCTAACGACACAAGGATAATCAAGTCATTCTCCACATTCGAGAAATAGAGGATCGTCTGGAACAAATAAATCATGAAGGGAACCTCTTCAGTAGGGCGTACCGCCCTAATCCACCTCCATTCAGCAAATCCATCCTCAATGCACCCATTCCAAAGAACTTCAAAGCTTCTTAGTTTGAATCTTACGATGATGAATCTAACCCAGCTTACCATATTAAAATTCTTATGATGGTTTATAACACCACTGATGTTCTCATGTGTCGAACATTCCTTACAACTTTGATAGGGACAGCAAGGAAATGGTATTCCCGTCTTATTCCAGTGTCGATATTCTCCTTCGACCAACCTGTGGAACTCTTCATATTGCACTTCATCACCAGCCACAACATTGAAAAGATAAGTGCTTCATTATTGGAATTAAAGCAAAAGGATAGAGAACTACGGAAAGACTTTATCAAGCACTTCACAGCCGAGGCAAAGTCCATCTCCTCCCTGGGCTCGTTAGTGGTAGTGGCCGCTTTTAACCACAACGTCGATCACAAAGACCTGAAAGGCCTCCCTCGCGAAGAAGCCTCTTAAAGGTTTCACCGAGCACCTGAAAGGAGTGACAGGTATATCAGAGCCGATGAAGCTCTTTATCCTCTAGGTCAAAATGATCCACCTTCTGGGAACAACCGGAAGAATACAAGCTAGGAATGGTCCAGAAATGTTTTAGAAAGACGGCACAGCTCAACACCGTCCTCCGCCAGCACCGTGCTTCGATAAATTTACCCCTTTTAACACAAGTGTATCAGTCATTCTCATGGAATTCCAAAATGAAGGAATAATCTGCCCTCCTCCCAAGATGACCACAGCCAGCAAGAGAAGAGATATAAACAATTTGTGTGCATTTCATAGGGACCATGGACACACTACCGACAACTTCCTAGCCCTCAAAAAATAAGTTTAAGTTCTGATTCACTAGGGCTACCTCTCCCAGTTCGTCCAACGAAACAACACCAAAACATCTCACCTATTAATAAGCATTGAGCGAAGCCCTCCGAATCCCAAAACTCAAAGCGCATGGAAGTTTTCCACTCCATCCATAGAGAACAGATGGAGGGAGATTCTAACTCCTCTAGCAAAGCCTTCGTCCAAGAGGTAAACTCAGTGCATAACATAACAACCCTTACAAAAAGTATAGAGGTTTCAATATCTTTCACCAACAACAACTTATAAGGTGTTCGAACACCTCATTGTTGAACACCTCATGAACTTCGACAAGGGCGCTTAACGCCTCCCTCCTCTATATATTTTGAATCTTTTCTAATTAAATACCGTTTTTCGTACCGGCCACAGCATATAATAAAAGTCAGCCATTAAAGCATCCGCTTAGTTTTATTCTTTTCAATAAAATTTAGTATACATTTTTTTCCAAAATTCTTGTACAACTCTGCAGATGCAAACAATGAGTTAAATGACAAGCTTACGTCTAAAAAGGGCACCAAAAACTTATTAGAAGCTCCTTATAAGACGATTTTGGAGTCCATACCCATGGCTCGGAGTTGCTCTAGTAAGTTTGAACAAAGTAAGTTCATAGCACATCTCGCCAATCGATCTACTCCAACAACTTGTTAAACACCTCAACAAAAAGTTCGGAGTCCATACCCATGGCTCGAATTTGCTTTAGCAACATGTAATCAAGCACTTTCAGAGCGTAAATCGCTATTCAATCATCTCCTACAACCTGCAATCAAGCATGTTCAGAGCTCAACTCATGGCTCTGAACATGTAATCAAGCACTTTCAGAGCTTAAATCGCTATTCAATCATCTCCTACAACCTGCAATCAAGCATGTTCAGAGCTCAACTCATCATTCGATCTGCTCCTACAATCTGTTAAATCCTTAAACATTGAGTTTGGAATCCATACCCATGCCTCGGAGTCGCTTTAGCAACCTGCAAACAAGCAGAGCTCAACTGGCCATTCGATCTATTCCTGAAACTTGTTAAAACCCTTAAAGACAGATTAGAGGTCCATAATCATGGATTGCAGTTGCTTCAGCAAACCTACAAACAAACATGTTTGGAGCTCAAATTGCCACTCGGAGTGAATCTCACAATTCATTGGAGGACCAACATAGCAAGTTCAGAACTCTTCCTTAGAGTTGCTCATACAACTAGCTAAACACAAAACAGCAAGTTCAAAGTTCAACTCCCTCTGAAAGTTGCTCCTACAACTAGCTAAGTACAAAACGGCAAGTCCGAAGTCCAACTCTCTCCAAGAGCATCCCATACAACTAGACAACCCCCAAGACAATGAATCATAGGCATGTAAAAGATTTCTTATTTCACAAACAACAAGTCTCGTTACAACTGCAAACCTCCTGCCAGCTAACAGCTCCTCATGACCGCATAAATTTTTGACAATAAAATTTAAGACAAGCCTTCCTTATGCGGGCAAGCTCTAAGTATTTCCTAAGTAACACCACTCACCTAAGCAAGCTCCAACTCTGACTCGTGTGACGCACTGCACAAATAGACAAGTCCTAAACTCTATCAAGTGCAGCGTATTGCAAGGGAAAGTAAGCTCGACGTCCCGAAGACCTCGTCCAGTGTACACGACGACTTGTCAGCAAAGAGAAGAATTTAATTACTTTAATGCAGAACAAGCACAAAGGATTTCACTTCAATATTAATAAGACTCAGAACACCCACAACTTATTCGGCCCACAAAATGAGTTCGACGTTCTGTGCGTCACTCGAGTTCCTCCGCCAACAACTCGTTAACTCCATAAAACGAGTTCAATGTTTTGCTCTCCGCTTGCACTCCGTCAATAACTTGTTAACTCCAAACAACGAGTTCAAATATCATGCTCTTCGCTCGCAGTCCTTTAATGACTCATTAACTCAATACAACGAGTCCATTGCCTTACACATTGCTCGAGCTCAGTCAACAACTCGTTACTCCGTACAACGAGTTTAATGCCTTGCTTTTCAGTCGAGCTTAGTCAACAACTCAATACTCCATGCAAAGAGTTCATTGACTTGCTCTCTGCTTGAGCTTCGTCAATGACTCGTTAACTCGATACAACAAGTTCATAGCCTTGCTCGAGCTCGAGCTCAGTCAATAACTCGTTACTCCATACAACGAGTTCAATGTCTTGCTCATTACTCCATACAACGAGTTCAATGTCTTGCTCTCCGTTCGGGCTCCATCAATAACTCGTTAACTCACTACAACGAGTTTAACACCTCACTCTTCGCTCGAGCTCTGTCAACAGCTCGTTCAATCCATACAACGAGTTCAATGCCGTGCTCTCTGCTCGAGCTACGTCAATAACTCATTAACTCTACACTACGAGTTCAATATCTTGCTCGAGCTCGAGCTCCATCAACAACATGTTAACTCCATATAATGAGTCCAGTGTCTTGCTCTTCGCTCAAACTCCATCAACAACTCGTTAACTCCATATATCTTGCTCTTCGCTCGAGCTCTATCAAGAACTTGTTAACTCCATACAACGAGTTCATTATCTTGCTCTTTGCTCGAGCTCCGTCAATGACTCGTTAACTCTATACAACGAGTTCAGTATCTCGCACTACACTCGAGCTATATCAACAACTTATTAACTCCATATAATGAGTCTAATGTCTTGCTTTTCGCTCAAGTTCCGTCAATCACTCTAACTCCATACAACAAATTCAACATCTCACTCAAGCTCAAGCTCCATCAACAACTCGTTAATTCCATATAACAAGTCCAATGTCTTGCTCTTCGCTCGAGCTCTGTCAATCACTCACTAACTCCATACAAAGACTACATTGTTTTATTCTTCGCTCAAACATCATCAACAACTTGTTATCGCCATATAAGAAGTTCAATGTCTTGTTTTTCGCTCAAGCTCTGTCAACAACTCGTTAACTCCATACAACGAGTTCAATGCCTTTCACTTTACTCGAGCTCTGTCGACAACTTGTTAAATCCCTATAACAAGCTCACCATCTCGTTCTTCGCTCGAGGTCCGTCAATGACTCGTTAACTCCATACAAGTTCAATGTCTTGCTCTTCCCTCGTGCTCCGTCAACAACTTTTTAACTCCATACAACGAGTTCAACGTCTTACTCTTTCCTCGAGCTCCATCAATGACTCGTTAACTCCATACAACGAGTTCAACGTCTTACTCTTTGCTCCAGTTCTGTCAACAACTCGTTAGCTCCATACAACGAGTTCAACGTTGTGCTCTTCGCTCGAGCTCCGTCAATAACTCGTTAACTCCATACAACGAGTTCAATAGCTTGCTCTCAGCTGAAGCTCTACCAACAACTCGTTAACTTTATACAATAAGTTTGGTGCCCCGCTCCTTGCTCGAATCCTTCTAATAACCCCTTAACTTCATGCAATTGGTTCGGCATCCAACACCAGCCTAGAGTTGTCCCTATAAACTTGTTGGGTGCAAACAGCAAGTTTAACATCAAATCCGTCCAAGAGTTTCCTTTACAGACTTGTTAGGCGCAAGCAGTAAGTTCAAACATTCAACTCCGTCTTAGAGTTACCTCTCGAAATTTGATTGGGGCAAACAACAAGCTCAATATCAACTATGTCTAAGAGTTACCTCTACAAACTTACTGGGCACAAAAGGCAAGTTCAAACATTTAAACTTCATCTCAAAGTTGTCTATATAAACTTGTTGGGATCAAACAACAAGCTCTATGTCTGACTCCATCCTAGAGTTATCCTATAAACTTGCTGGGCGCAAACAGCTTGCTCTACGTCCTACTCCGTCCTAGAATTGCCTCTAAAAATATGTTGTCTGCAAACGACAAGTTCAAACGTTCAACTCCATCTTGGAGTTGCCTCTGTTGGGCGCAAATAGAAAGTTCAGCTTGCTTAAGAAAGAGCATTCAAGGAGTTTAACATCAACTCCATCTCGGTGTTTCCTCGTTCTTATCTTAGGATGACTTCTATGCACCCTCTCAATAAGTGGTTGAAATTCAGCTTCTATAGCTTCGAAAGGTTTTCATTTTCCAAACATAGTAAGGCCAAGGTAGCATACTTGTCCCTTAGCTTCTTTCATACTCAATGACCTGAAAATGAATCCATTGGATGAACCTGACCCCCGAAAATGGTATGGATGAATTGATCATTATGTAGTCACTTGTGCTCGTTCACTTGGGTTCTTATGCTTGTCATCTATCTAATGAGGATTCATCTTTGACTTAAATAGGAATAATTGGCTTTCATCGGGGTGCCTTTTATGGGTAAGACACACTTCTTTTGCTCAGCAGTAGCTGTGCGTGTGTAAATTTCTTAGAGTTTCAAAAAGAATGTAAGTCATGATCTTACTGTTAACCTGAACCTAAACCTTAAGCAGTCACACTCCTTGAACCAGAACCTACAAACTTGCTGGGAGTAAACTTCAAGTTTGAAATTTTAACTCCATCTCTGAGTTGTCCCTACAAACTTAGTAGGCGTAAACAACAAGCTCTACATCAACTCCATCTTAGAGTTGCCTCTACAAATTTCTTGGGTACAAATAGCAAGTTCAAACGTTGAACTCTAAGATGGAGTTGAAGTAGAGCTTGTTGTTTATGCCCACCAAGTTTGTGATCACAAACTTGTCTCTACAAACTTGTTGGGTTCAAACAGCAAGTTCAAACGTTCAACTCCGACTTAGAGTTGTCTCCACAAACTTTCTGGGATCAAACAAGAAGTTCAAACTTTAACTTTGTCTTAGAGTTACCCCTAAAGAATTGTTGGGATCAAATGGCAAGCTCGGTGTAACCCCCATTTCCGCCAATAAGTATTTTCCGTCATTTTCTACAATTTGATTTTTATAAATTATTTTGTGCTAAATTCGTTTCAGATTTGTATTAAAGTGTTTTCTAATCGAAATTTCATTCATTTTGAATAATGGTGTATTTTAATCTTACTTCTCATTTCTAATTGATCCACTATTTATATTTGAGCCTAAAATCTAATATACTATTATTATTGGATTATTTTAATGAAATTGTTAAACCCGAATATTATTTTATTGTATGATTTTATTATTTTCATAATTATAATAATTAATTATTATTTCCTAATTATCTATTTAAAATCCATCTATTGAATTGTTTATTATTTTATTTGTTCTGATTTTCTTGGCAAATTTCAGTCTATTTTCAAGCCCAATTGATATTCTTTTGCATTTGTGTTATTCATTTACCTAATTGGATTTAAATTGTCGTTCATGAACTATTTTCTCTTTTGTTCAGCTATCTATCATGTGAATCTTATTGTATTGGATTGTGGGTATTTTTATTTGAACCCTATTAATTTAGATCTATATCTTATTTGAACCCTAAAACCCAATTTCGTTTGATCTTAACCCAAAACTGCTATTATTGGACCCCAAACTGCTAACCGAACAATCTAATTGTACCCTACAAATACAACTCTATTACAAACCCTAAAAATTGCACAAATTAAAACCCTAGAGTCATCTATTCTCTCTTCTATTCTCTCTCCTCTCTGTTTTCTCTCTTCCCATCTAAAAAATTCCCGCCCATTACTGTGCTTCTCCTTGTCCGGCCATCCCCCGACCTCCGGTGCCCTCCTGAGCCCTGCCCTCCTCGTCAGCAACTCCCATCGATGCCCAGTACACCAGAACCCCCAACCCTGGCCCTCCTCTTTCCCCTCTGCTCTATTTCCGATCGTCAGCCACACGTAAAACCTAACCATAATGCAGCTCCTCTGTCCCGTCGACCCACACAGGAGCGCCACCTCCTACCGTCGTTTGTGCTACCCACTGCCGTCGTCGACGTCAGCCAGTGATGCCGTCGTGCCCCTTGCTGTCTTGACGTTACTGTGCTGCTGCCATTGTTGCTATTGATTGCTTGGACTTTAAAGCATGTATATTGCACGTATTATATTGTGTTAGTTCGTGGGTTCATTGCTCAGGGATCCTTATCCGGTTATTCTTGGTATTCATTTTCACCGTTAATAAGGCAAGTCACTTCCTCTTAAATTGTTAATTGTATCAAATTTAAGTTTTGTTGAAACTCTTGCAAGTAGATCCCTTTGTATCATATATATATATATATATATATATATATATATATGGGAAAAAGGGGTATGTGCAACTTGCTCATTTAGTAAATAAGCAATTAATTATGTGGCATGCATGTGATATATTGGACAATTAATCTTTTTAAGGATTTCCTAATCACATGTTTGCCATATCATCAATTGCTTATTTACTAAATGAGCAAATTGCTCATACACCTTTTTTCCATATATATATATATATATAGGGTAAAAGGGATATGAGCAACTTGCTCATTTACTAAATGAGCAATTGATTATGTGGCATGCATGTGATACATTGGACAACTAATCCTTTTAAGGACTTTCCAATTACATGCATGACACATCATCAATTGCTCATTTACTAAATGAGCAAGTTGCTCATACCCCTTTTTTCCCATATATATATATATATATATATATATATATATATATATATATATATATATATATATATATAGAGAGAGAGAGAGAGAGAGAGAGAGAGAGAGAGAGAGAGTCTTCTTCTGTTGCAAACGGGTCGCAAGCGGGTCTGTTCGCACAGACCCGTGCGAACTTTGATCTGGACCGTTGGATCTTTGATCCAACGGCCCATATATTTTTTAATAAAAATTTGCCTTAACCCGTAGTTGGGAATGACGGGTTAAGTCAAAATTTTATTTTAAAAAATAGCCTTAACTCGTCCTTCCCAAGAACGGGTTAAGGCAATCTATATTCATTTATATTTGCATTCAGATCGTCTTCTTCGGCGATTTCTCTATCGCTCTTTCTTCTTTCTTCGACGAACCCAACGCCAAAAAAATTCTAGCTCCGCCTAATCCGTGATCTACATCTCTGTCTGCTCCCCCTCCTCTCTCCCAACTCCAAAGTTCGAAACCCTACTCTCTCATCCCCTCTTCGAAACGAAATCCAAACCCTAGTTCTCCTCCGAATCGATTGCTTGGCTTCATTTGGACCGAAAAACTACTCATGCGAAAAATTGAAGAAAACCGCACAAACGGCATCCGAAAATTATAAAAATTTTTGACTTGGTCGAATTCACGTAGGGCAAGCCACTCAAACTTGTAGAAGCGAGTTTCGAGTCACGGTTTGCGAGATACAGCTGTGTACCGCTTTAGTTGGTTTTTTCCAACCGAAAGCGATACGCGGCCGTGTCTCTCGAACCGTGAGTTGAAACTCACTTCTACAACTTGGGGTGACTTGTACTACGTGAGACCAACCTACTCGCAAAGTTTCGTATTTTTTTACGGTTGTTTGCAGGGTTTTCAAGCATAACCGCACTGAAAAGTTTCTAACTAATTTCGTATATACAATTCTAATTCTACAAATTACTAACACAAGCAACAAAATTCGGCAATTGAATATACTTAAAGTCAACCTGATTCTACATCTAAAATCTACTAAGGCATATAAATTTTCTCTGAAATTTCTAAATAATTTACTACACACAAATTGAAAAAAAAAACACAAATATAGATTATTGAGGTAAAAAAATAGTCTATACCTTACAAAATATTAGAATTTTGTAAGTGCGGATAGATTAGAAAATCCTTCAAACGACCTCCAAAAAATACGAAACTTTGCGAGTTGGTTGGTGTCCCCTATGAGAAGCCAACCCAACTTGTAGAAGTGAGTTTCGACTCACGGTTCGAGAGATACGGCCGCGTATCGCTTTGGGTTGGAAAAAACCAACTAAAGCAGTACACGGCCGTGTCTTGCAAACCGTGACCCGAAACTCGTTTCTACAAGGTCGGGTGGCTTGCCCTACGTGAATTCGACCAAGTCGAAAAGTATTATAATTATTGGATGCCGTTTGTGCGGTTTTCTCAAGTTCCTCGCATGAGAATTTTTTGACTTAGAATTTGGTAAGTGTGGTTAGAGTTGAAAACCCTTCAAACGATATCCAAAAAATTTGAAACTTTGCAAGTTGGTTGGTGTCCCCTATGAAAAGTCAACCCAACTTGTAGAAGTGAGTTTCAACTCACGGTTCGAGAGATATGGCCACATATCACTTTCGGTTGAAAAAAACCAAGTATAGCGGTGCACGGCCGTATCTCGCAAACCGTGACTCGAAACTCCCTTCTACAAGTTCGGGTGGCTTGCCCTACATGAATTCGACCAAGTCGAAAAGTTTTATAATTTTCAGATGCCGTTTGTGCGGTTTTCTCAACTTTCTCGCATGAGAAGTTTTTGACTTACAATTTTCTAAGTGCGGTTAGAGTTGAAAGCACTTCAAACCACCTCCAAAAAATACGAAACTTTGCTAGTTGGATGATCTCATGTAGCACAAGCAACCAGAACTTGTATAAGTCAATTTTGACTCACGGTTAGAGAGATACGGCCGTGTATCACTTTCGGTTGAAAAGAAGCCAAATAAAGTGATACACGGCCGTATCTCTCTAACTGTATGTCGAAACTCACTTGTATAAGTTGGGTTGGCTTGCGCTACGTAAATTCAAGCATGGTGCACTGATGTATTAATTTTGGATGCCGCTTGTGCGGTTTTGTGACGTTCCTAACATTAGAAGATAGTGACTTAGAAATTTTTAATTGCGGTTAGATTAGAAAACCCTTCAAATGACCTCCAAAAAATACGAAACTTTGTGAGTAGGATGATGTCATGTAGCACAAGCAACCAGCACTTGTATAAGTCAATTTGGACTCACGATTAGAGAGATACGGCCATATATCATTTTTGGTTGAAAAAAACCCAAATAAAGTGATACACGGCCGTATTTCTCGAACCGTTAGTCGAAATTGACTTGTACAAGTTGTGGTGGCTTGCGCACTTATAAAAACACCAAATACAACAGTTTTGTACCCCTAACTATTCTCCTTTTCACGGTTTCTTAGGTATGGACAGTTTCAAAGGAAGTTCTATTGCCGGAGAGAAATTTGTTCGTGCGCAACAAATTGGCGAGTTTCTTCCTCATGTTGACGAGCACCTAAAACCGAAGATTGGTATGACATTTTCCACTCTTGAGGAAGCGGAAAAATTTTATTCATCATATTGCAAATGTGCGGGATTCTCTATGCGTAAGGGTGGAAATAAATATAAGGAAAACGATGTAGTGGATAAATCATATGTTTATAATAAAGCCGGGGAGTCACCGAATAATCATAATGAAACTAGACAAGACACAACTTCTAGAACGGGTTGCAAAGCTTTCGTTCGTGTCAAACTAAACTCATAAAGTAATTCACAAAGTAATTCATGGATTCTTTATTCGTTAAATGAAGCACACAATCACGAATTTACTTCACCCGATAGACGTCACTTACTACCTCGAAACCGTGAATTGACTAAGACAGATAAAAAGGTAATTAGTCAACTTACCGAAGCTAATGTCCCTGTATGCAAACAAATGCTATTCTACGAAGGTGCAAGTGGAGGTAATGAGAAAATTGGTTTCACTGAAACCGATGTGAGAAATCTCAAGAGAGACGAGATGGAGGGTTTAAAAGGACACGACGGGCAAATGCTACTTGAGTTCTTTGAATCTAAAAAGGAGACCGATCATTTATTCTATTTTGATTACCAATGTGATCCCGAAGGGCAATTGTCACATTGTATGTGGGTGGATGGGATCGCCAGAAAGAATTTTGAAGTATTCGGGGATGTTCTCTGTTTTGACGCTACCTACAATACAAACCGATACGGGATGTTGTTCGTACCATTTGGTGGGTTCAACCATCATTGGCAATCAATATTCCTAGGTTGTGGGTTCATCCTAAATGAGAAGGCATCCTCATTTGAGTGGTTCTTTGAAAAGTGGCGAGAAGTAATGCCATGTAATCCGATCAACATCGTGACAGATGAGGATCGTGGAATAACTTCTGCAGTTTCTAAAGTTTTCCCAATCACGTCACATAGATATTGCATTTGGCATATTTTGGATAAGTTACCGCATGAAATGCGCATGCCGAATAACGTTGACGAGTTTAGGGATGCTTTGAAGACTATCATTTACACGGCGGAATTTAAAACAGAATTTGAACAGAAGTGGAAAATTTTGATCTCCCAGTACAAACTTGAGAATAACAAATGGTTGAAGGAAAAGTTTGAGATCTGTGAAAAATGGGCTCCCGTGTACGCAAGAGACTCATTTTGGGGGGGCATGTTGAGTACCCAACGTAGCGAATTGCTACATTCATCCTTGAAGCACCATACTCATAAGAAGTACTCATTACATGAATTTTCCATCATCTTTGACCGACTATTAGTAAAACAAAGACACAATGAACTTAAAGAAACACATCGTATTCGCGAGGAGATGCCAAAATTGAAGACCGAATGGGCATTAGAGTCACAAATGGCGGGAACATACACTCTGAAGATTTTCTACAAATTTCAATACGAAGTTGTAAAAAGCTTATTACTTAATGTGAGTTTAATTGCGAGTATGGATACACCGGATAGTGCAGCTTATTCTGTAACAGTTTGTGGAAATTCAGAACCGGGGAGGGTGATTTCTTATTGTAAAATCACTCAAATTGCTAAATGAGTTTGTGCCATGTACAGCTTCGTAGGCATTCCCTGCGAACATCTATTGGCAGTTATTCGATTCACAGATCACACCGCACTATCCGAGTAATATATTTGTAAGTGATGGACCAGGGATCAACTGAGAAGAAGCAGTATACCGGTTCCTAATAGTATGAGCGATAATTTTGCCTCTCGTTATTGTGAACTGACAATGTACTCAAGACATTTGGTCGATCTTGGTTGTTCTTCAGAGCGAGGGTACAAGTACATGCTCGACCACATGCTCAAGGGAATCGAAAGCTTTGCTAACATTGAATCAGTGAACAGCACACCACACGAAAGTAGCGCACATCCTGAGAGTGGTGGACATGCACATGCACATGCACATGTAGGTGACCTCGTGCAGTGCACTACAAAGGGGAGGCCTAAAGGGAAAATGTTGAAGTCTATCAGAGAAGGCCAAAAAACGAATAGGCCAAGACTTTGCAGGACCTACCTTCGTGTCGTAGGTCACGATTCACGGAATTACCCAAAAAATATAGCAAGGTATTATATGAGAGATTTTTGTATTTGTTAATTGGACTCAGTGAATGTAAACTTGTTGTAGTCGATACTAACCCATTCTTCTTCCTTATTTAGTTGATCGGTAAGGTACGAAAAAGCTCCAAACGCTGGAGAGAGTGATGATGATGAAGGCGAAGGTTCGTGTTAAAGGATTTTTCGTGTTATGTATGTCATATCAAACTTTTCAAGATAAAAAAAGAATAATTGCTTACTTTTTTATTTTGTTGTGCAGATAATTATTAATTTCGACACGATTATTAACTTAAATTTTTTTTTTTTTGTGTAGGTCCGGAATGAAACAAAAAATTGCACCCATGGAAAGAAGCAATGCGTTGAAAAATTCCTTACTTTTGATTGTACATATGTGGCTAATTGAACGTATCTATTTGGTACAATTAACTTACTGATGTATTTAATCAGAGTGTAATCTCTGTATGTGTGCATTTTGTGTATTTGTGAACCACACATGTTGTTGTAGGTTTTGATCTTGTAATTGGATAGCGAATATTTATTTATGTACAAATTTGTGAATTTTGAAATTGTGTGCAATTTGGGCAACCCGAACTATTTGTGAGTTTTTTGGTAATGAAAATTTTCTGGATGCCGATGTGTACAGATTTATTATTTGTGTTCCAGATTGTGTATTTCTGGATGATATATCTATGTTGTGGAAAATTGTAAAAATGTATGTAGTATTGATCAAGGGCTGCCAATTACTCTCTACTAAACCCGTTATTGTGGATAACGGGTTAAGATCACTTAACCCGTTATCATGAATAACGGGTTAAGGAGATAGATATTGGCAGTCCTTAATCAATACTTGGTTTGTAGGATATGAAGTCCTGCCAATATCTCTCCACTTAACCCGTTATTTGCGTTGACGGGTTAAGATCGCCTAACCCATCATTGGTAATAACGGGTTAGGTAGAGATTTTTTTACAGAACTTTCGTCTGTGTAGGCTATATCTTCTTTTGTTGATACATATACAAATTTGTTCATTCACAACAAATTTGTGAATGAACTTTCGTCCGTGTAGGCTATATCTTCTTTTGTTGATACATATACAAATTTGTTCATTCACAATAAGCCATTCGCAACAACAAATTTGTTCATACATCAAACATTATAAACTGCCAAGAACATGTTGTTTGAAGATACATAGAATGCGTACATAACTCAAGCAAATTGATATTACAAAGTCATCCTTTGACACTCTACTCCGAAATTGAAATTAATTTAATATACAAGTACATGCTGGGTTTCTTCTCAAAGAGGTAGGAAGGACTGCTGACTCTGTCTTTTTTTGAATGCATAAGTAGCAGTGTCCCCCCTGCATACAATTTAGTTCACTACTATTACACAGAGATAAAAATTCTCCGGTTCGTGGGATAGAGTAGTAGTGGGTGTAACCGTATATTCAAAGTACTTTACAACTTCTTTACACGCACTCCTCATATTCGTACTATTTGTTGCACGATTGTGAGGTGTGCATGCCAAGAAGCTGAAAAGTACCATGAATACATTGTGACACCCACGACTAATCCGTCCTACGAAGCCAGAGAATTTTTACACTCTGTGTAACAATAGAGAACGAATGTGTATGAAAGGAGGACAATTGTTACTTATGCATACACTCTAAAAGTCAAAAAAAAGAAGACTAAGGGAAATGAAGGGAAAAAAAGGGCAGAGTCGGCGGTTCTTTTTACCCCTTGAGAGAAACCCAGCATGCACTTGTACACTAAAGTGGACATGCATAAGTCTCTCTACTCCAACAATCTATGTATTGAAGAACAACAATTGAAGGCGACCCTCTTTGAACTCAAATTTTTTTATAACTCAAACTTCTTCCCCCTTCAAGAAGAAAAGATTATCATGAAGAGAAGAAGAAAAGATTGGCTCCTCCTATTTTTTTGTACAATTTTATTTGAAGTGTCTCCACCCTCTTTTTTTCCTTTTCTTCTCTACATTGAACTCAATGTTATTTGAGTGATGAACTCAACTTGCTTAGTTATAGGGAAATGAAGAAGGAGGGAGGGGTGCATGACAGCAATCATGCCTGCCAAAATGCACAGCAAACAAGAAAGGATTAAAACAACAAGAAGAAGAAGACAAGAACTAAATTGTGATACACTTCTCAACATATTGAGAAGTGTATCAAAAACTACGATACACTTCTCAAAATGCAGCAACAAGGACAGCAAGCATGACCACCAAATTGATACACATCTAAAAATGTACAGACCATGTATTCATAAACTTCGGCATTTATTTTTCTACTTAACCCGTCGTTGGTGACGACGGGTTCAGTATACTTAACCCGTCATCACCAACGATGGGTTAAGTAGAAATATATATATGGACCTTTATGCCAATAGTTGGTCTGTACATGATGAACCACTACCAATATTTGTCAACTTAACCCGTTGTTATGGATAACGGGTTAAGTTAAAAGAACCCGTTATCGCCAACAACGGGTTAAGTACACTTATATTTGCAGAAGTTTATGACTACCTGTGGGTATAGATGTTGAAGTTCTGCCAATATACGTTAACTTAATCCGTTATTGACGATAACGGGTTAAGTACACTTAACCCGTTATCCTAAAGAACTGGTTAAGTATACCTATATCGGCAGTACTGATAATTTTTAAATTGCATGACAAAAAAATTGTAAACAAGTTTGTAAATATAACATATAATGTAGTTCACTTAATGAAAACAATTTATAATAAATTATTCAAACACCACTTTAACCCTACTAAAACCCGCTGCAAAAAATCTGTTCATAAAATTTTATATAATCAGCTATCCAGAGATGTTTGTTACACGATTTCAAATTTTGTTTGTAAACAAATAAATTTTTAAAACATTTACGTTCATTCACCGAATTCGATTTAAACAATTATGTTAGATATAATTTTTGGTTGGGTTAGAGTACTTTGTAGGGTTAGAGTAGGGTTACAGTACTTTGGTTGGGTTAGAGTAATTTTTTTTTATTTTTTAATTTGACTACACCTAACTAATCACTACATAATCACAATGTTTTAATATGAACAGAACACCCCAGAAAATATTTAAAAAACTATATCATTCGTTAGGGTTTGGGTTAGGGTTAGTGTTAATGGGGGTTAAGGGTAGGGTTAGGGTTAGCGGGGGTTAGGGGTTAACGGATTGTACATGTTCAAAAACTATAGATATTTAAGTTCTATCATTAATCACGTGTCTCTCTACTCTTTACGTACATTGTCTTCTGAACTCTAAAAAATAGACATTCATATGTATGTTTTTTTGTTTGTATTTTTTATTTATTTCCATTCCTAGCCACGTAACTAACCAATATAAAATCGATACCATCAAACGAATATAAAAATTAACACAAATTAATTTGTATTTTGTTTCATAAAAATCAATAAAATATGATTTGTAGGTTAGGGTTAGGGTTATTGTAGGGTTAGAAGAGTAGGGTTTTGGGTTAGGGTTAATGTAGGGTTAGTGTCTCCACTCTTTTTCTCTTCGTAGTATAACAAGTTCAATATGGAAAAAACCTAAAGTATATAGCCACATGTAGATCCCCATGTGTAGCCTATATATGTGAAAAAATACATGTAGATTCCCACATGTAGCCAATATATCGTTCAAAATCCTCTTACATTGTTTACAATGAAGATGTTCTTGAACATAGTTTCCAGACATGCAACTGGAAAGAATTCCACAAGATTGGAAAGAAGAGGTATGATCACATGTAGCTCCCCACATTTTCTTGAGAATCTCACATGTACAATCCGTTCAATAGAGAGATTATGAACAGAGTGGTGCAGATTCTCTGTTAATAGAGACAGAAGGGAAGGTGCAGATAGAGATGAAGAAGGAGAATTATTGGGAGAGCTGTGTGACGTTAGCACAACGCAAGGCTAGGTCCTAAGTTAGCAGGAATCATCCATAGGTAGCTTGAATCATCTGGTTCTTCTTTTATATCCTCGGTCCTTGTGCTTTTTCCCTACATGTAGCCTATATATGGGAAAAACCACATGTAGATCTCCATATGTAGCCTATATATGGAAAAAACTACATGTACATCCCCATATGTAGCCTATATATGGGAAAAACCACATGTAGATCTCCACATGTATCCTATATATGGGAAAAACCACATGTAGATCCCCACATGTAGCCTATATATGGGTTTAAACCATATATACATCCCCACATATAGCCTATATATGGGTTTAAACCATATGTACATCCCCACATGTAGCCTATATATGTGATGATGCTGATATCCCTATTGGAAAAGCCTAACCAGATGCGCCACCCCATCAGATCTAATTACTTAGCCATCAAGAACTAGAAAAGCCTAACCAGATGTTGCAAAGTGAAATCTAAATGTGACAAATATTAACTTAATTAATCAAAACAAAACGTAAGTTAACGACGTTCGTGTCGGTCTCTCTTCGTTGGAGCGGTAACGGAACTCCATTGACGATTGAAGAGAGATTCTAGGGTTTTCGATGATTTTGTTCAAAACTGCAAGATTTGGGGGATTTGAACGAAATTCTGAAATCACATCTAGATTTGTGGGGATCTACAAATATTAACCTAATTAATCAAAACAAAAAACAAACACTCACTACTAACCCTAACCCAACCTTACCCTAACTCTAGCTTACCCTAACCCTAACCCTAGACTAACCTTATCTTTACCTAACCCTTACCCTAGGTTACTTATGATATTTAATTTTATGAACTTTTACACCACCTATAATGTTAACAAATTTATAGTGGTTAGTTACGTGACAATAAATGGAAATTAATAAAAAAATATAAACAATTATGGGCATATTAATGTCACTTTGTACAGTTCAGGAGACAATTCTCGCAAAGAGTGAAAAGAAATTTGTAGAAAGCATAAAAATACCTTTCTACTTAACCCGTTATTGTGAATAACAGGTTAAGTGATCTTAACCCGTTATTCACAATAACGAGTTAAGTAGAGATATTTTGGCAGAACTTTATCATCTACATAGCTGAGTCGAAAATTCTTCGGCCAATATATGTCTAATTAACCCGTCATTGTGGATAACGGGTTAAGTGATCTTAACCCGTTATTCACAATAATGGGTTAAGTAGAGATATTTTGCCTGAACTTTATCATCTACAGACCTGAGATTAAAAATCTTCTGCCATTATATGTCTACTTAACCCGTCATTGTGGATAATGGGTTAGGTGATCTTAACCTGTTATTCACAATAACGGGTTAAGTAAAGATATTTTGGCAAAACTTTATCATCTACAGACCTGAGATTAAAAAACTTCGGCCAATATATGTCTACTTAACCTGTTATTGTCGATGACAAGTTAGATGTGGGTAACCCGTCATCACCAATGACGGGTAACCCGTCATCACCAATGACGGGTTAGGTAGAGATATTCCGGAAGAAAATCAGTAAGTCTTGGTGAAAATACAACCTCGCAACAACAATTCATAGCACAAGAATTGAGAAACTCAGTTCTCAACAATACAACAATATATATATATCATACCACAACAACTCAGAAATCCATGTTCGCAACAATATATATGTGAAGACATAAAATAGGACATTCATTAGCAAATACTGATCTCAACAAATCGTTCAACTTCTTTCTGTATTTTTTTAACTACCTATTACAAGTCATTCACTACAAAAAAATTCATCTCAACAATGAAGTCCTGTACATGGATCGATTCAGCTATCTTCATGGTTGAGTTCCGCGGATACCCGGTAATTATCTCCAACATTTACAAACATAGAAACAAACAGTAGTTCTTAGTTATTTGAACGAAATAAAATCAAAAACCAAACAATAAAATACCACTAACCAACCTATTATTAGATACTACCTTTTACGACCACGTGGTTTGCGACCACTTGGTGTAAATTGATAGGGTGGGTTCCTCTTTCGTTGAGGATTCCGTCGTCTACCTTCGGTTTCGGGAGATTGAGGGTCATCTTCCCAATGCTCCTCCTCATCTTCTTCAGGTGGTTGTTGGTGTTGAACCTGTTGCGGCTCGGTAATGCGAATTCCCGGCCTAGTGACAGTTTGTTTTTGCGGGGAAAGTGCCACGTTGGATTTTAAATATGCATCAAGTTTTGGTCCTTCGCCAACCTCTTCGAGAATACGGCGGCACGGCTTTAGAATCTCCCGCATGATTTCCTTAACGTTCTCGGCTACCTTACTCTTCAAGACACGAGTAGCTACCCGAACGGTCTCCCATGTGTTTTCAATCTACATAAGGTTGAAAATTTCAATTGAAACAACATGTACAATAATTTACTATTCTATCCTTATATCATAACAATACATGCATACTAACTGTATGAAATTGCGTAAAAAAGTACTAACCAAGTTTTGATACGTCGACGCCTTCGGTTGATACATCGGCTGGGAAGAGGAATATGCGGGAGCTGGTTCTTCCTCTGTAGAACCCCGTATTTTCAAATATTATTTTAATTATTTGAAAATGAACTTTAAATGATTTTGAGTATTTGATAAATATTTTCTAAAAAGATTTATCTTTTGTACACGTGCAAAATACGTGCAAATGACTTTTCAGAAGTTTGAAAATTTTAGTTTTCTTTATGAAAAATCATTAGTTATTATTTGAGAATTATTTAGTATTTTTTCAGAATTTTCTGAAATTAATTAGTACTATTCGCAATTTTTGAGAAAAGAGGGACTTATTTGCAAAACTGACATTTTGAGGGATTAAAATGCAAAATGTATTTGCTGGACATTACGATCAGTATTTTTTTTAGGTTTGGAAGTATATTCTTCTATTAGATCCTAATTTAAATGATATTTGATTGAATTTTCAAGACTAAACCTATGTATGTAAAATTGTATTCTTAAAAGGATTATTTTGCAAAGAGGGAATATAACCCTAATATTTTACCCCGGCATATTTAAGGGAAATTCTTTCCCAGCCGTCATTGAGTATATTCAGAATTTCTTGAGATTATCTTGGAAGAACAAAGGAGGATTCTTGGATCTAGCAAGGAGAAGCTTTTGTGAATCTTTTCTTCAAATCAAAGGTGAGTGGTTTGTTTTGTTTGCTTTGTATTGCTTGTTTTGATTGATGAATGACGCGAGATCTTTTGTTATGCTTGTTGTGATCGTTATACCATTGTTTTATTAGTCTCATGGTATGTATGATATGGATCTTTTATTGGTTATGGAGGATGAGAACTCTTGTTGATATTTGAACCATGTATGAGAAAATGTTAAGATTTGTTGAGGAAATGTTGTTTTATGAGATCGTCTTGATGGAAGACATATTAAGAAGTGATTGTGTTATGATTAGATGATAAACACCCGGATCTTATGATTGTAGTTCAGATTTTTGATTGAGTTGAGGAAGACATTTTTTATGAGAAAAACCCTAATCGAAGGATTAAGAGTTTAGATCATGAGGATGTGATTGAGTAATGTATCCATGATGGAGATTATTGGGAGATGTCTATTGGCCTGGATACAATTAATTTTTATGATCAGTGAATCTTTAGAAAACCCCTGTTTGATTTGTGTTCAAACCTATTTTTAGAAATCTGTAGCCGACAGCCGACTGTCATGCGAAGCAGTCGACTGGTACGAGCCTACTGTGTATTTTTGAGTCTTGGGATTTGTTCGGGACAGTCGACCCAGACTGAGGTCAGTCGACTGATCCTCTGTTTGTGATTTTGTTCAGTCCTTTCGGGACAGTCGACCTATGACCCTTCAGTCGACTCAAATACTTAGAATATTTTTGATGAGAATTATTTGTTTTTGTCTCGGGGCAGTCGACTGACCCCTTGGTAAGCCGACTGATTATGCCTTAGATTATTTTTGTAAAATGTTGGGATATGTCCTCTGGACAGTCGACTGGTCCATTTTGCAGTCGACTGGTCCTGAAGGATCTTTGTATCTGATTTGAGATATTTTGTTTAGTGTTTGATTTTGAGACATTTGTTCAGTACTTGATTCTGAGATATTGTTCAGTATTTGATGTTGAGATATTTGTTCAGTATTTGTTTTTGAGATATTCAGTTAAGAACATGATTTTGAGATATTTTGTTGAGCCACTTGTTAAGTGGAATTTGTTCAGATATTTGTTTTTGAGTCTCTAGAGGTATGTGACCCTAGTATACCGGTGTTGAGATGTTTGTTCAGTTATTTGCTGAGGCCCATTGAGGCACATTTTCAGTATTCAGATTTTTAGTCCGGTAGGGTACACTACTCTAGGAGATTTGTTTAGTAACCCAAACTAATAAGGACAGGCATTAGTAGTGTCATGACGAATGAGAACATGAGTTATGCACCTCAGTATGGCTTTTGATGTAGGATTTAATCTCCTGAATTATCCAAGTAGTTAACTTGTGATGTGTGATTTATCTCCGGAATTATCCAGGTAGTTAACCTGTGATGCGAGGTATTTCTCCGGAATTATCCAAGTAATTATCTTGTGATGTGGGATTGAACTACGGAATGATCGGAGTCGAGGCGACGCTTTTGGGGTATTATTGTGATAAGGAATCTATGTTTAGATGTGGGATGGTCTCCTGAATTATCCAGGGTAAATACCTGTGATGTGGGATCAATCTCCGGAATGATCAAGCATGGGCAAATTATCATAGTTTATCTTCATCTCTTAGTAGTCATCGTTGTCAGCATTTAGTCATGAAGTTTTCTTGAATCACTTTTATGCATTTGGATTTCCTGTTTTCACACACTTGGCTTTCGGATTTGATATCACCCGTTACTCTTTTATTGTTACTTCATACTTTAGTGTTTGATCAGTATTTGTTGGATATTGTTACTTCAGTTTATTTATGTTATTTGCTTGATTAGTTGCCACTCACACCATTTTGATGGCTGACCCCTTTAGTTTGGGGGTTAGGGTTCAACTCTAGCCTCACATGTTGCAGGTTATTGCTTAGATTGGAGGTTGGATGCTTGAGTTGGCTTTGAGATAATTGGATTATTTAGTGTTTGGTGTAAAATTGTTAAGACTTATTTGAGATCATTATTGAGTTGTAAATAAAATATTAATTTGTAATGAGATGTTTAGACTTCCGCTGTAATTGTATTAACTGTTGTAATAAGAGAAAGAAAAATTTTAGTGGTGTTGTTGGTGTTTATTGTTGTATTGAAGTGGATTGCTGGGATTTCGCCACTTATTTTCTAAGCTCTCATATTAGAAATTTGGGGCGCTACAGAGATTGGTATCAGAGCTCTGCTTCAATGTAATAATAGACTTAGTATGACAACCAACCTAGGTGTGGACACTAGAGAGTGAGTACCTAGGTGTGGACATCAGAGTGTGAGTATCACATAGAATTAAATTATGATGTTTGGTTTGAAATTATGGTTTGGCTTCGCCATAGGGTAATGATTTGAGGTTGAATTGTATGTGTGCTCTAACTTTACCCTCGTTTTGCAGTAATCACGATGGTTGCACCCAGAGGTAGAAATGGTGGCAACAATGAAGATGGATCGGGTAGTTCTCGAGGAGCGGGAATTGGCCTAGAGGCTGAGTTTGCTAAGGTTTATCAGACCTTGAACACATTGATGGCACTCAATGTGGCGCAACAGCAAGCGCAGCAGCAGAACCCGCCGCCGAATCATGGAGCTGGGCATGGATTGGTGAATGCCGACCCCATAAAGCAGATTGAATCCTTTAAGAGGATGAGGCCGCCAGTCTTTGAGGGGCAAGCTGATCCAACAGCAGCAGACGATTGGATTCGGAAGATGGAGACGATCTTCGAAGTATCGGAGACTCCAGCAGCCAGTAAGGTGAAGTTGGCTTCTATGCAACTTGAAAAAGACGCTGGTGTCTGGTGGGAGTCACTGAAGAGGACTCTGGGAGATCAGCCTTTGACATGGGAAGCTTTTCTGGAGGATTTCAGAGATCGCTTCTTCCCTCTTGATGTTCAAGAGAAGAAGGCGACTGAGTTCATGAACCTTCAGCAGGGGAGCATGACTGTTCGGGAGTATGAGACGAAGTTTGCTCAACTTTCAAGGTATGCACCAGAGTTGGTCACGGATGAAGCAAAGAAGGCCAAAAAGTTTGAGCAGGGCTTGAGGCCGAACTTGAGGTCAAGGATGGTTCCGTTGGGTATCAGGAGATTCGAGAAGCTGGTCAGGAGGGCCGCGATGACTGAAGAGGATATGGACTTGTTTCAGAAGAAGCAGGATTCATGGAACCGAAACAAGAGGCCAGCATCAGGCCAGAGTGGGAAGGGATTCCCCGTGAAGCAGGCAAAGTTCAGTGGACCGGTGCAGAAGGCACCTGGAGCTCAGGGAGTGACCTGTTACTACTGCAAGGAAGTAGGACATTACAGGTCCGCATGTCCGAAGTTGGCAGAGCATGTTTGTTCTCAGTGTGGGCAGACTGGACACTCAAAGCCCCATTGTCCGCAACTGAAGAAAGATGGTTCGGGTGGAAGCAAAGTCCCGAAGAGGCAAGGGCGAGTATTTGCATTGACCGAGGAGGATGCGAGAAACTCGGAAGATGTAATACAGGGTATGCAGGAATTTTGATTTCTTTCATTTTGAATCAGTGTAATGAATAAAGCTTTTATTTCAGAACAATTTAAGATTGGGTATCATTCTTATTGTAACAGGAGTTGTTTTAATAAATGGAATAAAAGCAAAGGTTTTGTTTGACACTGGTTCATCGCATATATTTGTATCGCCAAGTTTTGCAAAGATCTTAGGTTTGGAACCTAAGTTATTTCCAGGAAGGGTTTTGTCGGTAGCAACGCCGTCAGGTGAAGAGCTGGTAGCGGATCGATATTACGAGGGCTGTGATATCGAGATTGGTGGAAGGATGTTCGGCATCGACTTGATCGAGCTACAAGTGTTGGGAGTGGATGTCATTGTAGGCATCGATTGGATGGCTATTTATGATGCCACAATTGACTGCAAGCAGAAGGAGGTGTTGGTGAAAGCACCAGGTGGACCTGCAGTAACTTTCCAAGGGAAGAAGAAGATCCCGCAGGTGGCTGCAATGGTATCTAAGAAGTCTATTGCAGATGAAGTCAAGGGCATTCCAGTGGTTCGAAGTTTTCCTCAGGTGTTCTTGGATGACTTTCCAGGATTACCGCCGCAGAGAGATGTGGAGTTTTGCATCAATGTTCAGCCGGGGAGTGCACCGATTTCCAAGGCTCCGTACAGGATGGCACCTGTAGAGCAGGATGAAGTGAAGAAGCAGATTGAAGAGCTTTTGAGCAAAAGGCTTATCAGACCGAGTTCATCTCCGTGGGGAGCGCCAGTGTTGTTGGTCAAGAAGAAGGATGGGTCGATGAGGATGTGCATTGACTACAGGGAGTTGAATAGGGTGACTATTCAGAACAAGTACCCACTGCCGCGGATAGATGATTTGTTCGACAGACTTCGAGGAGCAGCGGTATTTTCGAAGATTGACTTGAGGTCAGGATATCATCAGGTGCGAGTCAAGGAGGAAGATGTGAGCAAGACAGCGTTCAGGACACGTCATGGGCTGTATGAATTTTTGGTGATGCCATTCGGGTTGACGAATGCGCCAGCAGTTTTCATGGACATGATGAATCGGGTGTTGAGGCCATTCATTGATTCCTTCGTGGTGGTCTTCATCGATGATATCTTGGTGTATTCGAAGTCGGAGGAAGATCATTCTAAGCACTTGACAGCGGTATTACAGACATTGCAGGAGCACAGCTTGTATGCCAAATTGTCGAAGTGTGAATTTTGGAAGTCTGAGGTAGCTTTCCTTGGTCACATTCTTTCTAAGGAGGGAGTGACTACTGATCCTCAGAAAGTGGAAGCAGTGAAGGATTGGCCCAGGCCGACATCAGTGAAGGAAGTCAGAAGCTTCTTGGGATTAGCTGGTTACTACAGGAGGTTTATTCAGGGGTATTCTCAGATTGCAGTTCCATTGACAGGTTTGACCCGGAAGAGTGTGGCATTTGTGTGGACAGATAAGTGCGAGGAGAGTTTCCTTGAGTTAAAGGAAAGGTTGACTACTGCACCTATATTAGCATTGCCGCAAGCAGGGAAGGATTATGACATCTACAGCGATGCATCTCTCAGAGGTTTGGGTTGTGTCTTGATGCAGGAAGGCAAGGTCATTGCTTATGGTTCGAGACAGTTGCGTCCGCATGAGAAGAATTATCCGACGCATGACTTGGAGTTAGCAGCTATCATTTATGCCTTAAAGCTGTGGAGGCATTATGTCTATGGTGAGAAGGTCAATATGTACACTGACCACAAGAGCCTGAAGTATATCTATCAGCAGAGGGATTTGAATCTTCGTCAGAGAAGATGGTTGGAGGTATTGGAAGACATTCGTCCTGAGATCAAGTATCATCCGGGCAAGGCGAATGTAGTGGCTGATGGACTTAGCAGGAAGAGTAGTTTGTCAAGGTTGATCACTACTCGAAGGGAATTGGCAGCAGAGATCGACCAGGCAGGTATCGAGGTGGTACTGCGAAGTTTAGGAGCATCTTTGGCTCAGTTGAGACTGCAGCCGTCTTTGAGAGAGAAGATTGTGAAAGGTCAGAAATCGGATTCAGAGATCCAGAAGATGTTGTAGCAGGTTTCAGAAGGCAAGTTATCAGAATTTCGTGTCCAAGATGGAGTTCTTTGGTTGGGTGAGAGGTTGTGTGTTCCAGATGATGCAGAGTTGAGAGAGAGTATCTTGCAGGAGGCACACAGCACATTGTTATCAGTTCATCCAGGAGGTACGAAGATGTACAGGGATATCAAACCCCACTTTTGGTGGTCTGGTAAGAAGCGAGATGTAGCAGATTTTGTGGCAAGGTGTCTGACTTGTCAGCAGATCAAGGCAGAGAATCAGAGACCTGGAGGTTTGTTGCAGCCATTACCCATTCCGGAGTGGAAGTGGGAGAATATCAGCATGGACTTTATTACGGGTTTGCCGAGGAGTTCGAAGGGCAATGACTCGATTTGGGTTGTTGTGGACCGATTGACTAAGTCGGCACATTTTCTAGCCATGAAGATTACTTGGTCGATGGAGAAATTGGCTGAGTTATATATTGGAGAGATTGTGAGGCTTCATGGAGTTCCTGTTTCGATTGTATCTGACAGAGATGCAAGGTTTACTTCGAGGTTTTGGAAGAGCCTACAGGCAGCTTTGGGCACCAGGACTGATTTCAGTACAGCATTTCATCCGCAGATAGATGGTCAGACGGAGAGGGTGAATCGAGTGCTGGAAGATATGTTGAGAGCTTGTGTTATGGATTTCGGTGGTAGTTGGGAGAGATACTTGGCATTGGTTGAGTTTGCTTATAACAACAGCTACCATGCAAGTATTGGGATGGCACCGTATGAGGCTTTGTATGGGCGGAGGTGCAGGACACCTGTATGTTGATATGAGGTTGGCGAGAGGCAGATGTATGGTCCTGAGATCGTGCAACAGACGTCAGAGCAGATTGAGCTGATTCGCAAGAGGTTAGTAGAAGCTCAGAGTCGGCAGAAGAGATGCTGACACTCGACGGAGAGATTTGGAATTTGAGGTTGGGGATGCAGTTTTTCTCAAGGTTTCTCCGACCAAAGGAGTTATCAGATTTGGTAAGGGTGGCAAGTTGGCGCCGAGGTATATTGGTCCGTACAAGATCGTGGAGAGGATTGGCAAGACAGCATACAGATTGAAACTTCCAGAGGAGTTAGCGCAAGTACACGATGTGTTTCATGTGTCGCTATTAAGGAAGTATGTGGCCGATCAGAAGCATCAGTTGGTAGAAGTTCCCGAAGATCTACAGGTGAACTTGAGCTACAAGGAACAGCCTGTTGAGATCGTTGATTGTAGGGAGAAAGTCCTTAGAAGCAAGGTGATACCTATGGTCAAGGTATTGTGGAGGAATCAACAATTCGAGGAGGCTACTTGGGAGCCAGAAGATCGCATGCAGAAGGATTTCCCTGGATTGTTTGTATGAGTGTACTCCTTTTGTATGATTGTAATTCTTTGAATGATTGAACTATTGATTGATACATGATGTAATCTTTAATTTGATTGTGATGTTATATGAAATTATTTGGATTATGATCTATTTATGAAGTATTGTTTCCTTTTGTTGGTATGTGTTTGAACTCATTAGTAGTAGTTCTGAGGACAGAACTCTTCTAAGGAGGGAGTGATGTAGAACCCCGTATTTTCAAATATTATTTTAATTATTTGAAAATGAACTTTAAATGATTTTGAGTATTTGATAAATATTTTCTAAAAAGATTTATCTTTTGTACACGTGCAAAACACGTGCAAATGACTTTTCAGAAGTTTGAAAATTTTAGTTTTCTTTATGAAAAATCATTAGTTATTATTTGAGAATTATTTAGTATTTTTCCAGAATTTTCTGAAATTAATTAGTACTATTCGCAATTTTTGAGAAAAGAGGGACTTATTTGCAAAACTGACATTTTGAGGGATTAAAATGCAAAATGTATTTGCTGGACATTACGATCAGTATTTTTTTTAGGTTTGGAAGTATATTCTTCTATTAGATCCTAATTTAAATGATATTTGATTGAATTTTCAAGACTAAACCTATGTATGTAAAATTGTATTCTTAAAAGGATTATTTTGCAAAGAGGGAATATAACCCTAATATTTTACCCCGGCATATTTAAGGGAAATTCTTTCCCAGCCGTCATTGAGTATATTCAGAATTTCTTGAGATTATCTTGGAAGAACAAAGGAGGATTCTTGGATCTAGCAAGGAGAAGCTTTTGTGAATCTTTTCTTCAAATCAAAGGTGAGTGGTTTGTTTTGTTTGCTTTGTATTGCTTGTTTTGATTGATGAATGACGCGAGATCTTTTGTTATGCTTGTTGTGATCGTTATACCATTGTTTTATTAGTCTCATGGTATGTATGATATGGATCTTTTATTGGTTATGGAGGATGAGAACTCTTGTTGATATTTGAACCATGTATGAGAAAATGTTAAGATTTGTTGAGGAAATGTTGTTTTATGAGATCGTCTTGATGGAAGACATATTAAGAAGTGATTGTGTTATGATTAGATGATAAACACCCGGATCTTATGATTGTAGTTCAGATTTTTGATTGAGTTGAGGAAGACATTTTTTATGAGAAAAACCCTAATCGAAGGATTAAGAGTTTAGATCATGAGGATGTGATTGAGTAATGTATCCATGATGGAGATTATTGGGAGATGTCTATTGGCCTGGATACAATTAATTTTTATGATCAGTGAATCTTTAGAAAACCCCTGTTTGATTTGTGTTCAAACCTATTTTTAGAAATCTGTAGCCGACAGCCGACTGTCATGCGAAGCAGTCGACTGGTACGAGCCTACTGTGTATTTTTGAGTCTTGGGATTTGTTCGGGACAGTCGACCCAGACTGAGGTCAGTCGACTGATCCTCTGTTTGTGATTTTGTTCAGTCCTTTCGGGACAGTCGACCTATGACCCTTCAGTCGACTCAAATACTTAGAATATTTTTGATGAGAATTATTTGTTTTTGTCTCGGGGCAGTCGACTGACCCCTTGGTAAGCCGACTGATTATGCCTTAGATTATTTTTGTAAAATGTTGGGATATGTCCTCTGGACAGTCGACTGGTCCATTTTGCAGTCGACTGGTCCTGAAGGATCTTTGTATCTGATTTGAGATATTTTGTTTAGTGTTTGATTTTGAGACATTTGTTCAGTACTTGATTCTGAGATATTGTTCAGTATTTGATGTTGAGATATTTGTTCAGTATTTGTTTTTGAGATATTCAGTTAAGAACATGATTTTGAGATATTTTGTTGAGCCACTTGTTAAGTGGAATTTGTTCAGATATTTGTTTTTGAGTCTCTAGAGGTATGTGACCCTAGTATACCGGTGTTGAGATGTTTGTTCAGTTATTTGCTGAGGCCCATTGAGGCACATTTTCAGTATTCAGATTTTTAGTCCGGTAGGGTACACTACTCTAGGAGATTTGTTTAGTAACCCAAACTAATAAGGACAGGCATTAGTAGTGTCATGACGAATGAGAACATGAGTTATGCACCTCAGTATGGCTTTTGATGTAGGATTTAATCTCCTGAATTATCCAAGTAGTTAACTTGTGATGTGTGATTTATCTCCGGAATTATCCAGGTAGTTAACCTGTGATGCGAGGTATTTCTCCGGAATTATCCAAGTAATTATCTTGTGATGTGGGATTGAACTACGGAATGATCGGAGTCGAGGCGACGCTTTTGGGGTATTATTGTGATAAGGAATCTATGTTTAGATGTGGGATGGTCTCCTGAATTATCCAGGGTAAATACCTGTGATGTGGGATCAATCTCCGGAATGATCAAGCATGGGCAAATTATCATAGTTTATCTTCATCTCTTAGTAGTCATCGTTGTCAGCATTTAGTCATGAAGTTTTCTTGAATCACTTTTATGCATTTGGATTTCCTGTTTTCACACACTTGGCTTTCGGATTTGATATCACCGGTTACTCTTTTATTGTTACTTCATACTTTAGTGTTTGATCAGTATTTGTTGGATATTGTTACTTCAGTTCATTTATGTTATTTGCTTGATTAGTTGCCACTCACACCATTTTGATGGCTGACCCCTTTAGTTTGGGGGTTAGGGTTCAACTCTAGCCTCACATGTTGCAGGTTATTGCTTAGATTGGAGGTTGGATGCTTGAGTTGGCTTTGAGATAATTGGATTATTTAGTGTTTGGTGTAAAATTGTTAAGACTTATTTGAGATCATTATTGAGTTGTAAATAAAATATTAATTTGTGATGAGATGTTTAGACTTCCGCTGTAATTGTATTAACTGTTGTAATAAGAGAAAGAAAAATTTTAGTGGTGTTGTTGGTGTTTATTGTTGTATTGAAGTGGATTGCTGGGATTTCGCCACTTATTTTCTAAGCTCTCATATTAGAAATTTGGGGCGCTACATCCTCGGCAGGGGGAATCGAAATTTGCACACCGGCTGGTACAGCGACTTGTGGAGAAACATACAACCGTGTAATGCGCCTGTACCACGTCATGTATACATGCTGGAACGAGCCATCAAACGGTATAGCAAAAGTTAACATATACGGTGTCATCTGATACCGCATGGTGTTCCAGTTTGCCACATGGACTCGGTGAAAAACAGCCCAATCAAAGTTGGGCACTCGACCGGTTCCTCTCACCTCGTGCAATTTTTTATCATAAGACCATACTTTGGGAATCTTCTGCTGATATCCAAATTGCTGCATCACTCTGTCCGGGTACTGGAACTCAACAACAGAAAAATTGACGAGTGGTGTAGCCGTCAACCAAAGGGCACCGGCCAAACAAACCGGTGGAACCCGTGCCAACCTTGCGGGTATGGTTCCCAATTGACGAACTCATTCCGCAAGTTATCTAACTCATCTCTATAATAGGTCAATGATTGTCGTGGGTTATCGACCCAGGTGCGCCGCCCCGCCCAATATACCCCTAAAGGGGGTAACAACTCTACAGCTGGTGGGTTGGCCAACCAATCTGGCGTTGGTTCAATTATACGGGGACGTCCGATGTGGATGCATTCCCAACTCCAGATCTGCAAAAGAACCATCGGGCCACCCATTTGTACGGCACCTAATGCACATGAGCACATATTCCTACATAGAGATGCCAATGCGGTACTGCCCAATTTAAACGGCTGGTGAAAGCAAAATTTTTCAACAGGCGTAAATACATCAGTGGCACGCTCGCACCAGATGAGTTAGGGAAGATCACTCCCCCGATCATGCTGAAAATATACGCACGGGCATAGTAACGTATGGATTCATCGTCTGAAGTCTCCGTCAAAAATTCGTCGAATTGATATTTCAACCAACTCAGTAGACGTGATTTCCCATCGAAGATTTCGGTCCAGAATTCACCTTCGGCCTTATCTTTCGCATCGTCTAAGGCTTGATCTAATAGATCGGCATCATAATCAGCAGGAGTATCTCTGATGATTTTTCTTTCAACGTCCTCTTTTTTCGGATCAAGGACTCCTCAAGATCGATACCAAGCAGATCACGAACAACTTCTACTCGTTCAAAATCCATGTTCTCCGTCATGGCGATTCCATCTATTGGTAAGCCAGTAATGATCGCTACATCTTGGAGAGTGACGGTCATCTCACCCACCGGTAGGTGGAAAGTGTGGGTCTCCGGCCTCTATCGTTCGACCAGAGCTGTAAGTAGAGGTCGGTCAAGCTTCACATCCCCCATAAAGCAAGCTCCGTAGAAACCGGCTTCAACTAAGAAAGGAATGATACGGGGGTCGAATGGAAGAAGTTCGTACTTCTGGAAGTTGCACTTCTTCGCGGACCCAGTCCACACGAATTCCGATCGGTGTCTGAATTGCAACAAAACTAAGCTGGAGTCCACTGGTCTAGGAGGAGCTACGGACACTGAAGACGAGGGACCGGCCTCGGCAGGTGTAGACCCACCAACCTACACGAACAAATAGAAATATTGTTATTAATGAGACTATAAAACTCATATTCGTATTTAAAATCGATAATAATAATCAATCTTACCTCCATCATAGGTACACCACTAGCGCTACCAGAAGGGTTTCTCGGTCGCCTTATTCTAGCCATTTATCTGTGAATGAGAAATTTAAGAATAGTTGATACGAGTTACATCCATATATCTATCAGCAATAAATAAAGCGAAAATGTGGCAAAAAACGTACAAAACACAACAAAAAATAGCAACACTATGCAACTTGGTTGAATTCAAGTAACACAAGCCACCTGAACTTGTAGAAGCGAGTTTCAAGTCACGGTTTGCGAGATACGGCCGTGTAACGCTTTACTTGGTTTTTTACAACTGAAAGCGATACGCGGCCGTATCGCTCGAACCGTGAGTCGAAACCCACTTCTACCCATTGGGTTAGCTTCTCATAGGGGACACCAACCAACTCGCAAAGATTAAAATTTTTTGGAGGTGGTTTGAAGGGTAATCTAGTCTAACCGCAATGAAAAAGTTTTAACTCATTTACTTATAAAAAGATAAACTTGAGAAAACCGCACAAACGGCATCCGAAAATTATAAAACTTTCCGACTAGGTCGAATTCACATAGAGCACGCCACCCGAGCTTGTAGAAGCGAGTTTCGAGTTACGGTTTGCGAGATACGGCCATGTACCGCTATACTTGATTTTTTTCAACCGAAAGCAATACGCGGCTGTATCTGGCGAACCGTGAATCGAAACTCACTTCTACAAGTTGGGTTGGCTTCTCATAGGGGATATCAACCAACTCTCAAAGTTTCAAATTATTTGGAGGTGGTTTGAAGTATTTTCAAATCTAACCGCACTTAGAAAATTCTAAGTCAAAAACTTCTCATGCGAGGAAGTTGAGAAAACCGCACAAACGGCATTCGAAAATTATAAAACTTTTCGACTTGGTCGAATTCACGTAGGGAAAGCCACCTGAACTTGTAGAAGCGAGTTTCGAGTCACGGTTTGCGACATACGGCCGTGTACCGCTATACTTGGTTTTTTCCAACCGAAAGCAATACGCGGCCGTATCTGTCGAACCGTGAGTCGAAACTCACTTCTACAAGTTGGGTTGGCTTCTCATAGGGGACACCAACCAACTCGCAAAGTTTCGAATTTTTTGGAGGTGGTTTAAAGTGTTTTCAACTCTAACCGCACTTAGAAAATTCTAAGTAAAAAATTTCTCATTTGAGAAAGTTGAGAAAACCGCACAAACGGCATCCGAAAATTATAAAACTTTTCGACTTCGTCGAATTCACGTAGGGCAAGCTACCCGAACTTGTAGAAGCGAGTTTCGAATCAAGGTTTGCGAGATACGGCCGTGTACCGCTATACTTGGTTTTTTTCAACCGAAAGCGATACGTGGCCGTATCTCTCGAACCGTAAGTCGAAACTCACTTTTACAAGTTGGGTTGGCTTCTCATTGGGGACACCAACTAACTCGCAAGGAGGTCGTTTGAAGGGTTTTCTAATCTAACCGCACTTACAAAATTCTAAGTGAAAAACTACTCATGCGAGGAATTGAAGAAAACCGCACAAACGGCATCCGAAACTTATAAAAATTTCCGACTTGGTCGAATTCACGTAGGGCAAGCCACCCGAACTTGTAGAAGCGAGTTTCGAATCACGGTTTGCGAGATACGGTCGTGTACCGCTTTAGTTGGTTTTTTCCAACCGAAAGCGATACGCGGCCGTATCTCTCGAACCGTGAGTCGAAACTCAGTTCTACAACTTGGGGTGACTTGTACTACGTGAGACCAATCTACTCGCAAGGTTTCGTATTTTTTTACGGTCGTTTGCAGGGTTTTCAACCATAACCGCATTGAAAATTTCTAACTAATTTCGTATATACAATTCTAATTCTACAAATTACTAACACTAGCAAAAAAATTCAGAAATTGAATATATTTAAAGTCAACCCGATTCTACATCTAAAATCTACTAAGGCATATAAATTTTTTTCCAATTTCTAAATAATTTACTACACACAAATTGAAAAAAAACACAAATACAGATTATTGAGGTAAAAAAATAGTCTATATCTTACAAAATAGGTCCAAATGAAGCCAAACAATCGATTCGGAGGAGAACTAGGGTTTGGATTTCGTTTTGAAGAGGGGATGAGAGAGTAGGATTTCGAACTTTGGAGTTGGGAGTGATGAGGGGGAGCGGACGGAGATGTAGATCACGGATTAGGCGGAGCTAGGGTTTTTTTGGCGTTGGGTTCGTCAAAGAAAGAAGAAAGAGCAATAGAGAAATCGTCGAAGAAGACAATCTGAATGCAAATACAAATGAATATAGATTGCCTTAACCCATTCTTGGGAAGGACGGGTTAAGGCTATTTTTTAAAATAAAATTTTGCCTTAACCCGTCATTCCCAATAACGGGTTAAGGCAAATTTTTATTAAAAAATATATGGGCCGTTGGATCTTCGATCCAACGGCCCAGATCAAAGTTCGCACGGGTCTGTGCGAACAGACCCGCTTGCGACTCGTTTGCAACGGAAGAAGACTCATATATATATGGGTAAAAGGGATATGAGCAACTTGCTCATTTAGTAAATAAACAATTAATTATGTGGCATGCATGTGATACATTAGACAATTAACCCTTTTAAGACTTTTCCAATCACATGTATGCCACATCATCAATTGCTTATTTACTAAATGAGCAAGTTGCTCATACCCCTTTTTCCCTATATATATATATATATATATATATAATTGCATGCATACACAAATAATGAAAAGCTGACCTGAAGCAAAGCACCAAAAGCTCCCTAGCTCCTTGGTCTTCAAACTCCAACTCAACTACGGCTCTACGATCAACAAAAACCCGAACTCAACATCAAGCTTCTAACTTGAACCCAACTTGACGAAGCTCCAAAAGTCAACAGTACTCTAAAGTTAGCCGAATCCAAACCCAAACTTAACAAAAATCCTAGCTCCAAAGTTAGCAAACTTGGCTTGGCCACGTCGGTGCTTCAATCCCACTTCGCTTCTCAGTCGACAAATTCACTCAGAGCACCAGCCTTTTTTGATTGACGCACGTGATCGTGCCACATCACCCCTCCATCACAGATGCCTCATCACAACCGTCCAATTCACTCAGCGGGCAAGCTCGAGCCTGATCAACGCACGCGATCGCACAAAAAAGTGTGTCAAGTCTAATAAATCAATTTAAAAATCCCTTAAAAAATCAATTAAAATTAAAAATTTTAATTAAAAATTCCAAATAATAATCATTAAATTCAAAAAAAATCAAAAAATAATTAAATTTGAGATAATTTATTAAAAAAATTGAAAAAGCAATTATTAATTGGGAAAAAATTATTTAAAATTCGAAAAAAATATGGGATTATGGAAAATTCTACAAGAATTAGAAAAAGTCCAAAAAATATTTGCCGCCTCCAAAAGCTTTCAACCAGTTCCAGGAATATTCATTGTTCCTGAAAGCCAAGATAGTACCCCAGAACTCTGAAATAAGGCTAACTACCTCCTAAAAACCGAGAAAATCATCTTTCGGGAGTGGGGGGCTTATGATAATGGTAAAAATTATAGCAAAGCAGGGCCATATGATTCCAGCATAGATCTTAAAGTTTTTACAAGCAGATTAATAATAACGGACCTCTCTAACAGGTTTGGGCCTTCTCACGTCTCATTAACAAGACATGAGCCATTTTCAAGCCCATTAAAAATGGCTGGGCCTATCAAGAGAGACACCCAGCCCATAAGTGTTGTAAGTCAAATTTCTTGTCCCCATCAAAAGAGTAACATGTTCTATCTCTTGATGGGGAGATCTACATGAGATAACATATTTGTATCAATCTCCTAACTGTTTCTCATGCCTATAAATACACTTTTTCCTCCCTCACTCAGAAGGTAATCAGAAACTTCTCTCTCAAACTTTCTCTCTCTCTCTAGTTCTAACTAGAGCGTCAAAGGATCTGTCGTCGGGGCGAACCCCGGTGTTTCAGGCTTTCTGCAGGTCCATTGGCAGTGTCAACACCTGTTGGATTCAAATCAAGGTGCTCTTTTAACAATCCTGATCCAATCTCAGAGCTCTAACCACTTTTTACGATGACGATCAAATATTAGATCTTTAGTAGTTTCCTTCAGAATATAAATTCACTATCTATTTTCTCTCACACCAAAATAATCAGTCCATATTTCAAAAGTTACTGGACCAGATTGGCATGAAAATATTTTTAGCAAATAGGCATATAAATGTATAGGCTGATTTATTTTTGTGTTGGGATGTAATGACCAAATATATTATTTTGGGGGGATGATTTTTTGTTTAAGTTGATGTAAGAACTAAATATAATAAATTTTAGTATTTTTATTATATTTAATAATAAAAATCCAGATCAAGGTGCTCTTTCAATAATCCAGATCCAATCTCAATAGCTCTAACCACTTTTTACGATGACGAGCAAATATTAGATCTTTAGTAGTTTCCTTCAAAATATAAATTCACTATCTGTTCTCTCTCATACCAAAATAAGCAGCAACACTTGCAGATCTCTTCACAAAATTCCTCCCAAAGTCCATATTTCAAAAGTTACTACTCCAGATTGGCATGAAAATATTTTTAGCAGATAGGCATATAAATATATAGGCTGATTTATTTTTGTGTTGGGATGTAATGACCAAATATATTATTTTGGAGGATGATTTTTCGTTTAAGTTGATGTAAGAACCAAATATAATAAATTTTAGTATTTTTTTGGGGGGAAGGGGGTCCTAAAGATGCTAATGGAGACATCCTGAAGAATGTCTTTACGCATTGTACTCTTTTTATTCGATGAGATTTTTTTCCACTGGGTTTTTCCTTTAAAAGGTTTTTTAATGAGGCAAATGTAAGTTGCACCCACTTAGATTCCTAAAGAATAATATTCCTGGAGAATTAGTTGTACTCTTTTCTTTTACTAAGGATTTTCTCTAAATGTAGGTTTTTTCGTAGGAAAATATTTAATGAGATAATGTAGGTTTTTTCGTAGGAAAATATTTAAAGAGATAATGTTTTAAAGTGGTACATAAGGTGGAGGAGTAATGCTACACTGACTATCATATTCACTAGTTTTCTCTTCACTACCTTAAGTGGCATACTGTTAGTGAAGGTTATTGTAGAGTATGTGTAGAGTAGGTGGTAGAAACCTTCATTAGTTGTGAGCCACCTAAGGTAGTGAAGAGAAAGATAGTAAATTTGGTAGTGGGTGTAGCATTACTCAAGGTGGAGTGTAGTGAAATCATGACCACCCAATCAGATGACGTCCACACTACTAAACCCTACCCTAACTTATCCCTATATATATTACGAATAAAGCGCTGCAATACTTGATTACGGCTACACTTTTATATATCTCTCTCTTTTTTCGTAACACATGTTTTGTTTCTGTTTTTGTTTTTTGTCATCTCTCCTCTAAATCGACCACTCCTCAAATTTGAAATATGAAAACTTCCCTATATATAAAAAAATATCGTTTTTTATCGCTTAAACTTGGGACTGATCTTTTTTAAAATATATTTTTTAAATGGATAAATCTACACCTAAAATCTCTCCTACAACCTCCACCTCCACTAGATGAGTGGAGACACAGGTGTCTCCTATATTGTATAGTAGACACCTCCATTAGATGATGAGTAAGGCTTCATCCACTACCAATTACACTATCATTTTCTTCACTACCTTAGGTAGCACACTTCTATTGAAGAGTACTCTCGCCTACTTTCTCTCTTCCCCCACTTATTAGAGTGTACTACCTAAGATAGTGAAGATAAATATAGTGAAATTGATAGTAAATGTAGCATTACTCTTAGACGAGTGCTATATTAAGGTATAAAAAGTGAAGGTTATAAAATAGATAGTAAGCATAGTATTCTCCTTTTAAAATCTTGATGTTAGCATGCCATATAGTGAAATTGATAGTAAATGTAGCATTACTCTTAGACGAGTGCTATATTAAAATACAAGAACTGAAGATTATAAAATATATAGTATAGTATTCCCCTTTTAAAATCTTGATATTAGCATGTCATATCACGCATTCACTCCTGCTGTAATAAAATACTATCTGTTCTATAGTTCAAGTTTGTTTCCTTAGAGCATCTGTAGTCGTCTTGAGTCAGATTTTGGGTATTTGGCGAATAGAAATGAAAAAAATAGGTTTGCATTGTAGTTATCAAAAGCAAAAATTTGGGTCAAACGGAAGATTATCTTTCGTCTCAGAAATTTAAATCAAATATATATATATATATATATATATATATATATATATATATATATATTGAAGTGAGGGACAAAGGACAAATTTTTTTTTATAAAAAAAAAAAAGCAATAAAGTGAGGCACAAAAGGACTAAAAAAAATTTTTAAAAAACAAAAAAACCACATTTGCCTGGGACGAGGGATGAAGTCCCGTCCTAGGCCATTTGTCTTTAACACAAAAGCCATAATGTACCGTCCTTCACTTTTTTTTTTTTTTAATTAATGGGATGGGAAATTATCCTTCGTCTGATGTCTTCGTCGTATGCTGAATTGAAGGGACAGTGTATTGTTTACCGTCCGACGTTTGAAACGAAAGATTATCTTCGTCTCATTTAACGAACGAAGGATTATCTTTCGTCAGCTCTAATTTGACAAATATCAAACCGTCTGCTATATTTGGCTATTAACTGTTCATGCGCGGCACCCAAATTTTAAGTATTTAGCAGATGAGTAGAGCAACTTTTTTTTTTCTATTTTTTCATTTTTTAGATATTTAGCAGACAACATGCTCTTATGCTACTTTTGCAATCTATCTTTATCTCTCTCGTTTATCTCGATGGAACCCTAAAGGAGAAAAAACGATGACACTTTCCCAAAGCTGCCATCATCATCATCATCTACCCCTAAACATACATACCTACTACTCTCTCCTACATAGGATCCGTTCCATGCATGCAAGCTTTCACTGTAGCCTTTGACCACGTTTACCCAGTCAACCCATCGCAACCCCACCCATGTGTTACTTTAGATTTTTTTCCCAAACTGCCCCAATTTTTTAAAGTTTTTTCCAAACTGCCGTACTTTGTTTTTTAATTCCTAAACTATTCCACTCGCTTTTTGAAAAACCGAGTTTAGTTAAAACTAACTCGGTTTTTGAAAGACCGAGTGTTAGTCTTGAATTTTCGAATTCTAACACTCGGTCTTTGAATAACCGAGTTATTTTTGCCTGAACTCGGTCTTTCAAAAACCGCACAGTCATTTTGGTAAATACTTTCGAAAGTGGGTCAGTTTGGTAAATACTTTCAAAAAGTGGGTCATTTTTTTGTTGAATAAAAGTGGGTCATTTTGGTAACAAGTTTGGTTTGTAGAAAGAAAAAACATCAATTAAGAACTAAAGACCATTTAAGATTGTAACAAGTGTTACATAATACTAGCAAACCACAAGCACCAACTTGATTATTTGGAAACTATGTCTAATATTAAACTATTTTAAACTATTATTGTATAATCAAATTAAACTTTATCGGAACATAACTAATAGTAATAACACTTTACACTAGTTAAAACACAATATGAACAGAGAAATATGAAATAAATGAAAATAATGAATATTATAGTTAACTATGAATATCAATAATAATTACTTAACAACCACATTTTAATATTAAACATAGAAAAGAGACTCAACTTGTGCATACATATTTTTAATATTTTAATATCAATAATAATTACTTAACAACCTACTTGCATACATGTTTTTATGTTCCATAAACATATATGTCAGTGGACTCAACTTGAGTTGGCGACACATGCTTATAGAGATAGATCTTTATCAGAAATAGGTAAGATTAAAAAAAATTTGAATCCAGCTTGGATCTAGAACTCTAGAATGTTATACACACAAACTCCATATATATTATGACAAAATTCCACTTTTTTTTTTTTTTTTGAGGAAAAGGTGGAATAATGCCACCCTGTTTCATTAATAAGTGATTAATAAACAACCCCGAAGTCCCGGGGAAAAAGACAAATACAGTGCAGGAAATAAAACATAACCCCCAACAAAATCCTGGGGGGTGGGTTACAACCTCCAGCCATAAGGCAACCAAAAAAAACAAAATACTAATGCCTGATACAAAATATGAAAGCCTGATACAAAATATATGAAATAGTGAGGCGAGAGTCCACTCATCAGTCAAGAGTTGGCCCAATCTCTATCTCCTCGTCATCAAACTCGTCCACTTGGAATACCCTTGCAATCCTCCCTCTTGCACCTGAAGCAGCAGCTGAAACCCAAAAGGAGATTAGATGCATGATATGAGTAAGATTACTAGAAATAGAGTTACATGAAGCGCGGAAATAAAAATTGTTCCTATCTAGCCATAACACCCATGTGGTTGCCGCAATGGCAATGAACCATGCGTCTTTCATATCGTGGCGGGCTGATGCAAATCTGGGACCAACCCACAGTTCCTCATAGTCCCTTGGAAAGTCAGTTGATCCTAATGCTCTCAGCACCTCTCTCAGGACAGCCTTGCTTCTAGTGCAATGAAGAAACAGGTGATTTAGACTTTCCACGTGTACGTTGCAGAACCCGCAATTGGTCGCAATGTGAGGTTGCCTCTTGGCTAGGTTCTCTCTAGTGAGAATGGCGTTGTTGAGCACAAGCCAGAGGAAGACTCTAATTTTCAGAGGGGTTTTTGTCTTCCAAAGTACCGCTGCCCAGCTGGGCCTGCATCCTCGGAAGTGAATCCGGTGGTACAATGATCTAACCGAGAACACTCCCTTGTTCTCGAGTCCCCAACGTAAATGATCTGGGCCTTGGGCACATATTACCCCAGACTGGATTATGCATGTTTGTAATTCATGCAGTTGCTGTGACAAACTTGGAGAGAGAGTTCCTTGGAATGACGGTCTCCAAGTCCCCCTTTTCCAAGTTTCCGCCACCGAGATATTCGGTCGATTCGTTTTAGCAAACAGCTCTGGAAAAGCGTCCTTAAGAGAGTGAGGACCGCACCATTTGTCCCACCAAAACCTAGTGGTTCGACCATTGCCGATCGAAGATGAAGTTGCTGAGTTGAAAGGCCCGCTGGCTTTAGCAATACCTTTCCAGAAGCGGGAGACTTTGGATCCTACTCGAAAGCCTAGACTTCTTGTCCCTTTTCCTCGAAGGTAAGGTTGGATGAAGTCCTGCCAACCTTCACTGCAGTGATGGAACACTTTCCACCACCACTTTCCCAGGAGTGCCAGATTCATATCTCTGAGGTCGATGATGCCTAACCCTCCGTGCCTCTTTTTCATGCATGCGATATTCCATTTAATAAGGTGGTAGCCTCCCTTATTTGAGTCTGCACCTTTCCAAAGGAATCTTTTCCTGATACGATCGATCCTTTGGATCACCCACTTTGGGAGTTCAAAAAAGGACATGTAGTATATGGGTAGATTGGATAAAACAGAATTGATGAGTACCACTCTGCCCCCAAGAGAAAGCGATTTGCCTTTCCAACCGGACAGTCTGTCCTCCACCCTGTCTATAATAGGCAGCCAGTCCGCCTTAATGAGCCGCCCTGGACGTAGCGGCAGCCCTAGGTATTTGATTGGGAAATCTTCTATCGCGCAGTTGAGAATGGTGGCATGCTCCCGAGTTTCAGCTTCTGAGAGTGAGATAGGTACAATCGCACTCTTGTGGAAGTTAATTCTTAGGCCTGACCAGGCTTCAAAGCAGTAAAGGACCCCTTTAAAGCATATTGTTTCCGCTCTATTCCCATTACCAAAGATAAGGGTGTCGTCAGCATATTGAAGGATCGTACATCCCTGATTAGCATTGTTGCTGGCCACAGGCGTTATCCACCCTTTCCTTTAACAATTCTCTAGCATTCCTCTGAGCACATCCGCTATAATAGTGAATAGAAGTGGGGACAGTGGATCCCCCTGGCGGAGTCCCTTCTTACACGGGAACGAGGGCCCGGGCCTCCCATTCACCGAGATAGCCGTTTTGCTAGAGTGTAAACACTGTTTAATCCATCTTATCCATTTGTCCCCAAAGCCTCTCCCCCTGAGAGCCTCTAGCAAACATTCCCAGTCCACAGAGTCGTATGCTTTCTCAAAATCCAGTTTCAGGAGGAAGTTCTTGGAATTGCACTTGTGGCAGTGGTGGATAACTTGTTCAGCAGTAGCAACGCAGTCTAGGATACATCTGCCCTTAATAAAACCCGTCTGTGTTCTGCTGATAAGACTGTCTATGATGCCTCCCAGACGGATGGCTAGAACCTTAGTGATGATCTTAGCCGAGCAGTTAATCAGACTAATTGGTCTAAAGTCTCCGACGCACCTAGAATCCTCCCGTTTGGGGATCAAGACAACTTCTGCAAAGTTGAACATTCCCAGCCGCAGGTTATTGTGAAAAAAATCCATCATTACCTCCATAAATTCTCCTTTAATTTCTTCCCAGAACACTTGGAAGAACAACATCGGAAAGCCATCTGGTCCCGGCGCCTTGTCAGCTCCCATCTGGTCAATGGCCGTTTTGACCTCTGATTCCGTGAAAGGCTCCTCCAATGAGGACAAGTCTTGACCTGGAGCAAGCTGATACTCCTGCCAAAAGTCTGCCCCCATTGAAACCCTAAAGTCATTCTTCTTCCCGAAAAGACCCTTATAGAATGACTGAAAGGTAGAGGAAATCACCCTTTCCTCCTGCGATGTTCCCGTATCTGTCTGAATAGATAGGATAAGATTGGCTCTCCTTCTTGTACTTGCAACCCGATGAAAGTAGGCCGTATTCGCGTCTCCCTCTTTGAGCCACGAAATCCTGGATCTCTGTTGCCACTTGATCTCTTCCAGTCTATACAGATTGGCAACGTTATTCCGGAGTTCTAAGAGCCTGTTTCGCTCTTCCTGCAACAGGACTCTAGTTTCTTCCACCTTCTCAAGCTCATCAATACCTTCCAGATAGGACTCTTTATCACGCCAGACGGTCGCGAATCTAGACCGATTCCATCTACATAGCCTCTTTCTAAGTCTTCGAATTTTTCCACACCAGCGCGCTGCCGCGTCCCTGCCGGCCATTGGCATTGCCCAGTTCTCCATGACCATATGGTGGAATCCCCGAATTTCCAGCCATGCCTTTTCAAATCTGAATTTCCTAGGCTTGTGGGCACCCCGATTCCCCACATCGAGGAGGATCGGGGTGTGGTCTGAAGTTGGTCTAGGGATCGTTCTGGCCGAAGCGAGAGGAAATAAAGCTTCCCAATCCAAAGAGACTAGAACCCTGTCCAACTTGGCCATAACCGGATCCGCTTGCAAATTAGACCAAGTAAAAAGTCTGTCATTGATTGGAATATCCATTAGCTCGAGTTCCGTGATAACTCTATTGAATTCCTCTCGGTGCCTGTCGCTAGCGCCTCTTCCCTTGTGCTCAAAAGCAAATCTAGTAATATTGAAGTCCCCACCCACAATCCAAGGTCCCGACCATCGCTGACGAATGTCGGCCAGTTCTTGCCAGAAGGCCTCTCTGTCTGCGGCCGCGTTCGGCCCGTAGACCACAGTCACCGTCTGCATCCAGTCATCTGAGCGTCGCTTAAGTCGGGCAGTCAAGGAGAATGTACCCCGATACTCCTCCTCGCAGGAAAGAAGATCCGAGTTAAACCCTATAGCAATCCCCCCTGATGCACCGATAGAGGGGCGTAGCAACCACTCTTTGATTCTGTTACCACCCACTCTATTGAGCTTGATCCCGTGCTGGAGTTTGGTCTCCTGCAGGCCTACTATCTCCGCCTTGGAATTGCTAATGACATCCCTCACCATACCCCTCTTTCCCCTGTCCCCCAATCCCCTAACATTCCAAAATAGCGTATTCATTGGGAAACATTGTTACCAGAGATCGTTGGTGAAGGTGCGGGGCCGGCTACATCTTCGATAATGATAGCCGGCCCTGCGCCATCGCAAGGGGCCTTCACAGAGCTGGAATGAGCCCTATCCGACTCCCAGCCCCTAATTTTATTAAGGAGCAACGCGTTGCGTTCTAGATCCCATACTTCTAACCCACATGTTTCCGCAAGTAAAAAAACCTCATAATCTGACATGAAATTTAAAATGTTAGCTAAAAATATAGTCGTACCTCCATTATCCAGTTTAGCAGATTTGGCTTCCACATTAATACTCCTTATATAATGATTTTTATGTATACTGGCCCAACCATAAGTAGACACACTGGTTAACAGCATCCTAGTATATTATGTTCAAATAGAAAGAATAAGTTCAACAGAATATGTTTTGATGGTCAACCAATGGTTTTGATTCTGTCACCTAACAAGAGAATCTTCTGCATGCTTAAGCTTCATAAAGTAACAACCTATAAATGTCCAGTTGTTAATATTCTCTGTATCAGTTGTAGAATTATGTAATAATTTAGTCTTTATATTTGTTCAGATGGAGACTTGCAATTTGAACTGGATCCTGACAGGACTTCCATCTTTTCGCTCCCATCTTTTGGCCCAGAATTTTTCTACTGACTGTGCAACACTAAAGGAATTTAAATTTTGAAGGGAAACATACTATAAATGGTTGCAGTACTAAAGTTAAAGGTGCAAACACTTAACAAATTACAATATTTTTTTAGGTTCATAAAATTTAAGACGCAAAGTCTATGGAAGGAAAAGAGTACTTTCCGAAAAAGATGGTGGCCTTGGTCAGGAACTCTATTTTCTATGTTTAATATTAAAATGTGTTTGTTAAGTTAATTATAATATTCACTATTTTCATTTATTTCATATTTCTCTGTTCATATTATGTTTTAACTAGTGTAAAGTGTTATTACTATTAGTTAAATTACGATAAAGTTTAATTTGATTATACACTAATAGTTTTAAAAAGTTTAATATTAGACATAGTTTCCAAATAATCAAGTTGGTGCTTGTGGTTTGCTAGTATTATGTAATACTTGTTACAACCTTAAATGGTCTCTAGTTCTTTTTTTGATATATAATGGTCTCTAGTTCTTAATTAGTGTTTTTTTCCTTCTACAAACCGGACTTATTATCAAAATGACCCACTTTTTGAAAGTATTTACCAAACCAATCCACTATCGAAAGTATTTATCAAAATGACTGCGCGGTCTTTGAAAGACCGAGTTTAGGCAAAAATAATTTGGTTTTTTAAAGACCGAGTGTTAGAATTTGAAAATCCAAGACGTTACGGTCTTTGAAAAACCGAGTTAATTTTAACTAAACTCGGTATTTGAATCGGTCTTTCAAAGACCGAGTGGGATGGTTTGGAAATTTAAAAATAAAAGTATGGCAGTTTGGAAATAACTTTCAAAAAGTGGGGGCAGTTTGGGAAAATTTTCGTTACATCACCCACGAGTCAAAAGTTTGATGTGCCCTTCTGACTCCCCGCATTACGTCCCTCACCTCACTCAACACACAAGAACATGCAAAGGCTGCTCCAGAAACAGTACCCAAATATGGGACCCACCCCCAATCCGTATATATCCAATTCAATTCTCAGTCACAGATCATTTCGACTTTTCACGTCCAAGATGCATCCATTCCATTCAATAATACAATTACATTTCCTCAAAAAATAATACAATTACAGAATTAAATCATTCATGCTGCTATGTTTTGTCACGTGAGCACGGAGTGGGCAGAGAAGTAAGCGAGCAATCCAAACAGAGGTGCATTGATGTAGGTTGTGGGTTCCGACTGCTGGAAAACGGGTCGGGCGTCGGGGAATGAATCCGATACGTTGGAAGGGCCTCCGACCACTGCACCCATTAATACGTTCGGATTCGGAGCAGAAGTTAAGTAGTATTTCGTACCAGCTTTGCACCCGATATGATGCGGGTGGATGCGGACTGATGGAAGTGAGCTGCCACGGTGGTGGATACGGCGGGGGTACTGTTCACCGTATCCGACCATGTACGACATTCTTAGTGGGTTGTCTCCCAGAATGTAATCCACCTAAGTTTCCATACATAGAAAAATAATAATTAATGACAGTAATTTTCCGCGACCTTCACTTTAACTATTTACTCCCTCTCTCTCTCTCCCTTTCAATGCAATTACTAATTACTAAATGTTAAGAACATCAATGCTTTCTGCTCTGTGGTGCCAAACTGCCAACCATTTATTGCGGCCTACAAACTATTAGTAACAACCAACTGCCTTAATGCCCTTTCTAATTGGAGGGTCCCCTAAAATCTACTGTATTTACTGGTATAACCCAAATTAAAACCGATCATTGGTATTGCAATAGTAAACAACACGCATTTGAGGACTACACATATTTTAAATTTTACTCTAAACATATTCCAACAACCACTAAACGACAAGGTTTGGCTAATATTTTAATTATTTTTTGTTTATTTTTTTAGTGGTTTGAGGATATGTGTAGCATTTGTGCGAGCATTTTATGTTATTTAGACCTTAATAACATAACACTTATATGTGTATTTATGAAGCACGAAGTAGTTACCTGTCTTTTGGCCACTCTCCTCAATAGTGCTGGGGAAGCCGACGAGCCACCACATGGCACGTGACCATTGGCATGGCTGAGGTAACTGGAATACGCAAGCAGCAGCCAGGAGAGGGATGTCACATGCTGCATGTTACTCCCTCCCGCCTTAAACAGCAGCCCCCCTACAATAGTTAATAATTTCAACAAATCATCAGATACCATGCCAAGAAAAATAGAAAAAAAAAGGTGTGCTTTAAATTGCATAGGTTTTTTTAATTACAAAAGGCACCTGGAGAGTACTGAATCTGAGGGTTCCGAGAAACTCCAGGGAGCAAAGTGCAAATAAAGTTATCCGCCCTCATCTTAAACGACTCAAGATAATCATCTTTCCCCATAAGCACCTCCTGTTTTTTTTCACAAACCAACCTCAACAAATTACAAAGTATAAAATTGCAAACCCGACCCGGTTAAAGAATATTCGACCGATATCCGCTAATTCCGAGGTTGTAATTGGGAAGCGAGAGAACAAGACAAATATTTTGCGAGAATTTTATATGGGAGGGTGAGAATAGGAGATGTGGTCACCGCAAGGGTGAGAATAATAAGGTGAGTACCTTCGAGATTAGGACGTTAATTCCCGCGTGCTTGTTATCCCAGCCGAACTCATTGATCGTATCTCCCGCACCTAGTATTTGCTCGTTCACCTTTATGTACTCCCGGTATTCTCTTTTCCTTGTCGCCTTGTGCAGCCACGCAGCTCCCCATAGCAGCTCATCCTGGATTATCGGTACATGACCGTTATATTGGGAGATAAGGATAATAATATTATGCATATGATATATCTGCACTATCTACCGTACGTTATGTACTCTCTACATGAGAGTATGTATTTTGACACAAATTGGGTATAACTTTTGTAGGATAATCAGACATTTTAACATTGATGGCACACATAGAATGCATGTGATAAATCTACTTACTAAAGTAATTTAGTTTTCATAGAAAGGTTAGAACTAACTATACCTGATACCCATCAAAGTCACAGTAAAACGGGCACACTGCATCCTTTAAACTACCACTATACGCTCCTCTGTATTTATCAGCAAACTCAAATACCTGCACAAAGTTACTTAATCACTATCATAATCTCCTTCTTAATAATGTGGATTAATTTGGATTAATTTCCACCCACTTTAACGGCGCGGTCCAGCAAAACCCTGGAATAAGCCGGATCACTAACACGAAACACAATCGAACCGGCGGCCAGCGCCGCCGCCGTCTCACCGGCCACATCCGAACCGGGATGGGCCGGGTCCACCTTATAAACGGTCCGAACGGTGTCCATATCCTCGGGCCGCTCCCAGCACGAATGATCCCGAAAAGCGTCCCCAACTTGCACGTAGATGACGTTAGGAGTCGCTGTCGTCTTCAGCAAGTAATCCGTCGCCCACTTTAACGCCGTCACTGCGTCGTTAAGGTGGGGCCCCATGTTCCTCCCGAAATCGATAATGCTCCACGCCATTAACGTCGCCGTGAAAGCCATCGGAAATCCGAACTTAATGTTGTCACCGGCGTCATAATAACCCCCAGTTAAATCCGCCTAACGCCGTCAATAATGGAAGAAAGATTAGTTTTGTATTTTTTTAAGAAAAAGGTGGTGAGAATAAGAGAGCGGTGAGGATACCCCGTCTTGAGCGCCGTCGTGGAGAGCGGAGTCCTTTCGCCACGTCAGACGCTGAGATGGCGGGAGCTTGCCGGAGCGCTGGCCTTCGAAGAAGAGGATGGACTTGTAAAGCGCGTCGCCGTAGTCGTGAGCGGCGTCGGAAGTGCGGAAAATGAGGAGTGTTAGTAATAGTAGCGTTATCGGGTTTCGGATCGGCATTTTGTAACGGCCGATACGCACCCACTAGAAGCGAAGGGAATGAGTGAGACAGTGAGAGAGGCTGAGGGGGAAATAAAAGAGGAATAAATAGAGGATAAGGGCCGTGTGAAAAGGAACTTGAAAGGTCGAACGGGTGGGCGACACGTGGAAGGGGACGTTGCGGCGCGGAGATTGAGGGGGACTTGGGTTGGACCGAATGGGATGTGACCGGTCGGAAAGGGGGTACGGGGTGAACCGGGTTCACGTGGAATGATGATAAAAATAATGACCGTTGGGACTTGGGGCGTATTGAATTGAATTGGTGGAAAAAAAGAGAAACGGATGCTACTCCACAATGCAGCAATCGGCTGGTTTTGGTTTTATTTTGAGGAGGGATTTGTAATTATTCTTGGGGTCTGAATGATAGTTTGGATTATAATTACAAATATTGGTTCTTAAATCTGAATCTCTGATGCCAAAAGTTATATATGTATGTTCGTATGTTATGGGAGCTGTATTGGATAGAAATTTGGAATTTTGATTTTGTCTGGTTTGGGAGTGTGATCATTTTAGTGGTGATGGCAAGTGCAGTGTTGTATATGATTTAGTTAAAGTTAATAACTTGAAGGCACTAAAGTTTATATTAATTTTCTACGCAATCTAAAGTGAAAAAAATTATTCATTAGCATCCAAATTTTTTTACAATTTGATCTAAAGATCTCCGTCATCCACTTCTCCATTAAGTTAATAGAATATTTCCTGGATATTTCTCTTAACGGGTTTTAATCCGTTAAGAAACATGTTTTTTTTAAGAGTAATGCTAGAGCCACTACCAATTTCACTACTATTTCTTTCACTACCTTAGGTGACATACTCCTATTGTAGAGTTCTCCCACCTACTCTATCATTCCCTACCTATTGGAGTATGCCGCCTAAGGTAGTGAAGGAAATGGTAGTGAAATTGGTAGTGGCTCTAGCATTACTCTTTTTTTAAAGAAAATGTGTAGTATGGCCACTTGTTTCATTAATAAGGGATTAATAAAACAAACTCAGAGTACTGAGCCAATTACAAGGTCTTACAGTCATAACAAAAGTACATAAACTTCACCCCATGCATGGAAGGTGGGACAAAAGAATACCGGAATGGCCGCAACATACATGCGTCTAAACCAAAATACATCATATCCTCCCAACAAACCCTGGGACGGTGGGTATCTATCAATAGTAAAGGCCAAGCTGTCTGTCAGTCAATCATTGGACCGATCTCGACTTCATCATCATCAAAATCTTTGACCTGGAATACGCTCGCAATCCTCCACCTGTGACCTGTTGCGCCCACATTAGCCCAAAATGAAATAAAATACATAATGTGAGTGAAATTACCAGAAATATTATTACAAGTTCTGCGGATATAAAAGTTATTTCTGTTTTGCCAAAGAACCCAGGTCGTTGCGGCGATAACAATATACCACGCTTCTCTCATAGTTCTTCTCTTAGTAGCAAATGTTGAACCAACCCACAGGCCCTTGTACAAACAAGGGTACTGATTCGTCCCCAGTGCTTTGAGTACCTTGACGAGTACCGCTTTGCTCCTGGGACACTGAAGAAAAAGGTGGTCTCTAGTCTCTAGGGTAGCGTGGCAAAACCTGCAACGAGAGTCGACATTCGGTTGGCCTTTAGCGAGGTTTTCTGTAACGCCCCGAATCCCAAATACACTGAATTCGAGATGTTCTACAGGATCTTTTCACTTCCTTTAGTACAATTTTACAGGGAAATAAAACTTTTCATCATACATCAGAGTTTACATCATAATTATATCTTTCTTTTGCACAGGGGAAGTAAAATACAACAATTTGATACAAATACAACAGCATAATGTAATCTCTAAGCATCCATCCTCTTTAATCTTTAACAAGATATTTACCTGCATATAAGACTGTGGGTACGTCAGTTTATTCAACCGACGAACATTATACACGGCCGTCCTCGCTTTGCCGGAAATAGTATAACTTAACATTTCATATTTAGCAAACACAAACTTGTCACATTTCAAACTAAAGGGACTACCCTATTGATGTCGTGTTGTGATTGTGCACTTAGTCCTTAATGCAGTTAATTATGTTACATGACACTAATGCACACTTGTTCGGATTCTATGCATCCCATACTACATAGGTCCGAGGGCAAGTCCTTATTCGTTCTTCATCTTGATAGGGTTCAATCCCCCGTTATGTCTTAGTCTACTACTGTAACTATGGTAGTGTCTTAGATGTCCTATGATCTATGAGCCCATGTCCAGGCAGCCTGGAGGGGAATCCCACGCACTGTCACGACGCATCGAGCAGGCAACCTATGGACAATTCAGCCTCCGCCATGGAACAATGGCACCACCCATAGCCACTCGAACATCCCACGAGCGTCGCCACCGGGACGATAATTCCGGAGTAGCGCCCACGCCATGTCTTGACGCATCAAGCAGACAACCTGTGAATCGCTCTCACACCGCTATCCGTTGGCCCCCATACTCATGTTTTTCTTCTACTTTCATCACATCTCCACTATGTACTAGTCCTTAGTTTTATTTAAAAATCATGAACAAAATAATCACTAGAGTTAGCCTCTCCATCAACCGGACTTATTCATTTGTTTCAACATGACCAACCTTGGTCTAATTTCAATTCAATTCATCTTTCTCAATGCCGGAGAGACTTAGCTACTCTATTTCAAATTTTATTTCACAATCTTTAACTCCTGACAATTTCCATGTCGAGTTTTCATACTCATTCTTTTTCAATTCATGATTACACTTTATTCACAAGTCCACAATGAATACTTTTAATTCACGAGTTCATAATGAAAACAATTCATGTTTATAGCCAACAATTTCTTTTCCTCTTTCATAATGGTTTTAATTTCATAACCATACATGAATTATACAACTTCATAATATCACATTTCAACCTTCATACTTCATATCTTGCACAATACTCATAATGAAAATAAATAAAATCATGTCACACCACAAGCACTTTTGCCAATCACTTTATAATAGCCTATCTTTATAAGTTATAAATCCACAAGTGTATATCTCATAACCAAAGCTCCATTTATGCCTTTTATTCACAAACCATATTGTATTTCATTCTAAAAATACCCAAATCACTCTTATAAAATTCCTTGTAATTTTATGAGAATTACCATATTTATTTCATAATTTTTGGACTTCAAAAACACCCAAAAAAATTATTTTTTCCTTATATGCCGAAGGCAAGAATCGAACCAGGCGCCGCACCAAGACAGCACAGAGCCCCGACCACTAGGCCAGTCGCTGAACACGTCCATAGAGTGACTAGGGTCTATATGAACCCTTAGTTCGCTGTTACTGTTTTTAGGGTAATTTAACAAAAGAAGTGTTCGGCCTGGGATTCGAACTGGGCAACACAGAGAAGCCAACCGGGGTCCAAGACCACCTGAGCCACTGGCTCGGGTTGTCACTAACCCAAATAAAAGTCCATTTGTATTATTTTCGTACTGTTTTAAGAATAACTCGACATTCAAATAGCCATAGCTTCTTATTACTTTAGTAAAATTTTCTAAAAACTTCTAGATTAAATCCTCAGTCATAAAAGTTCATACCAGTAAAATAATATAATTTTTTGGTGCTAATGAAATGTATTTTTCACACACAAAAATCCAAAATTAATTCATTACACTACAAAAATTTGTATTTTCGACATTGCCATATAATTAATCTACTAGTCTTTTTATTCACTAATTTCATGGTGATAATTTACTGATATTAGTTCTTAATTCAACCAATATACATGTGAGTTCAATAGTCCATATCCATATCAACATATAAGTCTATTCATCTCAATTTCACAATTAACAAGCATGCATTATGTCTCTAATCACAATAGCAACATCCTCAATTAAATTTTGTTACCATCATAACTTCATATTAATGAACATGGAGCAATCTACATACAACTTAATTTTAACACTAGAGCCATATAAGTTAATCATCACATTTCAAACCATTCACATACTAACTACTCAATTCAAGTGGGCTCTTATTAATATTTTCATGCATCTTTGATGGTTGAAACTAAGCATGGACCTACTTTAGAAATATAAAATGTTTTACCCACCTCAATTGGAGAGAAAACACAAACAAAGCAACTACGTCCTTGTAGACGAAAGCACCACCTCCTAGCCAAAGAGTGCACAACTCCAAGCTTCCAAGCCAATGCCGAATGCTCCTTCAATTCCACACCGAAAGCTTCCCTCCTTGATGCCGGCCACTCCAAGCAACAAAAGCCCACACAACTCTCTATCTTTTATAACTCTCACAATGATAATACTATAATTATGAAATACACTTTGCATATCAAAATTAGCCATGAGAGGGGGGGGGGGGGGGGGGTATTTATACGCAAAGATGAGTGAAATGGAGGGCCAAGATCATTTGGTTAGTTGTAGGATGAAGGGACTAGATCAAAGTAGGAGTTAGAAGAACTACCCACTTCCTTGAAACTACCACCATGTTCTCCACACCCAAAATCAAAACTCCCTCCAAAAGAATGATACCCGGCCACCATAGAAGAGTGTGCATTGCACGTGTACGTGTAGTGCACGTGCATGCAACTAGGCCAAATTTGTACATTCTTAAATTTGTATAAAAATAATTTAGTAAAAAAAGTCTTCTACATGACAAGTTTAATTAAAATAAATTAATTCATGGGCTTTCTTTTTGGGCTAAAATATTTTATAAAAATAAATAAAATAAAATGCTTTTGGGCTTTTTAAGAAAGGCTTTTTAATTAAATCAAATAAGGCTTTTAAAGAAGGCTTTTTGTACTAAAATAATTTGAGAAAATTATATTTAAATATACACATCATGATAAAAAAATAATCCAAACAAAATATTGCACGTGCACAACACGTGCAAAATAAATAATTTCTCATTAATTGAAAAATCAGGGTATTACATTTTCTCTAGTCAAAATAGCATCGTTCAGCACCATTCATAAGAAAACTTTAATTTTTAGCGGGGCTTTCGTCCTCTAAATGACGCATGACCACTTTGGGGTATATCCCCTAAAGTGGATGCGGTTATACAGGGAGTTAATGGTGAACGTACCATTCTTTTCCAATCCCCAAGATTTCTTATCTGGACCCTGAGAGCAACTAATTCCAACGTTGGTGATGTAGGTCTGAAGTTCCATAAGTCTAACCTGAGAGCTCACGTCGAGCGATTGTTTAAAGGATGGTTTTCAGGTGCATCTTTTCCATTCAGCGGCCACCATGCAGTGTGGTTGTGATGCATGCTCATATAGATCGGAAAACAGGGCTTGGAGTGTGTGATCACCACACCACTTATCCCACCAAAATCTGGTGAGTCTGTCGTTACCGATCACTGATGTCACACAGCTAATGAAGGGTTCATAGACCTTAGCGATGCCTTTCCAGAACCAGGAGACACGTGGGCTACCCTGAAGCCTAAATTTCTCGTTCCATTCCCGTGCAGATATCCCTGAACAAAATGTTACCACCCTTCTCCATTAGGGTGGAAGATCTTCCACCACCATTTACCTAATAGAGCAAGATTCATATCCCGAAGATCAATAATGTCTAGTCCTCCATGTATCTTTTTCATGCTTGCCTTCTCCCATCTGATAAGGTGATAGCTGCCTCGATCCGGGTTTGCCCCTTTCCATAAAAACCGTTTTCAAGTCTGGTTAATTCTCTGAATTACCCATCGTGGCATTTCAAAGAAGGATAAATGATAGGTTGGAAGATTTGAGATGACAGCATTAATAAGCGTTCCTCTCCCTCCCAATGATAGGGCTTTACCTTTCCAACCTGCCAGACGGTTCTCAACCCGATCAATAATGGGTAGCCAATCGGCTTTTTTGAGTTTTTCGGATCTTAGTGGCAATCCCAGGTACTGGATGGGCAAGCTCTTGAGCAATTGAGAATTGTGGCATGTTCTGGTGCCTCCTCTATTGTTAAGGCGATGGGGATGAGAGCACTTTTGTGGAAGTTAATCCTGAGGCCAGACCAAGCTTCGAAGCTATATAGTATTCTTTTGAAGGCGATTGTTTTCCCGGGGTTGCCATTACCAAATAGGAGAGTATCATCTGCATATTGGAGGATTGAGCAACCTTGGCGATTGACTCCCCTGGCCACCGGTGCGATCCACTGTAGTTAGCCATCATGGACCAAGTACATCTGCCATAATGGTGAAGAGAAGTGGTGAGAGTGGATCTCCTTGTCTGAGGCCCCATTTGCACGAAAATGGGTGGCCTCCCCATTTACCAAATTGCCGTTCTGCTGGTGGTAAGACATGTGTGGATCCATCTGATCCATCTATCCCTAAAACCTCTTTCAGCCAGCGCTTTCAGAAGACAATCCCATTCAACCGAATCATAAATTTTCTCGAAATCCAGCTTCAGGAGGTAGATCTTAGATGTGTGACAATGGTGGACGTTAAGAAACATGTTAAATTACAAAAATGCCCTTAAAAATCCAAAACTAAATCCATTAACCATATTCAAATCGAAACGCATCTTCTTCTCCTCTTCATCTTCTTCTTCTCTTCATCATAATCATCTTCCTCTTCTCCTTTACCCAAAAACTCACCACCGACCACCACCATCACCATCACCACCACCGATCACCTCCGTCACCATCACCTTTATCCCTGAAACTCATCACCACCACCTCTAAAACCCACCAAAAACTATTCATCCCTTGAACTCATAGCCACCACCTTCATCCCCACCCAAAAACAAGAAAAAAACAACAACAAAAAAGGAAAAATTTGAAAAAAAACAAACTTGAAGAAGAAAAGAAGAAGATATGAGGGTTTTTATGTAATTTCACATTAATTCTGTTAAAAAATCAACACAGGTCATTTTGTTCCAATTTTAAAAAGTTTGGATGCTATTAGGGTATTACTACAACTTCAGGTCTGTATAGGGTATTAGTATAAACTTTGGGTGCCTTTAGGTCATTAACCCTTTAGTTAATAATAAGTGCAATTTAGTAGTATTAATTAATTAGTTTAATATATATCTAATATTATAATCTAATCTAATCTATTGTTATAATGAGAAAACTGGGGTTATTATTCGTAGACAAATAAATTCGTGCATCGACCGTGCATGTTGCCGCTTATTTTGGTATGGAAGCAAACAAATAGTGAATTTATATTTTGAAGGAAACTACTAAAAATCTAACATTTTCTAGTCGCCGTAAAAAGTTGTTAGAGCTTCTGAGATTGGATCTGAATCGTTGGAAGAGCACATTGATCTGAATCTGATAGTTGCTGACACGATCGATGGACCTGCAAAAAGCCTGAAACACCAGGGTTGGACTCGACGACAAACCCTTCGATGTTCAAGTCAGAAACCAGAGAGAGAAAGAGAGCTTGAGAGAAAAGTTTTTCCATTATTGATTACCTCCTGAATGATGGAGGGAGAGGGTATTTATAAGCCTGAGAAACGGCTAGAAAATTGATTTAAACCTGATATCTTCTGTAGATTCCCCCTTTTTAAGAGATAGAATCGATTACTCTCTTGTTGGGGATAAGAGATTTTGTAACACCCCGAGCCACGCTCAACTGCGACTACACGTGCACGCACATGCGAATAAAACAAATCCTAACAATTACCCACCACAAGCATGCCTCACAAAAGGTGTTATAGCTTGTAGGTACCTCTTGCTCTTTGGCAAATACTATACACACTCTAATCCTCTCTCTTATGGTCGATATGGGACCAATTGAATCCCACACATCATGATGCATGGCTTGATCAAAGCCATCCCAGCCACATATCAAGCACGTGCGTCACACACACGCACACCAATTTTCTCTTCCTTCTTCCACATCATCAAGAACCCCGGCCCACCACTCATGCAGCCAACCCACTTCTTCTCATCTTCACATGGTCCAAATCCCATGCAAAAACCCCCATAGAACTCATCTATAAGCCCACCTACTCCTTCTCACTTATTATATATATATATATATATATATATATATATATATATATATATATATATATATATATATATATATATAGGGAAAGCTTCGGTTGAGCACTACTCTAGTGCTCACCGCGTGAACACTAGGCCTTCGGCCGTTCATATTGAAAATCCGAACCGTTCACATTGATTTACACATCTAAATTAGTCTAAATATATAAAATCAAATCATTTGAAATTCATTTGCCCATCCATTGAAGTGTTATAAAATTGTATGGCTTAAAATCATTGTTTTTATATTCAAATGATGGATGGGCAAATGAATTTCAAATGATTTGATTTTACATATTTAGACTAATTTAGATGTGTAGATCAATGTGAACGGTTTGGATTTTCGATATGAACGGCCGAAGGCCTAGTGTTTACGCGGTGAGCACTAAAGTAGTGCTCAACCGAAGCTTTTCCTATATATATATATATATATATATATATATATATATATATATATATATATATATATATTCACCCAATATAATATTATATATATACTCTTAAGTACGGGGTGTTACAGATTTGACTTACAGTCGTAATGGGCTGGGTCTCTCATAGTGGGCCTAGTTGTTTTTGATGGGCTTGAATGTGGTTCATGTCTTGTTTAGTGAGCCTGGAGAATGCATGAACCTGTTAAAGAGACTCATTACCGTTAATCTGCATGTAGAAGCTTTAAGATAAGTGCTGAAATCGCACGACCGTAGTTTGTTGTGATTTTTACCATCATCATAGCCCCTACTCACTGAAGATGATTTTCTTGGCTTTTTGGGTTGTAGGTTGTCATGATTCGAAGTTCTATGGTACTATTTTGGCTTTTAGGGACAATTGAAGATTCCTGGAATTTATGGAAAGCTTCTGGAGGCAGCGGATATTTTCCTGAACTTTTCCAAATTAATGTGGAATTTTGCATAACTTTTTCAGATTTTTAATAATTTTACCCCAATTAATAATTTCTTTTTCGAATTTCTTAATTAATTATCCCAATTTTTAATTACTTTTTGGTATTTTTAATTAATTTCATGAATTTAATAATCATTATTTGGATTTTTAAATTACATTTTTGAACTTTAACTTATTTTGGGGGATTTTTTTATTGATTTATCAGACCTGGGGCGCTTTTGGAGCTATCTTATGCGTCGATCAGTCCCGGGCACGCCCGTTGAGTGAATTGGATAGCTGTGATGGGGCATCTATGATGAAGAAGTGACGAGGCATGATCACGTGCGTCCATCTTGATGGAACTTGAGCGCTAAGTGAAATGAGTGGCTGAGAAGCAGGGCGGGAGAATAGAGGCGACGTGATTCGATGTAGTGTGCTGATCTCGTGCTAGCTCGCACAAAGAGGTGATCAAGCGGGTGATATGCAAAGTGGGGGGTGTGGTGATAAAGCGGCGACATGGTGCAATTTTGTGTGTTGATCTTGCTCGCGCCCGTGCTTCTGAGTGATCTGATGGTCCAAAACTACTGCGAGTACCAGCTTGGTCGCCCGACTGTTTTGGGCAATCAATGGAGCGGGTTTGGGTTTTTGGCTTGGGTTTCAGGTCAACCCGCCTCTTCCTGACCTGTTAGCGTGCGCCTTCTTCGTCGAGCAACCCTTTGGTCGACCAACAGTACTTCGTTGAGCCATTTAGTTTCATTAACCTAGGGTTTTGGTGACAATTTCTTCCATCAGGCTCCTCTCTTCTCCGTCGAGCAACTACCTCGTCGACCAACAACCCCTCGTTGACCAAGCTTGCATTGTTGTCGAGTTAACTGTTCGTCGAGCTAGTGTTTGTGTTTGGTTTCGGCGAGCTAGGGCTCCGACCACCAAGAGGTTGGCGTACTCAGAGAAGGCGACCGAGAGTTTGGTGATCAAGGAGTTAGCAACCACCTTTTCGCTAAGTCGACCAGCAAGGTGCTTTGGTGATCGTCTCCTCCATCGAATTAGGTTTTAGGCCAAGTCAAGAGCTTTGTTGAGTTGGGTTTGGCCAACTTCGAAGCTTGATGTCAACTTGGGTTCTTATCAACTCTAAGGCTTTAGTTGAGTTGGAGTTGGCCAATCTTCGGAGCTTCGTCGAGTTAAGTTTTGGACAGTGTTCAGAGCTTAAGCTGACCAAGGAGCTAGGGAGCTAAGGAGCTTCACTTCAGGGTTGTATTTCATTCTTTATGCATGGATGGATTTATATATACATTCCTGCACCCAAAGTTCATTTTATAGATCTTGGTTTATAGATCAACAAAATCTTTTTTGTGAACATGGCTTCTTGTGCTTGTCAACTTGTTTACAGCTATGTCGTATTATCATTTGGCCAACTAGTTTGTCGAGCAAACGCTTTGTCGGCTACTTGTTTCATCTATTTGTTCAATCAAGTGCTTAGTTGACCACCCATTTGGTTGATCAAGTGTTTCGTTCAACCAAGCGCATCTTTTGACCACTGGTTTTAGTTGATCAAGTGTCATGTCCCTCATTTCATTGAATCACTCTTTTGTCGACCAAGCATGGTGTCGTTCGCTCGTTTTATAGATTGAGCATTTTGTCGTTAGATGAGTGTTCATGTTGATTTGGGCGCTCAGTGCTTCGACCGTTGGATATTATATGGGGTGGCTGTTTGCAGGAGCGAGCTTTAGAAGGCAGTCAGATTTTAGACTTGTTTTTTTATCCCAACAAGTCTGTAGGGGAAACTCTAGGACAAAGTTGAATTTTGATCTTAGTGTTTGCGCCCAATAAGTTTCTAGAGACAACTCTGGGACGGAGTTGGACGTAGAGCTTGCTATTTGTATCCAGTAAGTTTGTAGAGACAACTCTAGAACAGAAATGGATGTTTAAACTTGTTGTTTGATTTCAGCAAGTTTATGGAGATAACTCTATGACAGAGTTGACGTAGAGTTTGCTGTTTGAGTCCAGCAAGTTTATGAAGGCAACTCTAAGACAGATTTGATGTAGAGCTTGTTGTTTGCACCCAGCAAGTTTGTGGAGACAACTCTGATACGAAGTTGGACGATTGAACCTGCTGTTTGCACTCAGTAAGTTTGTGGAGACAAATCTGAGACGAAGTTGAATGTTTGAACTTGCCATTTTCGACAAGCAAGTTTGTAGAAACAACTCTAAGGCTGACTTGGGCGTAGAGCTCGTTGTTTGCACCCAGCAAGTTTGTAGGGACAACTCCAGGATGGAGTTGGATGTAGAGCTTATTGTTTGATTCCAACAAGTTTATAGAGACAACTTTGAAACAAAGTTGGGCGTAGAGCTTGTTGTTTGCACCGAGCAAGTTTGTGGATATAACTCTAAGTTGAAGTTGGATGTTTAAACTCGATGTTTGGAGTTAACAAGTTGTTGAACTCGAGTGAGGAGCAAGGCATTGAACTCGTTGTATGGAGTTAACGAGTTGTTGACTAAGCTCGAGCGAAGAGAAAGGTAACGAACTTGTTGTATCGAGTTAGTCGTTGACAGAGCTGGAGAAAAGAGTAGGGCGTTGAACTAGTTGTACAAAGTGAACGAGATGTTGACGGAGCTCGAGCGAAGAGCAAGACATCGAACTCGTTGTTTCTAGTTAACGAGCTGTTGACGAAGCTCGAGCGACGAGCAGTGAGTTGAACTCGTTGTATAGAATTAACGAGTTGTTGACGGAGCTCGAGCGAAGAGTTAGGCATTGAACTTGTTGTATGAACTCTTGATGGAGCTTGAGCGGAGAGCAAGGCATTGAACTCGTTGTATGAACTTAATGAGTTATTGACAGAGCTCGAGTGAAGAGCGGGAAACCAAACTTGTTATCTGGAGTTAACGAGTCATTGACGGAGCTCGAGAGGTGAGCGGGGCACCAAACTCGTTGTATGGAGTTAACGAGTTATTGACGGAGCGCGAGCGGAGAGCAAGGCATTGAACTCGTTTTTTGGAGTTAAAGAGATGTTGACGGAGCTCGATTGGAGAGCAAGACATTGAACTCGTTGATTGGAGTTAACGAGCTGTTGACGAAGCTCGAGCGAAAAGCGGGGCACCGAACTCATTTTATGATGCCAATGATTTGTTGTTGGAGCTTGAACGGAGAGTAGGGCACCGAACTCGTTGTCTGGAGTTAACAAGTTGTTGACTAAGCTCGCACGAGGAGGAAGTCATTAAACTCGTTGTATGGAGTTAACGAGTTGTTGACGGAGCTCGAGCTGAGAGTAGGGAAGCAACTCATTGTATGGATTTAACGAGTTGTTGACAGAGCGTGAGCAGAGGTCAAGGCATTGAACTTATTGTTTAGAGTTAATTAGCAGTTGACGGAGCTCGAGTGGAGAGCAAGTCATTGAACTCTTTGTTTGGAGTTAACAAGCTGTTGACGGAGCTCGAGCGGAGAGCAAGATATTGAACTCATTGTTTGGAATTAACAAGCTGTTGACGGAGCTCAAGCAAAGTGCAGGGTGTTGAACTCATTCTATAGAGTCAACAAGTTGTTGACGGAACTTGAGCAAAAGGCGGGGCACCGAACTCGTTGTATGGACTTAACGAGTTCCTGATAGAGCTCGTGCGAAGAGCAAAGTGTCGAACTCGTTGTATGGAGTTAACGAGTTGTTGGAGGAACTCGGAAGAGGGGCTGAGCATTGAACTCATTGCTTGGGGCTGATGAGTTATCGATATTCTAAGTTTTCTTGATATTGAAGCGAAGTCTTTTGAGTTTGTTCGGGGTTGAAGTAATTCCATTCTTCTTTTTGCTGAAAAGTAGTTGTGTACACCAAATGAGGTCCTTGGGATGCCGAGCTTGCTCTTCTTCACACTATGCTGCACTTGACGGAGTTGGGACTTGTCCGTTTGCGCGGTGCGTCTCGCGAGATGAAGTTGTAGTGATGCTTAAGCATGAGACATAGACTCACTATAATTATGTAGTTGTAATTAGACTTATTGTTTGTAAAATAAGAAATCATTTACATGCATGTGCCTTATCCTATGATTTGTCATTTTGGGTATCAGCTAGTCATATGAGCAGCTCTGGGAGGAGTTGGACTCTGGACTTGTCATTTTATGTTTAGCTAGTTGTAGAAGCATCTCTAGGAGGAATTTGGACTTGGAACTTGCTGTATGGGTCCTCCAATGAATTGTGAGAGTCGCCTCGGTTGGCAAGTTAAGCTCCAAACTTGCTTGTTTGTAGTTTGCTGGAGCAACAACAATCCACAGTTATGGACCTCTAATCAGTCTTTATGGGTTTTAACAAGTTTCATGAACATATCGAATGGCAATTTGAGACATGAACTTACTTGTTCGCAGGTTGCTAAAGAAACAACAAGCCATGGGTATGGATTCTGAACTTGTTGTTTTGGAGATTTAACAGGTTGTTGGAGCATATCGAATGGCGAGTTGAACTCTGAATGTGCTTGATTGCAGGTTACTAGAGAAACTCCGAGCCATAGGTATGGACTCCAAACTTGTTATTGAAGTGTTTAAGGAGTTGCAAGAGCAAATCGAATGGCGAATTGAGCTCTGAACTTGCTTCATTGCAATTTGCTAGAGAAACTTTGAACCATTATTATGGACTCCAAACTCGTCTTATAAGGAGCTTCTAATGATCTTTTTGTGACGTATTTAGGAGTAAGCTTGGCATTTAACTCATTATTTGCATCCAGAAAATTGTACAAGATTTTTGCAAATATTAAATTTTATTAAAAAATTAAACTAAGTGGCTGCTCTAGTGTCTAGCCTTTATTAAATGCAGTGACCGGTAAGGAAAGCATTCTTTATTAGAAAATATTAAAAATATATAAAGGAGGGGGCATTAAGCGCCCTTGTTGAAATCCATGGGGCGTTCCTCATTCCAAGTTCATATTGATATCTCCTTGCCCCGTAGGTCTTCAAGTTGATGAGTCGCTAGGCAAACAACTTGGTAAACCTTATTTGGACTTGCCTGTTTTGGAGAGAGTCTACCCCTGTTTTGTAGAGAAAATGGCAGGTCGTCAGGTTTGCCAATGTGTTTAGGCAGGACTATTTCTTTCCATTGAATGAGGGGAGTGGCTTTGGGCGGGGGATTCCAGTCCATTACTGTATTCTGACGATGATGAATTTCTCCCTATGGGAGATGACTTGCCAGGTTTAGAAGTTCTTGGCAGGATTGTCTCGCGCAGTAGCTTCAAGCTTGTTTATGGGCTCGGGGTTACTGTGACTGCTTCCTATGTCCTTGAGGGGGACAAACAAGCCCCCATTATGGCGGTGTAGCATTCTCATGCTACCTGTTGGCTCCCTACAGCCTAGTGTGCACCTGCTGCTGTTGGGAACTTTATTTTCATGTGGTAGGGAAAGCAATTGTATGAAAGACCGACATCACTGGACGGTTAAATAATGCATTGTATGCAGCTCTGACGTCGACTACCATATAGGGCCAGTGCTTCTATTCGGGTAGCAGGGACTTTTCTTACTGTCACATTGAGTGTGATGATTCCTTCAACTTGAAAGGGGACACCGGAGGATACATAGTTTATAGCTGGCCAGCTTGAGTAGGTCTCGGGAGAGCTTGAGATCATTGAATGTGTTCATGAAAAGGATGTTTACCGAGCTGTCGTTGTCCACCAGGATGCGGTGTACCTAATGATTTACAATGCAAAGGCTTATGACCAATGCATTGCAATGAGGTGTTCGGACACCCTCTAAGTCCTTTTTGGAGAAAGGTATTGAGACCCCTGTGCTTTTGGCAGGGGGATGTTATGTACTGAGTTTACATCGCTGACGAGCGCTTTGCGGGAGGAGTTTGAATCTCCTCCCACTGGGCCTCCGTGGATGGAGTGAAATACTGCCATGCGCTCTAAGTCTTGGGATTCAGAGGGTTTCTCTTGACTCTTATTAGCCCCCCATGTCGGAGAGGTTTCGGAGTTGCTCTTTTGCGAGACGAATTGGGAGAGGTAGCCCCAACGAATCAGACCTTCAACTTCTTCTTTGAGGGCTCGACAGCTATCGGTGGTGGTCCATGATCCTTGTAAAATGCGCACCACTTGTTCCCATCTCTTCTCATGCAGGTTGTGGTCATCAAGGAAGAATGGTTTCGTCCTTTTTTTACTTCCATGAGAATGGCTGATACGCTTGTATTAAGGGGAGTGAACTTGTCAAAGCATGGTGCTGAAGAAGGACGGCGTTGAGCTGTGCCATCTTTCTGAAACTTCCTGCGTCCTTCCTTGCTTGTATTCTTCAGTTTGTTCCAGAAGGTGGATCTTCTGGCTTTGAGGATAAAGAGCTTCCTCGACTCTAACATACTTGTCACTCCTTTCCAGAAGCTCGGTGAAATCTTGAGGCTTTTTCACGAGGGAGGCCTTCAAGTCCTTGTGGGCAATGTTGTGGTGGAAGGTAGCGCCGCCACTGACAAGTCCAGGGAGGAAATTGACCTTGCTTCTGCTGCGAAGCATTTGACAAAGTCTTTTAGCAGCTCTCTGTCGCTTTGCTTCAATTCCAACAAAGAAGCACCTATTTTTTCAGCGTTGCGGCTAGTAACGAAGTGCGTTATGAAGAGCTCCTCGAGTTGGTCGAAGAAAAATATCGACTCTAGAGTAAGGCGAAGTACCATTTCCTTATTGATCCTTTCAGAGTTGGGGGGAATGTTCGACACATGAGCACATCTGTGGCATTATAGACCATCATGAGAGTTTTAAAACTCTCAATATGGTCAGTCATGTCAGATTCACCATCGTAAGATTCAAACTGAGGAGATTTGAAGTTCTTTGGAATGGGAGTATCGATGATGGATTTGCTGAAAGGGGGTCGACTGGGGCGATAAGCCCTGCTGGAGCGGTTCCCTTCATACTTTATCTGTTTTAGGCGATCCTCTACTTCTCAAATGCGGCGAAGGACTTTGTCGTCCTTCCCCTTAGATCTAGTTGAGTAGCTGGATTCTTCTTCTTTCGACGAGGTAGAGTGGCAGCTCCATGGTGTCGACCCTGATCTTGAGTACCACGGTTTCTCAGAGGATGTAGTGCTTGAAGTTTTTCAGTTCAGCCCCAGTGATTGGGGACTCTTGCTCTTTGTTCTTTTCAAAATTCTTTTGACTCTCACGAGTTGGGCTTCTTTCTACACTGCGCCCCCTATGAGATGAGGAGCATCTTGATCTCTGACTTCGAGGAGAGTTGCTTCTCTGGTTCTCCTGATGTTCTGAGCGGGAGGTCTCGCCTCGGGGATGCTTCTCGTTCAAACGGATCCGTAGATCGGGCCCTAGTTGGCTGGTATTGATGACTTAACGTAGATCTCTTGATCCTCAGGGACCTCGCGAGAGCGTGGAGTGGCTTGCAGCAGAATGGACCGAGACATGGTTGTTTAGGGGTGTTATTCATAACAGCTTCATCGGGAGCCCCCCCAGTGCATCTCCGTTGAGAGGAGCTTGATTAGGTTGTTGGGGAAAATCCGGCTGATGAGGAGGAATAGGATCCTCCATAGGAGGAGCTTGTTGATGAGGAGGGTTCTTAACAGCTTGAAGCTGCTGCTCTCCATTTTAACTTCGGTGGCATGACATGAAGACTCTTTGTTTTCTCATGGTAAGTCTGATATGAGATGTAGATCTGTGTAGTTTCCCACAGAAGGCGCCAATCTGTTGCTACTTATCTTGGTGTGGGAGAAAGCAGATAGTGAGTTTATATTTTGAAGCAAACTACTAAAGATCTAACTTTTGATCGTCATCGTAAAAATAGGTTAGAGCTCCTGAGATTGGATCTGGATTGTTGAAAGAGCATCTTTATCTAAATCAGACGGTTGCTGATGCGGCCGATGGACCTGCAAAAAAGTTTGAAATACTAGGGTTGGCCCAGGCGATAGACCCTCCGATGCTCAAGTCAGAACCAGAGAGAGAAAGAAAGTTTGAGAGAGAAATTTCTGATTATTCATTACCTCCTAACTGAGGGAGAGGGAGAGTAATCGTACGCCTGGGAACCAGTTAGAACGTTGATATAAATCCGATATCTTTTGTAATTCACCCCCCCCCCCCTTTTAGGAGATAGAATCGGTTATTCTCTTGTCGGGGATAAGAGATTTGACTTACAGCCATAATGGACTGGGTGTCTCTCCTAGTAGGCCTAGTTGCTTTTGATGGGCTTGAATGCAGCTCCTGTCTTGTTTAGTGAGCTGAGACCTGTTAATAAGGCTCATTACCATTAATCTACCTGTAGAAGCATTAAGATCTGTGCTGGAATCGTACGGCCCTGATTTGCAACAATTTTTACCATTATCAATGCATAATTAATATAAAGAAGATCTCAGGTTAATTTGGAGTTTATACCTTTAAAAATATATATTTATTAAGACGTGCATCACATGTGTAAATTACAAGTATGTATGGAGAGAGAGAAAGAGAGAGAGAAGTGAGGCTCATATTTGTAGGAGGAAATTTTCTCCTATAAAGTGAGGTGTCGTTGGATCATGGTTTAGATCAAAGGGGTAATTTGTAAATGATATAGTTAGTTATGGTAAGTAGATACCTAAAGCAACCTGTATGCTCTCCATCGTGAGTTATTTAACAATATTGGCCTTTTTAGAAACTATTTGCACAACTGAGACACTTGCTAACTTATTTGCATATAAGGGATTATTCCTTATAAAAACCATATGCTTCCTATTCTATAATATTTTCTATAGGATGTGTTTCCTTTTACTAAATTGTGTTTATTTTATATTTTATTCACAGCAAATTCTTAATTTGTAGGTTAATCATTAAGTGTGAGTTACTTACTTCTATTATATGCTCTGTCTATTACTGGCTCTGATACTAACTGGGGTGAAGTGTAAAAGAATGCAAAACTAAGTGCAAAATAATAACTTATTGTCGTTAAAAGATTTTAGATAATGTGAATAATGTGTTTTGCTAATTTGTTTACAACTGATTTCCCTCCTGATAATCTTCATCAAAATAATCTTGTAGAATATACCAAGTATTGTCATTCTCAGCAATGTCTAAATAATCAATTAAATCTTGAAAATGTCATTAATTCTGATTTTGAATAATCACAATCACTATCATCGATTGGTACATCTTCATAATTATTCATGTATTCGTGTCTAATTAGCTTGTCAATATATCTATTGAATTCTCCATTTTCAAAGTATAATAATGATATTTCCTGAATTGTTAAATCATCAAAATTTTGAATTACCGGTTTCACCTGAATAAATCTGATTAATTTTGATTACAACTATTCTTTCAATACTAAAGAAAAATAACTTAAATTGACAATTTCTAGATTTTCCGTATTACGATCCAACTAGGTGACAAGCATGGAAAAGAGTGCAAAATTAAGTGAAAAATAGTGCATAAGTTGTAATAGAAAATTATAGAGTAGGAAGAGATTTCTAAGGATACCATGCAAAATCAAGAAAAAAGGTCCAACTTGTTTCCGACCTAACAGAGTTTCTTTGAGCTATTTTGTACCGGTTACTACCAGTGGATAAAATACCATTAGTATGTACCTCGATTTCTATGCTCCTTTTACGTTCTTCCCATCTCTGGATTACTATGTTCTTCACGAGAACTTCTCACAGAGATACGTCTGGAACAACTAGTAGCACTTCAGCAAAGATAACCACAACCCGGTTACGTTGCCTACCATGGGTGTACAACTCTGTTATGTTGGTTGCAAATTGGTCTTTTGCAAGATCTTTTAGGTAGAGCCTTACAAAGCTCTTCGTGAGGGGAAATTTTTAGTTAGTCATATCTTAGATTGAATCAGAGCTAAGATGAGTTTTTTGCTTTCTGTTCTTTAGACAAGAAAAGCTAAACAAGAGCAAGAACTTGAACAAAAAAATCTTGTATTCCTTTCAATTTTTTTACAAACAAGCTTTCTTTCTCTTCACAATCTCATTTGGAATTCTTCTCTTAGATAGCCTTCTGAGATTGATGATGCCTCACAAATAGATTTGCCTCTCTTGTATAGAGCTGAGGATGTTGCATTGTTTGAGTCTATATTCGTCATCGCTTACATCACTTCTTCAATAATTGGTGCTATTACATCATGGCTTACGCCATTCTAGAATACCTAGATAAAGAGATTCTTCCTGACCGACATTTTTACATGCTCCGCATTTATATTGGTGTTCTGTCTTCATCAAGCTACAGTGGTAGCCAGATGTTTCTTCTGTCATTGTCATTGCTCCTTCAGATTGTATCTGGTACCAGCTATCAAATAGTTCATGTTTATCTTGTGGCTGCATTATTTTTGCTATCCTATAAATATAAAAAAATTATCTGGACTGTCATAGATCCATATGTTGTTGCGTCTTAGTTTATCCTTTAATTCACAATACATATTTCTAAATCTCATTGCTTTTTTTTTGTGGGATTAACTTCACAAATTCTTCAGATTTGTATGGCACAATGTTAGATGCTCCATATATTATTTGGTTAGTCATCAATATTTTGATAACATGTTCATCTAGAAGTTCTTCATTCTTCTCAAGATGTCCGGGGATTACTGAATACCCCCTAACATATATTTTTGAGGCCTTCTAAGACCAAAATAACATTTTGCTGCTTTGTATATTTCTTTGTGTAACTGGCTAAGCTCTTCACATTCTCTGGATGGATAAATAAAGTAAATAAGTCCTCATTCAAATAGAGCTCGTGTTGTTGGGAAATGGGTAGGTTCACCCATTTCACTCATTTTTTTAACTTACATTGTACACCATATTTTTTGTAGTTACGTGTTGATTTATGTGCTGGTAAAACAAACTTTGAAGTCCACATATTTCTAATTATAGTTGGTTGAATACTGCCTTTATTTGATTCACATTTTTCTTGAGGATATTCTCTTCTATTTGTTAGACTCTATTTTCCATCTTGCAAAATAAAACTATTAGTTTCTTGATAAGAAGTATGCTAAAATATTATATTTTCTATTGTAAAATCATAATGTGCTAATTTCATGTGTCATCTTATTAATCTTTTATTTGCTATAGTTGGATTTATTATTTCGTTTATCCAGGTTTTTGATTGGGTATTATCCGATCTTACTATGAATTTTGAATGTATTATGCACAACTTAAAATTTTCAATTGCTTTTAAGATTGCTAGTAATTCTTTTTCGTTTATGTGATAATTTTTTTATGTTTGTGTGAATGATCCTGTTACGCCCTGCTTCCCAAAAAGAATACGAAATACGGATACGCGACAAAAGTCCAGCAAATTATTTTCATCATCTATAAGCTGTTCAAGAATCTTTACAACATTTCACAAGAATAATTAGAGTCGGAAGCAAAAGTATCAACCAATCATGCACATATGAACCAAAATACCAACAAAAATACTTGAAACCAAAATGTATTAATCTCAAATAATCATGATCTGAATAAGTCAATTATCCTGGGTCACATTGCCCAAATACATGAATAAATCCAAGTACAAGAATACAATTTTCAAGCAAGCTACAAGAAATAATAATAATAAAATCCAGCACTAATACTTCATATCACCGATACCATCTAGAACATGTTCTACAAAATCTGCAATTTAACAATTGCACGGCTAGAAAAAAGAAAACAAGTACCCATCAATTACAAGTTACGGGCCGCTTGTAATGCAGGATACAAGTACGTGGAGAAAAACTAACTAATAACATGGAATAATCATGATGTCAAAATAAACAACTAGCATAGCAAGGTGATCAAGTGTAAATGGCATGAATCAAATGTAAAGTAAACAAGTATCATGTAAACAAGCATCAAGTATCAAGTATCATGTAATCATGTATCAAGTGTCATGTTTCAAGTCTCATGTATCATGTAGTCAAGTATCAAGTAAGCATGTATCATGTTCAAGTATCAAGTTCACGTGTCATGTATCAAGTCTTTTTGTTATTGCTATTTAGGTAGCGCTTCATGCATCCCGATTTTTACTACATGGTTGCTACAACAAACAGTTTCGCTTTAGATTTCTTAGTGGACCATAAAGGGCAGTGTACTCAGGGATAAGTATCAAGTAATCGAGCTCCAAGCTCCAAGTATCATGTATCATGTATCATGTAATCACGTGTCAACTTGTGCAAGTGGTAAGTACGTGTCTTGCGTGCAAGTTTCAAGTAATCACGTGTCAAGTATCATGTATCAAGTAATCACGTAGGATCGGTGAATCCCCTTCCGAGTACACGTTTCTGAATTATCCACTATTAGATCTTTCCCTTAAAACCCCGGCTTAATTATTTATTATTAATGTCAAACAAGCATGTATATGTGCAAAACATATCAAGAATAATATGGCATGATCATGTGACAAGATCGATTTACAAGATAAACATGTACGGGTACAAGATAACTCATAAAAAAATAAAATAATCAAATCTCTAGTTCAGGACAGTAAGACCACACTGGAGTAAAACTGAAATTCCCGTTGTCAAAAACATGCAAACCTGAATCTGTCAAAAATTCTAGAAAATAGACTCCCAACCGAATCCAACGAGCATAAATAAGTCATATAGTATTTCACAAAATCATACTCAAAACTAATTTAAATCCAGAAAATAGGTTCAGCCAGAAATCAAGAAATCGAATTCAAGAGCAGGAAAAAAGCATCAAAACACCTCAAATAAATCATGGAAAAACCTGGGGCATTCCCCTATATGTCCAGTATCAGAATATAAAGTTTTATAATTTTTCAGTAAGATTAGTTTAGCCATCAAAAATCATAAAATATCAAGAAACGATAGTGTGGCAAATCTGGAATTCCAAACACTGCTGTACGAAAACTGTAATATATCGCAAACCGTGAAACGAAATCCAAATCCGCCAAAGGGAGATGAAAATAGAAAAATAATCTAACTTTCATATTTCATAAATATTTTTCATACAGGAAAAGAAATCAGGGTGAAAATACACATCTTTACAGAACAGCGAGCAAAATCCAGCAAGTATAGTCTTTATAAACAAGCATGAAATGATATATAAAACTCATCAATAAAGTCCACCAAAATTCTGGGTAATCCCTAAATAGATATAGAAAAACTGTCCAAAATTTCCGATCAAAATAATATTTTTAGCACTAGTATCAAAATAGTTTAGTCATCGAAATCATCAAGAAATGAAATCTGGAAATAAAATACACCTCTGTAGTAAAATATCCATATCTCACACATACGAAAAAGAAATCGATCAAGGTCAGAGAGTTTGGAAAGAAGACGGATTTCTCTAAAAATCATGTTTAATACTGAAATTAAGATACTGACCTTAATATGGTCTAAAATACCAATCAAAACAGATTATCGACAAAAATACATATTTTCCTCTTAACACAAATCAACATACAACATACGAAACTCGTTCCAAACACAACCAAACATGTATGGAGTCTACTAAGTGTCCAAACAACATGAAATACGGTATATAGCATGTCCACAATAAGTATATCACATGGATCCAAACAAACACACGATTTTTCACAATTATCTCACAAATATAATCACATCAAGAACGGGCAAAACCTAAGTTGTTTCATGTCAAATTTATGTCGTGAGGCTACTATGGTCAATAGCACTATAGAGACAATACTCATCAAAGATAACACACACATGAGTTGTCTCTAAAACCCAACTACACTACAAGCAGAATTTATGACTTGTATCATACAAAGAAATTGAGTACAAGTTACTTGCCTTAACCGAAGACGAAACGAACACCAAGAATAACGGGAACAGATCCCGAGAACAAACACAACGAGCAAAACCCACGAACGCAAATCACGAACCAAAGCAAATACACGTGCAAACTCCGTGCACGAGCAAACCAAGAAAAAGGGAGAGAGAGACCGGGAGTGGCAGCGCTGTCTTCGACTGGCGCTGCTGCTCCTATTGCTGTCGACGCCGGTGAACGAGGAGAGCGAGAGAGAGACGGACAGAGGGAGAGATAGAGATGATATGGAGGTGCTCGGGAGATGGTGGTCGGCGGTTGGGGTGATGGGTTCAAGGGGATAAAAAGTGGGTGCAGCTGGGATGGGGGTCGGCTTAGGCTAGGGACAGTCAGAAAGGGGTGCAGATCGGGTGGCGGCTGACAGCGCAAGAGAGGGGATCGGGCTAGGGTTGCACAGGGTTAGGGTTAGGGTTTCGGTAGGAGAGAGGGAGAAGGGGATATATATGGTTTAGTTATTGGGTTGTGGATATTTGGGTAATGGGCTAATGGGTTTATTGGGAGTAGTAGTAGGAGATAGTTATTAGGATTAATAGGATTGGGTAATCAATCGGGCTTAGGGAAAATCAAGAGAATCTAAGTTTAAATTGCAAAATAGGATAAACAACAATGGCTTAGGCAAATGCACCCACGAGCACCCAAAGCAAGAGCAAAAGAATAGATCAAGAATCCAATAAAGAGAAAAACAACAGCCGATAAAGAACGAAACAAAAGACAACAATCAAACACAAGAGCTCAAAATGAAATAAATGAATATATATTGAAAACAACTCCAATATACGGTCGAAAGATACAAAGAGAGTACAAATACTCAAGAAAGAGAAAAATACACCAAAAATACGAAAAACGAAAAACAGGGGTTACAGATCCACTAGTGTATTCGGTTAGTCTTTCTTCTTTTTCACTTTTTTCTATAAATTTTAATATTGCTCCCCAATTATTTTCACTTCATTTGTTTCTATTATTCATGTAACAGGTAATCTCAGTTTATTTAGTTCAGATGTTAGTTATTACAGTATTTTAAGTTATTCTTCATCCTTTGTAGTCCATTTCCATTTCTTGAACTTTTTCATCTTTTGTTGTAGCCAACTCGTTTTTGTGAAAAGTTTGGTATATATCCTCTTATTTGTACTTATCTTTTCTCTTTTAAAATACTTGAAAATGTTTTTATGTTTTCTACTTTATGTGATTGTAGTTATATTCCTTTGTGCCTTAATTTTATTCCTATGAATTCTATCTCTGTTTTGAATAGCTCCATTTTTTATTTTTTATTGATAATATGATTCCTGCATTTTTTTACTATTTCTATGAATTTTACTAATGTTCTTTATGTTGTTCTTTGTTTTCAGAACCTATTAGTATATCATCTACATATACTAGTATAAAATTATTGTAGTTTTCAAATATCTTATCCATATATTTTTGAAACACTTGTGGACTATTTTTATATCTAAAAGGTAGTATGTTCCATTCATAAAATCATTGTGGTTTACTGAATGTTGTTAATTGTTTTGATTCATCTGTTACTTTTATGTGGCAAAATCATAATTTACAATCAAATTTTGAATATATTTTTCTTGTTCTTACTATGCTTAGTAGTATTTGCATATCTGATAGTGGATATCCAAATCTTTTAGTATTTTTATTTAATTCCTTACAATTTACTATCATTCTAGATTTGCCTTCTTTTCTTCTGAGTATTTTCTTACTATGAATGCTAGTGATGAATGTGGACTTTGTGATTTTCTTATTGTAATACCCCAGTTTGGCAGCGAACAGTGGACTGGTCGATCGTACAGTCGACTGGTACTGCATATTTGAGACAGATTTGGTTGAGACGGATTTGAGAAGGCTTTGAGGAATTTAGTCCCACATGGGAAGTTTGCAAGAATAATTTGAGTATAAATACTATTAGCCAATGATCAAGAGTCACCTAATTGGTTAACCACCTTTTGAGAGGCAGCCTGTGGTGGGCAATTGTACTACATAGTATCTAATTTGTCTTATAAAAAATATTTAAAATTGTCTGAGTATTGGGGCGGGGCGTTACAAATGGTATCAGAGCCGACTTTCGACACCGGGTGTAGTAGAGGTTAGTATGATCTGCGGTGCTGAGAGTCATTGATCTCCGGAGTTGGGTATACTCTGCGGTGTTGAGAGTCACAGGTAGTGATTGATAGCCGGGTATCCGATCTGCGGTATTGAGAGTAACTGATCTCCGGGACAGAGGACTATACTACATCGGCTAGAAAGGGCGGTCCTACACTAGATGTGTGCCCTGTACTCAGCGAGGACGCTGGTTTCTAAGGGGGGGTGTATGTAATACCCCAGTTTGGCAGCGAACAGTCGACTGGTACTGCATATTTGAGACGGATTTGGTTGAGACGGATTTGAGAAGGATTTGAGGAATTTAGTCCCACATGGGAAGTTTGTAAGAATAATTTGAGTATAAATACTATTAGCCAATGATCAAGAGTCACCGAATTGGTTAACCACCTTTTGAGAGGCAGCCTGTGGTGGGCAGTTGTACTACATAGTATCTAATTTGTCTTATAAAAAATATTTAAGATTGTCTGAGTATTGGGGCGGGGCGTTACACTTATGTAATTATTTTTTATTTGTTCTTTTATATGTATTTTGAATTCTTCAAAATCTGTTGGCGTGTATCTTACACTACAAAAGAAACCAGATTTACCGGTGTTTATTCCCCGGCGTTTTACTAGTGACGCCGGGGTAGGTAGCGATGAGGAATGGGGCCACCAGATGGGATGGTTATATACCGGCGGCCGAATTAAAACGCCGGTGAATCCGCATATTCACCGGCGTTTTATTTAAAAACGCCGGTGAAGTGTATGATTCACCGGCGTGTCTAATTAAAACGCCGGTGAAAAGCTGCGATAAATCCCATCTACCCTAATCTTTCGCTCGCCATTTCCCCAAACCCCCAAAAAATTAAAAAAAAGGCGCTTCGTTTTCCCTCCTTCCTTGCTCTACTTCCCGCGCGTTTGCCTCCTCCGCTTCGTCCTCTTCGACGGCCTTCGAACATTCGTCATTGTCCCTTCTTCCCTTCGCCATTTTCGATTTTCCTCCTCCCTATCCCGATTTGGAGGTGAATCGTCGAACGGAAACGACCGTGTCGCCCCGCTCTCTCTCTATCTCCCCCCCCCCCCCCGCGCTCGTCGCCCCGCTCTCTCTCTCTCTTCGGTATCATCTGTTGATTCCCCTAATTTTTGAAACTTAGCATTTTTTCTGATAGATGCATGTTGAAAATTTCATGTTCTTATACTGTTAATGAAGCTGATTTCATGCATCTGATTGTCTTCTTGGCATGTTTTTTTGATATAAAATGGGTTCACTGTGAACTGACGATGCTATAGCTACGTATGCCTAAATGGTCCGGATATGCACAACAATTCGGTTTTAGATTTAGTTGGGCACAACCATTAGTGGAGCAACATATATGCTCAGATAATGTAAATTTTCATTTCAAGAAACTGTTAAAGTTACCTGCAGATTGCCCTCTTTGGCATGATTTTTTAACCAAAAATGGGTTCACTTCCAAACTTAGTATGCTGCTAGAAATTTCATCTTCTTTTATTGTTAAAGAAGCTTATTCCATGCATCTGATAGTCATCTTGGCAAGTTTTTTTAACCAAAATGGGTTCACTGTGAACTGAGGATGTTATAGCTACGTATGCCAAAATCCGCCGGATATGCTGAACAATTGGGTTTTAGATTTAGTTAGGCTAAAGAATTAGTAGAGCAACATATATGCTCAGATAATGAAAATGTTCATTTCAAGATACTGTTAAAGTAACCTGTTTGCCATCTTTGGCATGATTTTTTAACAAAAAATGGGTTCACTTCCTAACTAAGTATGCTGCTAGAATTTTCATCTTCTTTTTACTGTTAATGAAGCTTATTTCATGCATCTGATTGCCTTCTTGGCATGTTTTTTTGATATTAAACGGGTTCACTGTGAACTGAGGATGCTATAGCTGTATGCCAAAATCCCCCAGATATGCACAACAATTGGGTTTTAGATTTAGTTGGGCTCAAGAATTAGTAGAGCAACATCTAAGCTCGGATAATGGAAATTTTCATTTTAAGATACTGTTAAAGTAACCTGATTGCCCTCTTTGGCATGATTTTTTAACCAAAAATGTGTTCACTTCCAAACTAAGTATGCTGCTAGCATAGGCCTCATCTTCTTTCACTGTTAATGAAGCTGATTTCATGCATCTGATTGTCTTCTTGGCATGTGTGTATTTGAATCCTTGACAGGTACAACATGCCGAGGCGTGGAAAGAGGTTAAATATAAATGATGGCAACGAGAGGCATGGGGATGAGCAGCCACTACATAATAGTGGCAGTCAAACAGAAGAGGGTGAGGGTAGCACGCCGCCCACTGTCAAAAAACATCGTGGGCGGACTAAGATGACGAATGTTTGGAGGCTTCAGAATGATGAAAGGATCGAGGTGGAGGTGAACGGTGTTGGGCAACCGGTTGGCGACAACGCCAACAAATTTTCTTCCTTCATTGGGGTTGTAGCAAGGAACCCCCGCATACTTCCTTTGTCATACGAGAGTTGGCCGAAGGTGCCAACCACCACAAAGGCCACTGCTATTACGACAATCAAGGTATTTCTCATCTAAAATACATAATTGGTCGGCGAAAAATTATTATTGAAATATGTATTATTAGTGATAGGTAATGAATTTTGTAGCAATACTTCTCGTTCCCCGACTCCCTTACGCCTTGGGTTGAAAAGTCACTCTCCAAGAAGTGGAGAGACCACAAGAGTGAATTGAAGTCGAAGTTTTATAACAAAGACCTTTCAGAGGAGGAGAATGCAGTGAATGTGCCAGAAAATGTGGAGCCTTCAGATTGGCAATTTCTTGTGCACTACTGGAGTTCGGCGATCGGTCAGGTATTTACATTAAACACACAAAAATCTAATGAGTATGTGGTTGTATGGCGGCTATAATGAATTTTTCTGTTAACTTCATTGTGGCATGTACAGAAAAGGGCGGAGGTGGGAGCTGCCAGTCGGTCAAAGCAGCTAGTGCTGCACACCGCTGGTACACAGAGCTTCGCTCTGGTTCGGGAAGAATTGGTAGGCGCAATAGTATTGAACAATTTTTTACTTACAGTTATTTGTTTATAACCATTTCATCTTACTAATATATAGGCAGAAGATTTGGGGGGCCTACGGAGTTTGGGGACATTGACTTTTTTGATGCCACCCACAAATCAAAGGATGAGACGTATGCGAGCCCTGAGGCAGCACGGATTCTGGTAATTTGTGAACTAATATCTAATGAGTAGTCGAAATTTCATCTGCTTTTAACTCTGATTGTTATGTCCTTTTACAGACTAACGCTCAGAAAAGGTATGATGAAATCTCCTCTGCTTCAGATTCGGACCCTACGACGGCACGCCCAGATTGGCGTACCCGGCAGAGAGTTGCCTTGACCGATGTTAGGGGAAAGGAGAGGCATGGACGTGTCCGTGGTATGGGCCTGGGACCAACCCCCTCGCGGCTATTTGGACGGAGTGAATCTAGTTCAAGTGGCAATCGGGACGAGGAGATGACTGCCTTAAAGGCACAAGTTGCACTCCTCCAAGAACAAATGGCCAATTTAATAGGGCAGCAGTCCCAAGTCCCACCCAGGATAAGTATTTAAATTGATTTTTTTAAAGAGATTATGGTCTTGAATGCATGAAAGACACGTACTAGTGTTTGTGAGTGTGCATTGTGGCTGTCGTCTATAAGTATTTCGTCTATGTTTCTTAAGAGGGCTGTGATTAGAAAGAAAGGGCTGGAGTGGAGATCTGGAAACCCAAATAGAGACATCTCGTTTATTATAATCTATACTTTTTGTTGGACCAATCCCCTCTTGTTGTTGTTGCTGATGTCTCTATGTGTCCGTGTGTTGAAGGGAAAGAAGGGATGAGGGGAGAGATGAGGAAAATGCCGCTATGTTAGCCTGGTGTATCCTCATTCTCTACCATCCCTCTTTTTGGCTCCATATATGGCTTACATATTAAATGGGTTTCCTTCCACGATGACAGTCCGTAATACTACACTTGATATGAGCCCTGTTCATAGCTGCACCCTATTGCATACTCACAAACAACTAATACGTGTCGTTCATGCATTGTATTACCAATCCCACTTTGGCACATAACATGCTTAGATGACATTGTATGACCTACTGATAAGGTTTGTTCAGCCGCGTTGTTGTACTGATTTGGAGGATTTTGGTATGCTAGCAGCATACTTAGTTTCACAGTGAACCCATTTTTTGTTACAAAATCATGCCAAAGATGGCAATCTGCAGGTTACTTTAACAGTACCTGAGCTTATATGTTGCTCTACTAATTCTTGAGCCCAACTAAATCTAATTTTCTTAAGTGGGCTGTGATTAGAAAGAAAGGGCTGGAGTGGAGATCTGGAAACCCAAATAGAGACATCTCGTTTATTATAATCTATACTTTTTGTTGGACCAATCCCCTCTTGTTGTTGTTGCTGATGTCTCTATGTGTCCGTGTGTTGAAGGGAAAGGAGGGATGAGAGAGAGATGAGGAAAATGCCGCTATGTTAGCCTGGTGTATCCTCATTCTCTACCATCCCCTCTTGTTATATATTAAATGGGTTTCCTTCCACGATGACAGTCCGTAATATTATACTTGATATGAGCCCTGTTCATCGCTGCACTAAATCTAATACCCAATTGTTGTGCATATCCGGAGGATTTTGGCATACGTACTTATAGCATCCTCAGTTCACAGTGAACCCATTTTGTTAAAAAAAACATGCCAAGATGACAATCAGATGCATGAGATAAGCTTCATTAACAGTAAAAGAAGATGAGGATGGCAATCATGCCAAAGATGGCAATCAGGTTACTTTAAAAGTATCTTAAAATGAAAATTTCCATTATCTGAGCATATATGTTTCTTTAAAAGTGACTGTGACCAATTGTTCTTAATTGGGCTGTGATTAGAAAGAGACGAGTTGGAGTGGAGATCTGGAAACCCATATAGAGACATCTCGTTCATAATAATTTATTATTATTATTGTTGTTGTCGATCTTGCTGTTGTTGCTGATGTCTCTATGTGTCCGTGTGTTGAAGGGAAAGAAGGGATGAGAGAGAGATGAGGAAAATGCCGCTATGTTAGCCTGGTGTATCCTCATTCTCTACCATTCCTCTTTCTGGCTTCTATATTTGGTTTCCTTCCACGATGACAATTCCAGTTAAAACTACACTTGCTATGAGCCCTATTCGTATTTTCAATTTCCCTCCTCCGCTCTCTCTCTCGCTCTCTTCGGTATCATTTCTTGATTTCTCTTATTTTCCAAACTTAGCATATTTTTCAGATAGATGCATCTTGATTTCCTTAACTTGAATGGTTTAGTTGGGATGAAGAATTAATAGAAAAATAAATGCTTAGATACTGGAAATTTTCATGGTCTTTTACTGTTAATGAAGCTCATTTCATGCATCTGCTTGTCTTCTTGGCATGTTTTTTTGATACTAAATGGGTTTAGTGTGAACTGAGGATGCTATAGCTACGTACGCCAAAATGGTCTGTGATTTGCACAACAAGTTGGTTTTAGATTTGGTTGGGCACAACAATTAGTGGAGCAACATATAATTAAGCTCAGTTAATGGAGAAATTTTCATTTTAAGGTAGTGTTAAGGTATCCTGCATATTGCCCTCTTTTGCATGATTTTTTGATCAAATAATGGGTTCACCACCAGACTGAGTATGCTGCTAGCATCCCCATCCTCTTTCACTGTTGGTGAAGCTCATTTCATGCATCTGCTTGTCTTCTTGGCATGTTTTTTTGATACTAAATGGGTTTACTATGAACTGAGGATGCTATAGCTACGTACGCCAAAATGGTCTGTGATTTGCACAACAAGTTGGTTTTAGATTTGGTTGGGCACAACAATTAGTGGAGCAACATATAATTAAGCTCAGTTAATGGAGAAATTTTCATTTTAAGGTAGTGTTAAGGTATCCTGCAGATTGCCCTCTTTTGCATGATTTTTTGATCAAATAATGGGCTCACCACCAGACTGAGTATGCTGCTAACATCCCCATCCTCTTTCACTGTTGGTGAAGCTCATTTCATGCATCTGCTTGTCTTCTTGGCATGTTTTTTTGATACTAAATGGGTTTACTGTGAACTGAGGATGCTATAGCTACGTACGCCAAAATGGTCTGTGATTTGCACAACAAGTTGGTTTTAGATTTAGTTGGGCACAACAATTAGTGGAGCAACATATAATTAAGCTCAGTTAATGGAGAAATTTTCATTTTAAGTTAGTGTTAAGGTATCCTGCAGATTACCCTCTTTTGCATGATTTTTTGATCAAATAATGGGTTCACCACCAGACTGAGTATGCTGCTAGCATCCCCATCCTCTTTCACTGTTAGTGAAGCTCATTTCATGCATCTGCTTGTCTTCTTGGCATGTTTTTTTGATACTAAATGGGTTTACTGTGAACTGAGGCATCTTTGGAAATTTTCATTTCAAGATACTGTTAAAGTAACCTGTTTGCCATCTTTGGCATGATTTTTTAACCAAAAAAGGGTTCACTTCCAAACTGAGTTTGTTGCTAGCATCCCCATCTTCTTTTACTACTACTGAAGCTTATTTCATTAAGATCCAGGATGGCCAATTTTGATTGGGCTGTGATTGGATTGTTCAGTGGCTGTTGTCTGTGTTCTTAGTTGGGCTGTGATTAGAACGAGAGGGCTCGAGTGGAGATCTGGAAACCCATATAGAGACATCTTCTTCATAATGATTTATTATTATTGTTGTGCTTGTCACTCTTGTTGTTGTTGCTGATGTCTCTTTGTGTTCGTGTTTTAGGAAGTGAAAGAAGGGATGAGAGAGAGATGAGGAAAATGCCGCTATGTTAGCCTGGTGTATCCTCATTCTCTACCATTCCTCTTTCTGGCTTCTATATTTGGTTTTCTTCCACGATGACAAATCCAGTTAAAACTACACTTGCTATGAGCCCTATTCGTATTTTTCTTCTATGAAGAATTGATCTATGACTACAATCTCCATTCAAAACCCAATTGTTCTATATTTGGTTCCCTCTTGCTGTTGTTGCTGTTGTTGAAGTGAACCCATTTTGTTTTATTGTTAGTGAAGCTTATTTTCATGCATCTGATTGTCATCTTGGCATTTGAATTTGACCAAAAATGGGTTCACTGTGAACTGAGGATGGTATATAGGTACGTATGCCAAAAATGGTTTTTTTAACACAAAATGGGTTCACTTCCAAACTAAGTATGCTGCATAGCATCCCCAGTTTCTTAATTTCACTGTTAGTGAAGCTTATTTCACAAACCTGATGGTCTTCTAAGGCTATTTTTTGGTCCTATGTTCACTTAACTGTTAGTGAAGCTGATTTCATGCACCTGATTGTCTTCTTGGCATTTTTTTTTTATACCAAAAATGGGTTCACTGTGAACTGAGGATGGTATATAGGTACGTATGCCAAAAATGGTTTTTTTAACACAAAATGGGTTCACTTCCAAACTAAGTATGCTGCATAGCATCCCCAGTTTCTTAATTTCACTGTTAGTGAAGCTTATTTCACAAACCTGATGGTCTTCTAAGGCTATTTTTTGGTCCTATGTTCACTTAACTGTTAGTGAAGCTGATTTCATGCACCTGATTGTCTTCTTGGCATGTTTGTTTTTATACCAAAAATGGGTTCACTGTGAACCGAGGATGGTATATAGGTACGTATGCCAAAAATGGTTTTTTTAACACAAAATGGGTTCACTTCCAAACTAAGTATGCTGCATAGCATCCCCAGTTTCTTAATTTCACTGTTAGTGAAGCTTATTTCACAAACCTGATGGTCTTCTAAGGCTATTTTTTGGTCCTATGTTCACTTAACTGTTAGTGAAGCTGATTTCATGCACCTGATTGTCTTCTTGGCATGTTTTTTTTAATACCAAAAATGGGTTCACTGTGAACTGAGGATGGTATATAGGTACGTATGCCAAAAATGGTCCGGCCAGATATGCACAACACTTGGGTTTTGCGATATAGTTGGAGAGCAACATATAAGCTCGGATAATGGAGAAATTTTCATTTTCAGATATTGTTAATGTAACCTGATTGCAATCTTTGGCATGGTTTTTTTAACACAAAATGGGTTCACTTCCAAACTAAGTATGCTGCATAGCATCCCCAGTTTCTTAATTTCACTGTTAGTGAAGCTTATTTCACAAACCTGATGGTCTTCTAAGGCTATTTTTTGGTCCTATGTTCACTTAACTGTTACTGAAGCTGATTTCATGCACCTGGTTGTCTTCTTGGCATGTTTTTTTTTATACCAAAAAAGGGTTCACTGTGAACTGAGGATGGTATATAGGTACGTATGCCAAAATCTTCCGGCCGGATATGCACAACACTTGGGTTTTGCGATATAGTTGGAGAGCAACATATAAGCTCGGATAATGGAGAAATTTTCATTTTCAGATACTGTTAATGTAACCTGATTGCAATCTTTGGCATGGTTTTTTTAACTAGGCTATGATTGGATCTAGGATGGCAAATTTTGACTGGGCTATGATTGTATTGTTTAGTGGATGTTGTCTATGTTCTTAATTGGGCTGTGATTAGAAAAAGTAGGCTCGAGTGGAGATCTGGAAACCCATATAGAGACATCTTGTTCATAATAATTTATTATTATTGTTGTTCTTGTCACTCTTGCTGTTGTTGCTGATGTCTCTTTGTGTTCGTGTGCTGAAGGGAAACAAGGGATGAGCGAGAGATGAGGAAAATGCCGCTATGTTAGCCTGGTGTATCCAAAGTCTCTAGCATTCTTCTTTCTGTTTCCATTTCTGGCTTCTATATATATTTGGTTTCCTTCCACGATGACAGTTCCCTAAAAATACACTTGATATGAGCCCTATCTTATTTTTCTTATTTTTCTTATATTTAGTTTCCGTCCACGATGACAGTTTCATGGATTGTCTGAACAATCCATGAAAGAGATGCTTAGATACTGAATTTTTATTTGTTTTACTGTTTTAGGTAGTGGATATTCCCAATCAAGGGAGAGAATATAGAGTTTTCAAGTTAGATACTGAATTTTCATTTGTTTTGTTATTTTAGATATATTTAAAAAACAAAATTAAGTACCGAATTTTTAGCATTGCAATGTAATTATTTTACCTCTCTATATATCATCAACAATTCCATTTGCAATTGGCACTTTGATCTTATAATTTAAGATACAGTTAGATTTTTTTGCAAGTTCAAAAAATATGTATATTCTGTATTGTGGTATACTGTTGAACTAAACTATTGTTTTTTTTTGTTCACAGAGCGGTCGCCCAGTTGAAGAAAATTCTGATGATCAGAACTGAAGCTCCTCGAGGGTATGAATCCGTGGTTCTCCTTGTTGTTCTTGTGTCCTTGCTGTATGATTGTTCTTATGTCCTCCTTGCTGTTATGTCAGACTGTTTTTTTTGGATGAGAGTTATGTCAGACGGTTTAGATGGGATATTTGTCAGACTTGAGATATTTGGGATGTTGAGATATTTGGGATGTTCGTCGGTCTATTAATTTGGTTGTGATTATGACTGTTAATTTTGCGGTGAATTTGGTTGTGATTATGACACTGTTAATTAGTTTGTTGAGATATTTGGGATATGACACGTGCTAAACTTTATTATTCTTGTGTTTGGTTGTCATTTGCGCATTAATATGAAATGAAATTGGTTGAATCAGTAGTTATGAATTAGTTTACAGGTTTTGTAAAAGAAACTGTGAATTGAAATCGAACGGAAAACGGAGAAAGGAATACAAACGGGCATAGCTAGACCGGATTTTTATAAAACGCCGGTCTATCCATTGAATTAGTTGCAGTGTGCGATAGACCGGCGGTCACACAAACGCCGGTGTAGGCCGCTAGACGCCGGTGAATACCGTCAGATGTAACGGCAAAAAGGAACACCGGCGTTTGATAAACGCCGGTGTAGTTCGGTTTACCGGCGTTTTTATCACGCCGGTTCTTGTGAGTAGGGAAAAGCGGGCAGTCATAAACGCACATACACCGGCGGCCAAAGACCGCCGGTGAACGTTCATTCTACAGCGGCGTATCTATAAACGCCGGTCAATTGATGAACGCCGGCGGTTTATAGCCGCCGGTGAATGTATACTGGGGGGTAAAAGACGGCACTCAGAGGACCCAATACACTGGCGTTTTTAAGCCGCCGGTGTAGGTTCCACATTTACCGGCGCCCAGTAAAACCGCCGGTGTAGACCCCTTCCTTTCAGCGACGCTCGATTCGGCGGCATTTGGACCGGCGCTATTATAAATGCCGGGGAAAGTTTTACCGGCGTAAAAAAACGCCGGTAAAGACGTAAAAAAACGTCGGGAAATCGAGTTTCTTTTGTAGTGTTATAGGTTTAACTGTTATTATTTTGTTCTTATCTATTAGCTTTATATGAGCTGTGGGTTTACTTAAGTATCAATTTGCTAAAGGGTATTCTCCATACAAGTCTTCTAATTATTTTTTGTAAAATTTCTTGTGTAATTGATTATTTAACCTGTTGTATTCTGGTCTTATTTGATAAATACCAATATTCACCACGCTGGGCTAATGAAACTCTGATGTGTGGTAATTTTGTTCTAGTACAAGATTGGATTAGTCGAATTGCTAGTGCTTGGTGTTTACAAGGTGTTGTAAATATGACAGTTTTGTGTGGTATAGTTATAGCAAAGTATTGTTGTAAAACGTTGTTTCCTAATAATACATCATTATTTATGTCATCAAATTGGTAAATTATTGGTATTTTATCAAGTATAATACATTTTCTTGTCAATCCAGTTATTATTTTTTGTTAAGTCCACCTTGTTTCCATTTTTGTTGTATATTTTCACAGCATAAGCATGTTTCTGCTCCAATGTCTATCAAACTATGATAGTTTCTTGATTTGTATCCTTCGTAAGCAAATTCTGTTAGTATATATAATGTATTCTTCGTTGCCCTTAATGGATTTATTTGGGCAGTATTCTGTTTATTATTATAATTTTCTATCAAACTATGATAGTTTCTTGATTTGTATCCTTCGTAAGCAAATTTTGTTAGTATATATAATGTATTCTTCGTTGCCCTTAATGGATTTATTTGGGCAGTATTCTATTTATTATTATAATTTTATTATTTACTGCATGTTATTATTATCTTTTCTTCTTACATTGAATTTGGTTGTAAGGAAGTCAGTTCCTAATAACATCTCATTAACATTGTATTCTGGATCTACATGTAAGTGTAATAGAATTTCGGTTCTATTATTTATTCTATTGGTAGTGTTAATTTGTGTATAATTGGATGTTTATTATAATAGTAGTCTAAATAGTAATATGGTTTTTCTATTGGTATTAATTCCGTTGTTTTTATATTTATTTTTTAACATGTGAATTAGTTGCTCCAGTATCCACAATGGCTATTTGTTTTTTCCATCTATCATTGTCATAATATTCTATTTCTATTTTAAACTGATTATTAGTTTGGTTATCTAGTGTATTTATTAATGGTAGTAATTCCAACGCATATTGTTTGTTTCTTATTGATAGTGATATTTCTCCAAACATTATTTGTGGTGTTTTCCTTTTGTAATCTCTTTTGTTTTGTTAAAGTCAAATTTTACATAATTTGGAATGGTTATTTTAGGGTTTTCTCGGGTTGGTTTATATCTTACAATTGTAACACCCCAATTTTTTTTTAAACTCTAAATTCAATTCTTTCAATTTCTATATTACTTTAAACATAAACTAAGATAGTTATAATTCAAATAAAATTTTGGCAGATTTTCCTCTGTAATTTCTGCCCCGAAACACAAATGGCTTACGGAATTCTGCACAAAATTCCGTAGCTCACAACACATGCAATAATTTCACGGGCTCCCCAGGCCAAAATGAACAGAAACATACAGGCAATCAATATATATGCTCTGGGGGCCAAACTCACAATGGAATATCAAATATCAAATAAAAACCATAAATTTCTTTGAAAACAAGGTAAAATTTTTAGAAAAATCATTATAAAACATACCACATGGCCCAGTACACCACAACGAGATGGATACGGGTCAAGAACATACCATACTACCCCACACTATACTCATCATCGTCATCCACATACATACATTCAAATTACAATTTAAACCATAAATTTCACTATTCACGTAATTAAACTTATACATAAATTTTCAAAAGTAAAAACTCCCCTCTACAAATCTACGCTCACCTCTGCACTGCTGAGGACCTGTAATAGTAGGGGATCTAGGGTATTCCTGGGACTCCCCTAACCCCCCAAACACTAAGAGGTTAGCCATTTCTGGTGTGAGTATAATTCACTAATCTAATAAATAAATCAAACTATATAAAGGAAATAAATTAAACTTACAATTTTCAAGATAAGAAGATTCAGCTTGAAATCTGAACATAAAAACATCATAAACACAACTTTATATCAAAGTACTCTTCAAATCCGCACTCATCTATATATCCATAATTTAACACACATCACCACTTATGCATGTAATATATAATCATATATTTAGTATAATCATACTTACCATATTTCGATATCATTATATAAATATAACTCACCCCTATATTCATAACTAATCCATTATCCACAAATTTATACCAATACACTTTATCTCAATACGCCTCATCCATAAATCATATCAACAAATTCAATTTATTACAACTTCTTTTAAAACTTCAAATATATGAATAAAATCATACTCACCATTTCATCATGAAAATTGTGCCAAGGCATGTAGTTCCCATTTCCACGGAAATAATGGGTGAGTAGTTCCTCTACACAATTCCAAAGCGTATCACATCCATATTATACTTCGTATTTAATTAAATACTCATTCAATACTCGTTGCACTCCAATATTTATTTACAACTCAGGGTACAACTTACTTTACCATATTTGCATTCACATCTCCCCCACAACCTACTTTTCTTTTCATACTTATCTTGTAATAGAACCTTAACTACATAACAATACTCCACCGATCTACCTTGAAGTTGTGCCTAGGCAGGTAGTTCCCACTATTTCCTCCGAAATAGCAGGTGGGTAGTTCCTGGTCACAATTTCAAGGCATACCAACTTGTTTCAAGCCATACTTTACTTTAATATCCATTCACAACTCATAATACCGCTTACTTTAACTTCTCATTCTTATATTTTATCCCACCTTACCTTTTATTCATAATTGCATAACTCATTTTCTTCGTTTCCAATATTCATTCACATACATACTCTATATACTTATTCATCTCCTTTCTTTACTTTCTCATTCTCATCTCATAAAATATTCAATCTCCCTTTACCAAGTAAAATACACAACTCCATGTTTATAAATTTAGCTTTGTTATACACACACACACACACACACACACAGAGACACACACACACACAGACACACAGATATATATATATATATATATATATATATATATATATATATATATATATATATATATATATATATATATATATATCCCCTTGTATATTCATATCTCCTGTAATATAAATAGTCTCCACAATATATATCATCACATCAGTATCTTCACATATACATATACTCCTTCAGTACACATACACATATATCGTTTTTTCCTTTTCAGTGCCCACACAACTGACCTCCTCGTACAACACAGGGATCTCTGTGCCTCCCTCCCCGTACATTTCAATCCCGCTAACCCACCATATCACCTAGATCCAGGTGTCCCAAACATCAATCAATTGTGGGCTGGATTGAAAGTACGGTTGCGCGCATGTCCAACCAAGACTAAAGCCCGAAGGCTAGTCAAAACAAATATAACACGCAGATCGATGCTCCATAGGAGTCTTACACATCCAATGCTACGTCTACCTCCTGGTCCTATACTAGTGAGGGAAACTCCTGATCCCTAAATATAATTTGGGGCAATATATAACTCCTGATTCCCACATATGAAGTTTGGGACAATATATAACTCCAGTTCCTCAAATATAAAATTTGGGGCAATATAAATATATATAACTCCTGTTCCCAGGTGTATCCCGGGCCTGTGGGGTCTAGCCCAAACCCCTGGGAGATTGTGCGGCACTGCAATATTAAATTATCTCCTTTAAATCTCCATATATAAATATATATCTCCGTATATGAATGTATCTCCTTTATAATATAACTCCTTTATAATATATCTTCTTAGATCTCCTTTATAATATAACTCCTTTATAAAATATCTCCATATATTCCTTTATAATATATCTCCTTGATAATATTTCTCCATATATATATATATATATATATATATATAGGGAAAGCTTCGGTTGTGCACTCCTCTAGTGCACACGGCGTGTGCACTAGGCCTTCGGGCATTCATATCGATGATCCGAACCATTCACATTGATCTACACATCTAAATTAGTCTAAATATGTAAAACCAAATCATTTGAAATTCATTTGCCCATTCATCATGTGACTATAAAAAACATTGATTTTCAGCCATACAATTTTGTAACACTTCAATGGATGGGTAAATGAATTTCAAATGATTTCATTTTACATATTTAGATGTGTAGATCAATGTGAACGGTTCGGATCGTCGATATGAACGCCCGAAGGCCCGCCGTGTGTACTAGAGGTAGTGCACAACCGAAGCTTTCCATATATATATATATATATATATATATATATATATATATATATATATATATATATATATATATATATATATCCTTTATAATATAACTCCATATATAAATATATCTCCTTTATAACATAACTCCTTTATAATATATTTTTGCCTTTATAATATAACATGAAAGCATATAACTCCATTAAATTCATAAGCATACACAAACCATTAATCATCCTTTTGGCGCACACACACATATCATGCCAATTTTCACATCACGTTATCACATAATTTTTTCAATTTATTACACACCTATCACACATACACGATATCATTCACTTCATCATGTTATCGCATCACAATATCATATCATACACACCATGCTTTCAATCTCCTCACATTAGTTAGGTGACCACACATCACACATACACATACGTATATCCAGATCAACATAACTCCTCAAATCTAAATATTACAACCTTGTAGCTTATATACGTACATACTTACAAGAATCAACACACTTCTATACATACATACTAATATCTTCACACCCATAAATTTTACTTCGTATCTTACGTATGAATTTCTATACTCAATACACATTACGCTTCACACACAGCAAATCGTAATTTAAAAGTTTTATAACACACCATGTACATAAAATAAAAGAGATCATACTCACAGAATATCCCGCGGAGACTCGAAGCGCCCCTACACCATCCCGCATACAGTCGCATTATATCCTATCATCAAATTTCAAAGCAATTAAGGCTCAAACCATCCAAACCAATCACAGAAGCTAATAACACTAATCCAAATATCACACAGGTGTTATTAAATGTCTGGGATACACACGTGCGATGCACGTAATATTCAGAATCCTACGGGATTTTTATCCGCCAAACAATAACTAAAATCACCCCTAAAATATCCTAATGTCTCAACAAAATTTCTATTACTATAAAAATACAAATTCTCATATATTTACCTCCCTTCATAAACCCAAAACCCTAATTTATTAACAACTTGCAAACTCTCTAATAATCTGCTAATTTCTCGCCTCTACCATTCCCAACATCTCTTAATCTTCCTACCATAATACTCCTGCTCAATAGAAATTAACCACACTTAATTTTATACAATAAAATAAAATAGGGCATACCTTCCCGAAGCCCTCTCCAAAAACCGACGCTACCACGATGTAGAGAACCCTTCAATTAGCCTACCCCTTAATTTAATCGAGATTTTATAAAAGAATCATCGGGATTTCGGCTGGAGATGGTCGGGAAGAAATGGGTCGCCATTTTGAATTGGGTGCGAGCGAAACCAGGGAAGGGAGAAGAAGGAAAATGGAAGGGGTTTTTTTTTTGGAAAATTATATAATATAATTATATATTTATAAAGGGATTATTACAAATAGGCCCCCAAATCTCCTAAATATTTCAAATAAACCCCAAATCTCTTCTTTTATGATATAAACATTCAAAATACGTCAAAATTCTCTCAGATTAATCCACCAAAATAATAAAATAAAAATAAACAATATTTCTTCACATAAATCTCAAATCTGGACTCTAATATATCAATAATACCAATCGAACACGAATCCTGACACCAATATCAATATTTAAAATGAAAATACACCAAATAAAATTTTCACCACTCAAGGAATATAAAAATGGGTATTTTTGATATTTTGCAAATTCGAAGTGTTACATTCTACACATCTCAAAAGAAGCTCGTCCTCGAGCTACAGGGGTTAAGAAAATTATTCAAACAATTCTGGATACTTTCTCCTCACCGTCTTCCCAGATTCCCAAATATAGTCATTACAATAACATAGCACTGAACGTTCAGAAACTGAGCAACTTAAAATCTTGATCGCCGCTAATCTACATAACTCGCTTGTCGACTACACACCTCAAAGGAGGCTTATCCATTCTTATTTGACAACTAATATCCTTCTTCGTTCCCGACCACTCAAAAGTCCTTCTAAAACCTCGATATCTCTTTGTGCCACCGGGATAAACAATTTACTGAATATAATGAGCAATCTCCACCGCTTACTACCACAAACCATTCACATCAAAAGTACAAAGTCTACGATGATAATAAAGACCTTCCTCACTGCTTACTGACCAATTTGTAGTACATTCATTAATCCCATCCAGAATTAGAACATGCATCCTCTGTCACAAGCAGAAATTTTGAATCCAAGTTCGACTGATCAGCTGTAGGATTGACAGCTGTACTAATAAACTGCCTACATATAAGGTCATGTCACCGTCTGTGACTAAAGAAAATTTCAAATTGACCAAATAATTCTAGGAACGTCCACTCCTGGGACATAAATAAAGCCAATATTCTTCTTCTACTTAAGACATCTGTCACCTTATTCTTCCCTGGGTGATATTTTATTTCCACATCAAAGCTACTAAGGAACTCGAGCCACCATTATTGCCTCATGCTAAGATCTTCACAATAGAAAATCGAGGAATGAACCTCCGGAAATAGCTAGCCAAAATCCAAGAAACTCTGACGCTCTGCCACATACGTGGGTTGTTCCCCGTCTTTTCACCGTTGCAACTTTCTCCGAACCCACAAATATGCCTTCCACAGACACAAAATATCCCAAAACTCACACTTCTCCCTCCTAAAGATAACAATTTGCAAACTTATCGTACCACTTCTGGTCACAAAATGTCTGTAACACAAGTTTAAAGTGTTATCAAGGCTCCTCCATGCTGCGAAAAATACACCAAATTATCATCTACAGATACAATCACACCTTGTTGAAATAAGGGTGAAAGGTCTGATTCGTGAAATCCATGAAAAATGCAGGGGCATTGGTCCGCCCCAAGGCATTACCGAAAACTCATACAATCCATACCGAGTACGAAAACCAATCCCTGGGATACTTCCCTCTTCCATGCTCGTCTGATGATACCCGGTCTGCAACTCCAGCTGTAAAATTATTGTAGCTCTCCACAACTGATCAAGCAACCCATTAAGTCTCGGCAATGGATACCCATTCTTAATGGTCACCTTATTCAACTCCCGATAATCAATACTCAATCTCTTCTTCTGAGAGCTCCCCATGAAGGAAAGCAGGGAACCATCCTCTCATATATCAGAGAGTTTACCAACCACCTCCTTAATCTTCTATTTGGGTATTACCACCAAACCCAACGGACATACCCACATCGTCCAAGGCATTTCATACAATTGGAAAATGAGTTTTTTTCGGGCATTCTCACCCGAATCATTCCTGCACCACACCTCAACTATGCATAAAACCTTCCCAACCAAACCATCTCCCCGGTTTCCAGAGATATCAATTACTGTGCATCACCCTCCGGTCTATAGAACATATATAGGAACCCCAGGGAATAGCCCTTCATGGCACACAACAATCAATATAAAAGAACACTCCAATACACATAAATTCTCACCGGGGTTTCTAAGAAGGACAAAATATATGCAGGGGCAAAAAATAACACTGATCAAAGTCAGACAAAAGTATAAAGGGGTCACTCCATTCAATAACAGAATTGTTACTTAACAAAACAACCACAAAACATAAAACACTTCATCTCCACGACTTAGCAATAATGAACCCATACACACATGACAGGATCACTAGGATTACCAAGAAATTTCTAGTCAACCTACGCTCTGATACCAAACTGTAACACCCCAATTTTTTTTTAAACTCTAAGTTCAATTCTTTCAATTTCTATATTACTTTAAACATAAACTAAGATAGTTATAATTCAAATAAAATTTTGGCAGAGTTTCCTCAGTAATTTCTGCCCCGAAACACAAATGGCATACGGAATTCTGTTCAAAATTCCGTAGCTCACAACACATGCAATAATTTCACGGGCTCCCCAGGCCAAAATGAGCAGAAACATACAGGCAATCAATATATATGCTCTGGGGCCAAACTCACAATGGAATATCAAATATCAAATAAAAACCATAAATTTCTTTGAAAACGAGGTAAAATTTTTAGAAAAATCATTGTAAAACATACCACAGGGCCCGGTACACCACAACGAGATGGATACGGGTCAAGAACATACCATACTACCCCACACTATACTCATCATCGACATCCATGTACATACATTCAAATTACAATTTAAACCATAAATTTTACTATTCACGTAATTAAACTTACACATAAATTTTCAAAAGTAAAAACTCTCCTCTACAAATCTACGCTCACCTCTGCACTGCTGAGGACCTGTAACAGTAGGGGATCTAGGGTAGTCCTGAGACTCCCCTAACACCCCAAACACTAAGAGGTTAGCCATTTTTGGTGTGAGTATAATTCACTAATCTAATAAATAAATCAAACTATATAAAGAAAATAAATTAAACTTACAATTTTCAAGATAAGAAGATTCAGCTTGAAATCTGAACATAAAAACATCATAAACACAACTTTATATCAAAGTACTTTTCAAATCCGCACTCATCTATATATCCATAATTTAACACACATCACCACTTATGTATGTCATATATAGTCATATATTTAGTATAATCATACTTACCATACTTCGATATCATTATATAAATATAACTCACCCCTATATTCATAACTAATCCATTATCCATAAATTTATACCAATACACTTTATCTCAATACGTCTCATCCATAAATCATATCAACAAATTCAATTTATTACACCTTTTAAAACTTCAAATACGTGAATAAATTCATACTCACCATTTCATCCTGAAAATTGTACCAAGGCAGGTAGTTCCCATTTCCACGGAAATAATAAGTGAGTAGTTTCTCGACACAATTCCAAAGCGTATCACATCCATATTATACTTCGTATTTAGTAAAATACTCATTCAGTACTCGTTGCACTCCAACATTTATTTACAACTTAGGGTACAACTTACTTTATCATATTTGCATTCACATCTCCCCCACACAACTTACTTTTCTTTTCATACTTATCTTGTAATAGAACCTTTACTACATAACAATACTCCACCAATCTACCTTGAAGTTGTGTCTAGGCAGGTAGTTCCCACTATTTCCTCTGAAATAGCAGGCGGGTAGTTCCTGGTCACAATTTCAAGGCATACCAACTTGTTTCAAGCCATACTTTACTTTAATATCCATTCACAACTCATAATACCGCTTAATTTAACTTCTTATTCTCATATTATATCCCACCTTACCTTTTATTCATAATTGCATAACTCATTTTCTTCGTTTCTAATATTCATTCACATACATTGTCTATATACTTATTCATCTCCTTTCTTTACTTTCTCATTCTCATCTCATAATATATTCAATCTCCCTTTATCAAGTAAAATACACAACTCCATGTTTATAAATTTAGCTTTGTTATACATATATGTCAATATACACACATATATATATATCCCATTGTATATTCATATCTCCTGTAATATAAATAGTCTCCACAATATATATCATAACATCAGTATCTTCACATATACATATACTCCTTCAGTACACATACACATATATCTTTTTCTCCTTTTCAGTGCACACACAACTGACCTCCTCGTACAACACAGGGATCTCTGTGCCTCCCCCCCGTACATTTCAATCCCTCTAACCCACCATATCACCTAGATCCAGGTGTCCTAAACATCTATCAATTGTGGGCAGGATTGAAATTACGGTTGCGCACATGTCCAACCAAGACTAAAGCCCGAAGGCTAGTCAAAACAAATATAACACGCGGATCGATGCTCCATAGGAGTCTTACACATTCGATGCTACGTCTTTCTCCGAGCCCTATACCAGCGAGGGAAACTCCTGATCCCCAAATGTAATTTGGGACAATATATAACTCCTGATTCCCACATATGAAGTTTGGAGCAATATATAACTCCTGTTCCCCAAATATAAAATTTGGGGCAATATAAATATATATAACTCCTATTCTCGGGTGTATCCCGGGCCTGTGGAGTCTAGCCCAAATCCCAGGGAGATTGTGCGGCACTGCAATATTAAATTATCTCCTTTAAATCTTTGTATATAAATATATATCTCTATATATAAATGTATCTCCTCTATAATATAACTCCTTTATAATATATCTCCTTAGATCTCCTTTATAATATAACTCCTTTATAAAATATCTCCGTATATTCCTTTATAATATATCTCCTTGATAATATTTCTCCATATATATATATATATATATATATATATATATATCCTTTATAACATAACTCCTTTATAATATATTTTTGCCTTTATAATATAACATGAAAGCATATAACTCCATTAAATTCATAGGCATACACAAACCATTAATCATCCTTTTGGCGCACACACACATATCATGCCAATTTTCACATCACGTTATCACATAATTTTTTCAATTTATTACACACCTATCACACATACACGATATCATTCACTTCATCATGTTATCGCATCACAATATCATATCATACACACCATGCTTTCAATCTCCTCACATTAGTTAGGTGACCACACATCACACATAGACATACGTATATCCAGATCAACATAACTCCTCAAATCTAAATATTACAACCTTGTAGCTTATATACGTATATACTTACAAGAATCAACACACTTCTATACATACATACTAATATCTTCACACCCATAAATTTTACTTCGTATCTTACGTATGAATTTCTATACTCAATACACATTACGCTTTACACACAGCAAATCGTAATTTAAAATTTTTATAACACACCATGTACATAAAATAAAAGAGATCATACTCACAGAATATATCACGAAGACTCGAAGCGCCGCTACGCCATCCCACATACAAAGTCGCATTATATCCTATCATCAAATTTCAAAGCAATTAAGGCTCAAACCATCCAAACCAATCACAGAAGCTAATAACACTAATCCAAATATCACACATGCGTTATTAAATGTCTGGGATACACACGTGCGATGCACGTAATATTCAGAATCCTACGGGATTTTTATCCCCCAAACAATAACTAAAATCACCCCTGAAATATCCTAATGTCTCAACAAAATTTCTATTACTATAAAAATACAAATTCTCATATATTTACCTCCCTTCATAAACCCAAAACCCTAATTTATTTACAACTTGCAAACTCTCTAATAATCTGCTAATTTCTCGCCTCTATCATTCCGAACATCTCTTAATCTTCCTACCATAATACTCATGCACAATAGAAATTAACCACACTTAATTTTATACAATAAAATAAAATAGGGTATACCTTCCCGAAGCCCTCTCCAAAAACTGACGCTACCACGATGTAGAGAACCCTTCAATTAGCCTACCCATTAATTTAATCGAGATTTTATAAAAGAATCACGGGGATTTTGGCTGGAGATGGTCGAGAAGAAATTGGTTGCCATTTTGATTTGGGCGTGAGCGAAACCAGGGAAGGGAGAAGAAGGAAAAGGGAAGGGGGTTTTATTTTGGAAAATTATATAATATAATTATATATTTATAAAGGGATATTTACAAATAGGTGCCCCAGCTCTCATAAATATTTCAAATAAATCCCAACTCTCTTCTTTAATGATATAAACATACAAAATACGTCAAAATTCTCTCAAATTAATCCACCAAAATCATAAAATAAAAATAAACAATATTTCTTCACATAAATCTCAAATCTGGGCTTTAATATATCAATAATACCAATCGAATACGAATCCAGACACCAATATCAATATTTAAAATGAAAATATACCAAATAAAATTTTCACCCCTCAAGGAATATAAAAACGAGTATTTTCGATATTTTACAAATTCGAGGTGTTACAATAATTTATCAAAATAGTAGTTATATTTTAAAGTTATATGTATTTTTTTACTTCATTCTTACTTGTAAAATCATAGACATTTCTTATTTGTTTACTCATAACCTTGCTTTTTTTTTATCTTTTCTATTCCTGATAACTTTTGGTACATGACTAACCTCTTATCTTTATTTTCCTCTGTCATGCTTATATAGAAATTAGGTTTTATTTTAAATTTTATTTTTGGTACATTATGTTTCCTTGTACTATTCCTATTAAAGTATATTCTGTACTTGATATTATTTTATCATCCATCAAGTATATTTCTAAGGGGTGTTCATACATTTCTTAAAATAAGCTTTTATTATTATTTGTACTGGTCCTAAATGTGTTTCTTAATGTTTTTATAATTTCCTCACTTATTTTTTTCATTTCTTGGCTTATTATTTTTTCTGCTATTAATCAAATTAAGGTTTTTTTCCTTGTGCTTGTTCAATATTTGTAGATTTTTTATTATTTCTGGTTATTATGATAGTGTTTCTTTTTCTTTCAAATATTGAAAGTTTAAATATTTCTTTCGGTTTATGTCTAATTTGGTTGCTCTTATTTTATCATATTTATGTATGTCAAAACTCATCTTTCTCTTAGTTTTTTGTTGACTCTTTCTAATTGTTCTTCTATTCCTATTATTTATTTTATCATATTTATTTCATATTCTTCTATTTCATCTTCACTACTTCCATTATCTTCTTCCATTATCATTATCTCTTCATCTTCACTTATTTCTGACCACTTTTCTTCATATTCTATGGGTTCATAGTTTATGTTATACATTTCTTCAATTTAATCTAAGTAGTTTACATTTTCTTTCTCCATTTTCTTAGGACAGTTTAGCAATATATGTCATATTTCTCTATATATATAACAATTACATTTTCTTGGGTTTTTCGGATATTTTATGTTTTTATTTATTTTTCTGAAGTATTTTTTTATAGGGTTTTCTATGCTTCTTAAATGTATTTTATATTTTGGTTTATATTTTTGCATTTTGTTTTTACGTTTTTGTTATATAATTATATCTGCTAATACATCCCAAATGATTTTGTTTTGCTTCTTCACAATTCATTCTTTGTTTATATGTTCTATAGTATTTTATAGTTGATCTAGCTTCTTGGCATACTTTATCTCTATAATCTCTTACGAATTGTGTTATGTATCCTAAAGTATCGATTTCTAGTTTTACTTTCTCATTTATGTATGCACTATATATATATATATATATATATACTCCATGGATATGACAGTTTTAGGGGAAATGAGTCTAAGATTTGACTATTTTCATCATTTGTAAAATTGATTTCTTGATAATATTCTCTGAATTCACAAGTGTAGTTGTCAAAATAACACATGTCGTATATTTCTAAATTACTTAGTCTCCATCTTGCTTGGTTCTTTTTATATGTTGTATGTTTTTCTGTTTTTTTATGTATTCTTATTGTTTTTTTATAATTCATAATTATTTCTTTAGTTCTAATATTTGTTGTGCTGAAGTTTCCTATGTTCCTTGGTCATTTATTAGTCAGGCTTTTCTGATCTTATTTCTTTCTTACTCTAATAATCCATTTTACCATTTTGCTACTACTCTTACAAAGGTTGCTTCTATAAAAATTTTGAACCAACTTCCGGTGATGATTGTCTAAATCCTTCTATTAATGATGTTTTTACCCTTTCTTCTCTTGTTCTATCTACATCTTTGACACAGTCTAGATCTAGTCATTCTCCATTTTCTGTTATTCTTTTTTCGTAATGTTCTGCAGGTTCGTATTTTAGGCTTTCCTTTTCTTTTCTTGGTTCTTTCCTTTCTCCATTTTTCCATTTCTATGGTGTATGATTTTAATAATAGGTAGGATAATGTCTTTTATGTTAGTGTTACCGCTGATTCTGGTGTGGGGGCAAACAGATGAGATTTGTGAGTTCGAGAAAAACCTGAATAGCGGATCCAAGCCTTCTGATTCCTGCCGCAAACTGCAAGGAAGTGCGATACACCGGGGTTGATTCCGGCGACGCACCCTCCGACGCTCTTGTCAGTAACCAGTGGTGATTATGAAAGAGCTTAAGGTGGAAAAAGAGTGATTACCTGGTCACAGTGGTAGGGGAGGTATTTATAGTCGCCATGAGAGTGATTAAGGGCTTGATTTCCTGTGTAACTGTCAGAAGAAAAATCCTCCCAATCTCTTTGGGAAACTGGCCCTTGATTCCCGGTGAGAGCAAATCAGGCCCGTTGATTCAGTCAGATCAGTGACCCTGATTTGCTCTTGCTGGTCTGGGTCTGTCTCGGGTCGGGACCCGCACCTAGTTGGAGTGGATCCGTTTATGGGTTATTGGATCTGTGAGAAGGAGATCCAGTACCCGTTTCGGACCCATTTGTATGTGAAATTACCGTTTTACCCCCGAGCTTCAAGATTTGCACCCAATCTGGACGGTTCCGATTTAACCCCATTTTTAGCCATATCACGAGCCCCCCACTCCTAAAGACTGAGTGTGATCAACCTTTGAGGAGTAGTTTAACTGTTTTAGTGGCTGGTGGAGTTGTATCGGAGTCTGAATGGAGAGTTTTGAACCTCGAAGGGGGTAGTGAGGTGATTTTTGAAGCAGTAAGCTGTTCTGAAGCCTTGTTGAATATTCGACGGTTTTTATCTATTTTTTCGGATTATTATTTAATTTTGCGATGTGTTAACCAATTGTTCGAGGGCCTTAACCGTATATTCTAGGCAATAATTGTTCGTTCAGGGGCTTAAAAATATTCCTCCGAATTTATAATTATTTTCTAGAATTTTTGGTTAATTTCCCCGAATTTTTGGCAATTTTTCGCAATTTTTAAATAAATAAAACGATTTAAATAAATAAAAACTGGCGTTTAATACATATTTATGACGTGGCTCAATCTGGGCCGTTGATCATGGACGAGCACGAATTTCTGAGAGATCTGGCGGTTGTTATCGCTCGGAAGCTTTTTTCTCCGTTTGCGAGCTCGAATGGGCACTTGCTCGGCAGCCGACCGGAGGCACTGGGGTTCGGCAGTCCGAGCGACGTGGCACGATCTGAGCCGTTGGATCGTGGCACGAATCTCGAGACGGGCGCGTTTTTCAAGAAAACGCTATCTTGTCGTTTAGCGCACGTGGTGCAATCTGGACCGTTCATCGCCAAGAGCGCGAATTTCTGGAAGATCCAACGGTTGTGGTGGTTCGGGTGCTTTTTTCTCCGTTTGCGAGCTCGGAATGGCACTTGCTCGGTTGGCCGACCGGAGGGGTAAGGGTTCGGTCGGCCGAGCAGCTTTCTGGGCCGTCGGATGTGTATTCGCTCGGTTGTCCGACCGGAGCTCTGAGGGTTTGGCTGGTCGAACAACGTGGTGCAATCTGAGCCATCGGATGGTGGTGCGAATCTCGAGACGGGCGCACTTCCCAAGAAAATGCTATCTTGTCGTTTAGCGCCGTCGGCAAGATCTGGGCCGTCTGATCGAGATCTTACACAAATGTTGAGGAGAAAGTGAGTTTTTCCCGTTTTGACACTCGGTATGGCACTTGCTCGGTTGGCCGACCGGAGCTCCGACTGTTCGGCGATCCGAGCGTGGTATGGCGGTCCGGGCCGTTGACTGGTGGAACGAGTTTCGAGATGGTTCTGTTCCCATGGGCATTAATGGTGTCCCGGGGTTTGTGCGGCGTTCCAACTTCCCGGGGTCATTAAGAATGGTGCCCTTCAATTAATGCGCGGAGTTTCAACTCCCGAGGGTCATAATGGCTGGTTCTTGGAGGGTAGGTTATAAGTACCCTATTCCCCTTGTAATTTCAGTCACAAAAAATGTTGGGTTTTAGCCCTCGGAGGCGTCTGCCTTGGGTGGTTGCTCTTCGGCTATGGTCTTCTCCTGGTTCTGAGGGCCCCGATGCGGATGTCAGGGTCAGGGGAGATCATAGCAGAGGAAGTGACGACCGGAGTCAAAGCGGATGCCTGTCTTGTGAAATTTTAACCTCGAGAGGTTCGGAGGGGTGGTCACTCTTTTGCCTTGTTCTTCTCCCGATCCTGACGGTCCCGATGTGGGTGTCAAGGTCGAGGGAGAACAGGGCAGGAGTGGTGACGACCGTAGTCCGGACCCGAGGGACGAGTTGCTTCGGAAGGACGGGTGGTCGTTCTTCTACCATGATCTTCTCCTGACTCTGACGGCCCCGATGCGGCTGTCAGGGTCAGGGGAGATCATGGTGGAAGAGGTGATGACCAAAGTCCGGATTCGGGGGACAATGTGCTTCGGAAGGATGGGTCTCTTCCGATCTCTATCTTCCTTTCGGGCTGACGGCTCCTGATGGTTGTCAGACCGAAGGAGTTAGAGATGGGAGGTGTGCCGATCTGCTTTTTAACCAGGCCCCGTGAGTCGGCAGTTTCCCTCTAATCCCTGAACAATTCGTGGCTTCGGCTCCGAGGTCGCAGGCTTTGTTTTGCTCACCGGTGAGAGGGATGCCGACCGAGACCTGGGGCCTGGGGGGCTCGCCGAGGGCGGTGCCTTAAAACTTTTAATCCAAAATTTATCCTGGCTTCTTTAGATAGAGGTGGAGATCTGAGGGCACGGTTGTCCGAGCGACATTCTGGGCTGTCAGATGGGCACTTGCTCGGTTGGCCGGCCGGGGATCTGAGGGCACGGTTGTCCGAGCGACATTCTGGGCCGTCGGATAGGCACTAGCTCGGTTGGTCGACCGGGATCCGAGGGCACGGTTGTCCGAGCGACGTGGCGCAATCTGAGTCGTCAGATGGTGGGGCGAATCTCGAGACGGGCTCAGTTTCCAAGAAAACGCTATCTTGTCGTTTAGCGTCGTCGGAAAGATCTGGGCCGTCTGATTGAGATCTTGCACGAAACTTGAGGAGAAAGTGAGTTTTCTCCGTTTGCAGGCTCGGAATGGCACTTGCTCGGTTGGCTGACCGGGCCCTTTGCTGCTGGGTTCGGATTGCATGTGATTCGGATTTAGATCCTGTTGTGCCGAGCTACTTGACTTGGTGAAAAGACAAAGTGGTTTTGGGCCTTCGCGACATTTCGAGAGCGGCCCAAAAGTCGCACCCTTACGTTTGGAAGTCCAAGGGACTTTTCTTTTTTACTATAAATCTTCACCCCCCCTCAATCCAAATCTCATTATTCACTTTCACTCTCTCTCTCCAGTTTTTACTTTTACCATCGAAGTTTTTAGCTCCTGGGTGGCGCTGTTAGCTGTCGCGGCAAGGCGTTCCTTGGCTTCAGTGAACTTTTCCGACCGTAGTTGTCACTTCAAGGTCAGTCTCTCTCCTTTCTCTTTAGAAAATGGTTAAGATTACTTCCTCGGATGAGACCCCCGCCTCGGACCAAGTCGTAGGCCGAGCGGGCAAAGGGAAGGAGGTGATAGAGCCAACCGACCAGAGCGTTGTTCGGCCGAGCAAGGAGGGCGAAGTAGCCGAGCCGCCCCAGGAGGCCGTGGCGAAGTCTCAGAAGGGTAAAGGAGTGGTCACGATCATCGAGAAGCCGAAGACGGCGGGGAGTTCGGTCGGCAGCCTATTGTTCTGTCGAGCGTGGGAGGCGTTCGGGACTACTCCGAGGAGATGCTAGAGAAGGTGACTCAGGGCACCGCCAAGTCCGTAGAGGAGAATGAGCCGAGAGAGTTATCCGAGGTGGACCATACCCTCTCGTCTCTTACCGAGGCCGATCTGCACCGGATCCGAGCCGGGTTCCAGATTCCAACCGAGTACGGGCTACTTCTCCCCGGACCGGGATTCCGAGCCTCCACGTCGGCTTCGACTGACGCGTGTGTCTTTCCCCTCGACTCCTTGCATACCGGGCTTCGTTTTCCGCTTCATCCATTTATTTTAGAGGTTCTCGTTTGGTACGGTTTGAGCCCCGCCCAGTTGATGCCGAACACTTGGAGGCATGTCTTGGCGTTTTTTCTCCGGTGTCAAGAGATCGGAGCTGAACCGAGCTTGTTCCTCCTTCGGAGCCTCTACCGCCCCTGCCAGCCGAACAGGAATGAGCAGAGGTTCTACCTGTCGCCACGGACGGGCGTGAAGTTGATCGAGAACCCGGACTCGATCAAACATTGGAAGGAGAAGTATTTCATTATCCGAGCTCCTGCACCCTGGGCAATTCCGATAGCTTGGAGGAGGGAAGGCCTGCCTAAGCGAGCGAAGAAGGAGCCGGTATTAAGTGACGAGGAGGCGGAAGTCCTCAAGAAGCTCCTCGCCCTGCCAACGCTAAGTTGGAAAGACATTACCGAGGAAGCTTTGTTCCGGGGGGTCTCAGTCCGATCGACCCCAGTATGATTCTTGTATTTTATTTCTTTGCGTAAAGTTCTTGAAAAATTCATCTAAGTTTTTTCATTCGGCTTGCGCAGAGTCTTCCAAGATGGACTACAGGGCTTTGATGGCGAAGGCCAAGGCGAAGGAACAGGAGTCGAGGAAGAAGAGACCCTCGGCAGGGCCTCAGGGCGGCCGAGCCCAGAAGATGCCTTCGGTCGCAAAGACCGCCGACCCGCAGAAGGTCGTTGTCCCGGAGGGCCGGTCCCGAGCAGGAGAAGGTCGCGGTACCCGATCCTCCTGTTTCAGATGCGCCGACACCAACGGCGAAGGGGGATGCTCCCGGTTCGTCAAGCGGTGTGTTCGGCGTGAAAGAGGTGCTATCCCTCCAAGTTCCGTCCCTCACTGCCGATGCGGAGAAGATCTTGACCGAGAGGCACAAGCAGATCTTCGTCCCCGACTGGCAAGTGATGAAGGTCGACGGTTTTTTGGGGGACGACAACATCTGTATGGAAGCGGTGAAGCACTTGCCGACCCCCAAGGATCGAGCGGCCCTTAAGGCCGGGCTGGTTGGTGACGCCACAATGCAGATCGCTCGGAACACAATGTCGGTAAGTGGACCGAACACTTTCTGATTGAAACTTTTTCTGAAATTTTCTAAGTTCCTGGGTTCGGACTCTAACGGTTTGTTCTCTTTTCAGACCCTTTGCCACTTCAACTTCTTGCTCGAGGAGTTTGCGAGCAAGGAACAGGAGTATCACCGGAAGAGGTCGGAGCGTGTCAAAGCTACGAAGCTGCTCGATGCTGAGCAACTCCTCTCGGCAAAATGGGGTGCCGAAGTGGCAGGGTTGGAGATGCAGCTGGCCGACGCTGTTCAGCGGTCGAAGGACACGGCAGCCAAGCTCGAGGCCTCGGAGAAGGAGAATGCCGAGCTGAAGGAAGAGCTGGCCAATGCTTGGTCGGAGGCAGAGACGGCTCGGAAGAGGGCCGAGAAGATCATGGCCAGGCACCGGTCTAAGGTGGCAAAGGCGAAGAAGGCCGTCCAGGACGAGGCCGAGCATCACATGTTCAAGAACATGGAGGACGCGTACGGCCGAGCCCTGCTTCATGTCGCCACTCGGAATCCGGGTTTCGACACGTCCTCCTACCGTTTCTACGACCCGTGGAGGGGAAGGAGGAGCTTCCCCAAGGGATGCTCGGCCCCGAGGGACTGACTGACGGTGTCGAAGGCCCGGGTGAGACTGAGGCCGAGGATGAGGAGGAGGACGACTCTGAGGAGGAGAGTGGGAGCGAGGACAAGGACGAGGTCGAGGGCGAGGACCAGGCCGAGGGGTCGACAGACCCGAACGACAAAAAGGTCGACCCCTGACTCGGTTGCCTCTTTTAGTCTTTTGTTGTTTTGTTTCTTTTTTGTAAGCCTAACTGCGGACTGGCCACCGCTCTTGTAAAACTTTTTTCTGAGTTTTGAATGAAAAAACTTTGTTTGGCCAAAATTTATCCAAGTGTTAGTCTCCGGATTTTGTGTTTGATTAGGCGTAAAATTCTCCAAGTGTTGGGTCTCGGATTTATCTCTGCTTTTCAGGTGAAGTTCGGTCCGATCACGGAGGTTGCACACCTTCGTAAGGAGCTGGCTAAAACGAAGGGAGAGCTCTCCAATAGCCGAGAGAGGCAGTTTTTCATGTTCTTGAAGCTGGAGGAGACAAAGGCAGCTGTGAGGGGGTATTGTCGCGAGTTGAAGCAACTGCGGAAGCAACCCCAAGCCCCTTGTCCCGAAGGCGAGGTCGAGCGGCTTCGTAGAGAGCTTGCCGTTGCCGAGCGGAAGAACGACGAGCTCTCGGCCAAGATCCGACACTTGGAGATAGCGGAGCAAGGTCGCTCGGCGGAAGAAGAGAAGCTTACTTCCGAGCTAGAGAAGGCGTCGTCCAAGCGCAAAAAGTTGTTGGCCGAGGTCGACAAGCTTAGGAGGATCACGATAGATAGGGGGATCGAGGTCACCCACTACTGACAGCTCGTGACCGATAGCGCCAACGCCTCGGGCTCGTCAAGGCCTCCTCGTTTGAAGAAGTTGGCGAAGGACGACGCTTTGAGAGACAAAATCATTGAACTGGAGGAAGAGGTCGCGTCACTCAAGCCTCTGCCTGAGAGGGCCAACGTCCGCAGTACATCGTGTACTCGCGAAGAGAGCGAGAGAGGGATTACCTTCTACGAACTTGCGACACGTTTGCCTGTGGCTAGGCGGAGCCCTGCTAACGCTCAGAGTAGTGTAGCCGTCTCGTCTAGTGGTGCCTCGGTCGGCGCCACAGTTAGGGTCAGTGGCAAAGGGGGATCACGCTTCGTTGGTTTGGAATCGAGCTCGGAGGTCAGGCCTCGTCGTCCTCGCGTTTCCTTGAACCGAAGCGTACCCCTTCCGAAGAGGCCATGAACATGTCGTTTTATGTTTCTTCTGCTTGTTGTAAAACTCTATTGTAGGGTCGGACTTGTAGTATGTAGAACTACTATATCTGAATACGAATCTGAGAGTTTGTTTGGAAAATTCTTCAAGTGTTGGACTTCGGCAATGTCTTGAAATTTTGTTATTCGTTTTTTCTTCTTTTCAGCTCGTGGTGGCAGCTCAAGATGCCGATTCCAACTGCTCGGACAACGACGTTCGGACCGAGGTTGGCTCGGAGGTGACGAGGTCGCGTTCGGCGAGGTGCCGAGAGCGACTCTATGAAGTCGAGCTGGAATTACGCCGAGCAGAAAGCGAGCGGGGCCACCTTCAGCTCGTCCTCGATCAGCGAGACGCCGAGATCCAGCGCTTGGAGAACAGGATTGCCGAGGCGACTCCTATAGGAGAGGACAAGGATTCGCAGACTGCTTTTAGCAACGCCCTTCGGGTTCAGTGTATTCGGCACAATTTGTCGAAGATAATTGCCGAACGGGCCAATTTGCTCTCTGAGATCTGTCACTTGCAGCCCCTGGAGGCGAAGCTTCGGAAGGAGGCGGATGAACTAGCGGCCGAAGTGGCCGGACTGGCGACCGAGCGGGACGGTGATGGTTTTTTCGTTTAAAAACCAAGTGTAGTGGGTCGGCGCTGTACTTTTTGTTTTCTAATGCCTTGTAACCGTGGAAGGATTGCTTTGTATTATGTCCCAACCATTAATAAAATTTCTTTCATGAACTAGCATGTCTTTTGTTGCTCTGCGTAATTGCCTCGTTTATGATTGTGTCCGTCGTGCCAAGGTCTCCGAGCTGAACCCTCTTTTGTTCGTGGTTCGGCACCTTGGTGCGTTCTGAGGCGTAGGTATTAGGTACGGATCTCGAGGTGGACCAGCCCCCCCACGGCAACGCTATCTTGTCGTTTAGCGACGCTGACAAGATCTGGGCTGTTGGATTCTGGTACGAATCTCGAGGCGGCTCAGTTCCCAAGAAAATGCTATCTTGTCGTTTAGCATCGCTGGCAAGATCTGGGCCATCTGATCGAGATCCTACACGAAAGTTGAGGAGAAAGTGAGTTTTCTCCGTTTGCGAGCTCGGATTGGCACTTGCTCGGTTAGCCGACCGGGGGCAGCATGATCTGACCCTTCTTCTTGTTCGCTTTCGTCTCGGCGACAAGAGTGCTCGGCCGGTGATGCCGAACAGTGCCTCGGTCTCCCTCTTCATGCGAAGTCGAGAGGTGAGTTGAGCCCTTCCCCATGGTGGGGTTCGCCGATCATAGCGAGTGTTCGATGGTTGTGGGAGCAATTCCGAATGGCGATCCACTCCTAGCTTGCCGAGAAGCAAGCTTGGGGAGTGGAATTGAACCAAGTGTTGGACTCCAGAACCATCGTGTAGTTCAACGGTTGTGGGAGCAGTTCAGAACGGCGATCTACCTTTGGCTCGTCCGAGGGCGAGCCGAGGAGGTAAAGTCGAGCCGAGTGTTGGACTCCGAACCATCGGCGTAGTTCAACGGTTGTGGGAGCAGTTCCGAACGGCGATCTACCTCTGGCTCGTCCGGGGGTGAGCCGAGGAGGTAAAGTCGAGCCGAGTGTTGGACTCCGAACCATCGGTGTAGTTCAACGGTTGTGGGAGCAGTTCCGAACGGCGATCTACCTCTGGCTCGTCCGGGGGCGAGCCGATGAGGTAAAGTCGAGCCGGACATTGGACTCCGAACCATTGGTTGAAATCGAATTAAAAAACAAAAGATAAAGGCGGAGAGACGCAAGCAAATTTATAAGTATGAAAGAGCATTCTTCATTGATAATCGACGGTGAACCGTTTTTACATATTACAACTTATGGAATAGATTACAAGTTAGAGGAGAGGAATGGTTCGACACCTCGTGATACTCAGAGAGGCGCCGGGGCGCTTTCTTGGTATTTTAGGAGGTGGTCGGCATTCCAGGTCCTCGGAATCTCTCTGCCCTCTAGATCTTCCAGACGGTAAGCTCCGGACCGAACAACCTTTGTGATCTTGTAGGGTCCTTCCCAGTTCGGGGCCAGCTTGCTTCTCTGATTAGGGAAGGAGATGGCTAGCTTTCTGAGAACCAAGTCCCTTTCCTTGAGATCGGTGGGTATGCTAGTTCGATTCTCCTTTGGTAGTTCTGTTGCCGAATTGATGCTCTTTCCCTCAGCTCGTCCACCAGATCTAAGTTCGCCCTGAGGTCTCTGGTGTTCTGTTCCTCGTTATAGGCTGCGAGGCGAGGGGAAGGTATTCCTACCTCGAGGGGTATCACCGCCTCGGACCCATAGGTGAGGTTGAAAGGGGACTCTCCTGTGGGGGTCCGCTTGTTCGTGCGGTAGTTCCACAACACATTGGGGAGTTGGTCGACCCATAAGCCACTAGAACATTTGTCCAGCCTCTTCTTGATACCTGTGAGGATCTGCCGATTGGCATTTTCTGCTTGGCCGTTCGACTGCGGGTGTGAGACGGAAGAGAAGCGCTGTTGGATAGCGAGGTCCTCACAACATTCGTCGGTTACTATGACACGGGGGACGCCGAACCGACAGATGACGCTTTTCCAGAAGAATTGAAGCACCTTGTTCTCGGTGATAGTGGCGAGGCGCTCGGCCTCAATCCACTTCGAGAAGTAGTCGATGGCAACAATCAAGAACTTGAACTGGCCCGGAGCTGGAGGGAAAGGCCCTAGTAAGTCCATTCCCCACATTGCGAAGGGTATAGGACTTGATAGGGAGGCGAGGTTGGCTTGGGGGAGGCGACGAATGTTGGAGTGTCTCTAGCAAGAGCCACATTGCCGAACGTGTCGCTCGGCATCTTGGAGAAGGGTCAGCCAGAAGTATCCGTAGTTCAAAGCCTTCCGAGCCAAAGATCTAGACCCTGAATGTGCTCCGCCGATGCCTTCGTGGAGCTCCTGTAAGGCGTAGTCGGCCTGTTCTGGGGAGAGGCACCTTAGGTATGGTCGGCCGTCAATCTGCGAGAAGGAGCGCTTGTACAAGATCCCCTCGATCAAGACATAGCGCTCGGCCCTGGTTCTGACTCGGCGTGCTTCCTTGGGGTCCTCGGGGAGGAGTCCGTCCCTTAAGAACTCCACTAATGGCTTCATCCAATTATCTTGCAGCAGGACCGGCAATGACTCCACCGAGCCGGATGCCTCATCTTCTATGCTCGGCCTTGAGAGGACCTCGATCAAAACGGTCTGCTCGAGACCTTGGAAGGAGGATGAGGCCAACTTGGAGAGGGCATCGGCCTGTGAATTCTCCTCTCGAGGGACTCGTTGGATGAGCGCCTCTTCGAACCGGCTCATGAGGGCTCGGACCTTGGCGAGGTATTTTGCCATTCGCTCGTCTCGCACCTCGTACTCGCCCAAGACTTGGTTCACAACCAGCTGAGAGTCACTATGGATTCGGAGGCGCTGCGCCCCGGCACTTCGGGCAAGTCCGAGGCCCGCGATGAGAGCCTCATATTCCGCCTCGTTGTTCGAGGCCTTGAAGCTCATACGGATCGCATACTGGAGGACAAAATCATCAGGGCCGTTCAGGATGATACCGGCGCCGCTTCCTTCGTTGCAGGAGGATCCATCCACGAAGACTGTCCAAATGGGGGGACCGTTCGGGACGTGGCTGACCTCGGGAATAGTGGACTCGACGATGAAGTCGGTGAGGGCCTGAGCCTTGATAGCAGCCCGAGGCTGGTAGGAGATGTCGTGTTGGCTTAGCTCTATGGACCACATCATAAGCCGACCCGAGGTTTCAGGCTTGTGGAGGATCTGCTTCAACGGTTGGTCGGTGAGGACCACAACCGAGTGGGACTGAAAGTACGGACGGAGCTTCCTCGCCGCCATGATCAGGGCGTAGGCCATCTTTTCTATCTTTGGATAACGGAGCTTGGCATCCCGAAGCACCTTGCTCACGTAGTAGATGGGCCTCTGGGCCCGGTCTTCCTCTCTCACCAAAATAGCACTTAGCGTCAGCTCGGAGGCGGCTAAGTAGATGAAGAGGGGTTCCCCCGGAACGGGCTTGCTGAGCAGGAGAGGATTGACCAAGTATTCTTTCAGGTGTTCAAAGGACTTCTGTTGCAGTTCGCCCCACTGGAAACCCTTGGCTCCCCTGAGAGCCTTGAAGAAGGGGAGACACTTTTCCCCAGACTTTGAAAGGAACTGCCCAATTGCGACGAGCCGACCCGTGAGCTTCTGTACTTCTTTAACGTTCCGGGGCGGGGCCATGTCCAGTATGGCCTTGATTTTCTCAGGATTCGCTTCGATCCCTTGCTGGCTCACCATGAAGCCAAGGAACTTTCCTGAGGAGACTCCGAACGCACATTTGTTTGGATTTAGTCTCATACTGTGTCTTCTCAATACGCCGAAAGCCTCCTGGAGATCAGCCACATGGTCGGTACCTCGGATGCTTTTAACGAGCATGTCGTCGACGTACACTTCCATGTTGCGGCCAATTTAGCTCTGGAAGACTTTGTTGACGAGGCGCTGGTAGGTGGCCCCAGCATTCTTCAACCCGAATGGCATGACCCTATAACAGTAGAGGCCCTGGTCGGTGATGAAGGAGGTCTTCGGAATGTCCGGGGGGAACATTCGGATCTGGTTATAGCCGGAGAAGGCATCCATGAAGCTGAGGAGCTCATGGCCCGAGGTGGCATCAATGAGGGTGTCGTTATTTAGGAGAGGGAATGGATCCTTCGGACACGCCTTATTCAGGTCGGTAAAGTCGATGCATATCCTCCAAGAACCGTTGGACTTCTTGACCATTACAACATTGGAGAGCCACTCGGGGTAGTTCACCTCCTGTATGAACCGAGCCTTTAAGAGTTTATCTACCTCCTCCTTGATGGCCTGCTGTCGCTCGGGAGCGAATTTTCGCCTCTTCTGCTGAACCAGCTTGCACCCCGGTTCGACACTTAGGCGGTGGACTAGCAGCTCCTCGGAAATCCCGGCATATCCACTGCTGACCAAGCAAACAGGTCGCGGTTATCCCGGATGCATTGCACTAAGTCGGAACACAGTGCAGTCGGCAAGGACTTGCTGATGAGGAACTTTCAACTCGGGTCCTCGTCCGAAAAGAGTACTTCTTCCAATTCGTCTGCCGGCTCGGACGTGGGTTGGACATTCGGCTCGGGAATCTCTAGGGTCTCGAGGGAGAGCACCAGACCCCCCGTGGAAGTCATGTAGCACTTTCGAGCCGTCTCTTGGCTGCCCCTGACTTCTCCCACTCCCGACCGAGTGGGGAACTTCATTTTAAGGTGGTACGCTGAAGGGACAGATTCCAGGGTAGCTAGGCCGGGTCGGCCTAGGATGACATTATATGCGGCTGGGACGTCGACGACCATAAAGTCCATCGGCTCGGTCCGGGTAGTAGGGGTCTTCCCAGCAGTTACGTCTAGGGTTATAACCCCCTCGACAGTTACTGGTACCCCCGTGAACCCGTGGAACGTGTAACCGGCCGGCTTGAGACGGGCCCGGGACAGCTGCAGCCCTCGGAAGGCCGAGAGGAAGAGGATGTTCACCGAGCTCCCGTTGTCTACCAGGACCCTCTGCACCTTGAAGTTTGCCATGCGAAGGTTGATGATGAGGGCGTCGCAGTGGAGAGTTCGGACCCCCTCGAGATCTTCATCGGAGAAAGTCACTGGGACGCCGAGGCCTTTGGGAGGAGGGGCGCTGTGAACTGAGTTGACCTCTCGGACGAAGGCCTTTCGAGAGGAGTTGGAGGAGCCCCCCATGGGGCCTCCGTGGATGAGGTGTAGAACTCGTTCTTCCTCGAACTCGGGCGTCTCATCGCGCCGCTCGGAGCGCTTGTTAGCCCCCCGAGGCGGAGGAGTGTTGCGATCCGCCCGATCGTTTGCCTTTACAAATTTGGCCAACTGTCCCCTCTGGATGAGGGCCTCTATCTCATTTTTCAATGCCCGACAGTCGTTGGTGTCATGGCCGTGGTCTCGGTGGTAACGGCACCATTTCTCCTTGTTCCTTCTCTTGGCCGGGGTGTTCATCCTCGGAGCTGGAGGTATGACCCCCTCCTTCTCCACTTCCATCAGGATGGTGGAGACATTGGTGGTGAGGGGAGTGAACTTCTCGAACCTAGGGGGAGGACGGCGCTGACCGCCGTTGTCCTTCTGCATCTTCTTGGACCCCTCTTCCTCTGTCACCTTCCTCTTCGATCCGGAGGCCGATCCTCCGAAATTCGGGAGGCACTCGGCCTCTTCCGCCCGAATGTACTTCTCGCACCTTAGGAGAAGATCGACGAAGTTGTGCGGGGGCTTCTTGGCGAGGGACGACCGGAGGTTGGAGTTGAGGACGTTCGACTGGAACGCGACGGTCGCCACTGACTGGTCGAGGGAGGCGATCGACCTGACCTCCGCGGTGAATCTCCTCACATAATCCTCAGCTTCTCTCCCCTCTCTTGTCGGAGGTGGAGTAGGGAGAGGCTAGTCTTCTCCGTTCGCCTGCTACTCACAAAGTGAGTTATAAAGAGCGTCTCGAACTGCTCGAACGAGAAGATGGAGGAGGGAGCGAGCCTGGAGTACCATTCCCGTGCCGACCCCTTGAGGGTGGCGGGGAAGGTCTTGCAGAGCATGGCGTCAGAAGCTTGATGGATCAGCATTAAGGTCTTGAAGCTTTCGACGTGATCAACTAGGTCGGACTCCCCTGAGTACGTTTCAAACTGCGGAGGTTTGAAACCCCTCGGTATGGGGGCCTCCATGACTGTCCGAGAGAAAGGGGGTCTGCTGGGACGGACGATCCCTGCCCTCGACTCCTCCTCTTTGTCCATGCGACCGATGCGCCTCTCCACCTCGTGGAGACGACGGTAGAGGGCATCGTCCCTCCGCTGGTAATCAAACGATCCCCTGGACTCTTTTTCATAGGAAGGGGAGCGGGGACTGCGGCATCGATAGTCCTGGGATCGGCGAGGACTATAGGGATGCTGCTGGCGACTGGGAGTCGGGAGAGGACTTCTGGATCGGTGGCGAGGACTTGGAACCTGTGGAGGTGTTGGAACCCTCTGGGCATTATGGTTGTTGGGGCGAAGGTTGAGGGCCTGCAATACAGTCTCCTGGAATTGTAGGAACTCGGCACGAGTGATAGGTGCCTCATTGTTCCTCGGATGATGCCGATCCGCGGGGCAATGTGGCCTCCTCCTATGGCGCTCGGGAGATTCCGCCCGGCCCCTTGGTCCGGAGACCTCCTACCGTCTCGGCGATGAGGAGATCGCTCACCATGATGCTGGCGGGAGGCTCCCTCTCGGGCCCACCTCTCATCTAGGTGGTTGCGAAGGTCCTCTTCCTTTTGGCGATTCAGGACGGTGTTGTGGAGATCGGAGGCTCGGGGGTGATGGGAAGCCATAGAGTCCGAGGAGGCGTTGTGAATTGAGACGTGGTCTGGATGGAGTGGTTGCTTCTGCCTCCGCTGGTTCTGACCAGCAGGATCATTTGGGGGTTGTTGGTTCGGAAGAGGAGGCTGGCCCTGTTGGGCCGGGGGAGGAAGATGTTCGGGCTGTGGAGCAGGATGGACAGGGACCTCCTCTGGCTGATCGGCAGGGTTGGGTCCGTGGTTGGACCCCCTAGACCTGACCTTCTTGGGAGGCATGGTTGGAGAAGGGCTAGTTGACGAGGAAGAGGCGGAGGCTGTTCGTGTGGGTATTCCCACAGACGGCGCCAATCTGTTACCGCTGATTCTGGTGTGGGGGTAAACAGATGAGATTTGTGAGTTCGAGAAAAACCTGAACAGCGGATCCAAGCCTTCTGATTCCTGCCGCAACCTACAAGGAAGTGCGATACACCGGGGTTGATTCCGGCGACGCACCCTCCGACGCTCTTGTCAGTAACCAGTGGTGATTATGAAAGAGCTTAAGGTGGAAAAAAAGTGATTACCTGGTCACAGTGGTAGGGGGGAGGTGTTTATAGTCGCCATGGGAGTGATTAAGGGCTTGATTTCCTGTGTAACTGTCAGGAGAAAAATCCTCCCAATCTGTTTGGGAAACTGGCCCTTGATTCCCGGTGAGAGCAAATCAGGCCCGTTGATTCAGTCAGATCAGTGACCCTGATTTGCTCTTGCTGGTCTGGGTCTGTCTCGGGTCGGGACCCGCACCCAGTTGGAGTGGATCCGTTTATGGGTTATTGGATCTGTGAGAAGGAGATCCAGTACCCGTTTCGGACCCATTTGTATGTGAAATTACCGTTTTACCCCCGAGCTTCAAGATTCGCGCCCAATCTGGACGGTTCCGATTTAACCCCATTTTTAGCCATATCAGTTAGAAAATGAGTGTTTTATACACCATTAACGAACCGATTTTTGAGCAATTTTTTGAGTAAGATCCTCAATGAATTATTGAGAGATCTTGATTGATTTGTGTTCTCCTTCGTGGGTAGATCAAAATCATATATTGGTTTGCTAAAATCGGTTAAGGGGTGAATGAGAAATTGTCTCTCAAAGTGAGTAGTTTTCATTCTTGAAATGGGTTAAGGGAACATAGTCCCACATCGGAAAAATCAAAGGAAATAGAAAAGGATATATAGCAACCTCCTTCTTATTATTGTAAGATAGCTAGAAGAGAGGCTCTCTCTCGCGCGCGCAGGGGGGGTGCAAATCTCGGACCGGATTTCATGCGACTTGTGTGCACCCGCACGAATGCCGGACCGACTTGACCCCACCCCGTGCAGAGCCACTTTTTGCTACAGTTTTAATTTTTCTTTTTGTAACGGCTGAAATGAATGTAGAAACGGTTCTGTCTGCCGTTTCAGTGCTGTATTTAACGTTTTGTCTGCCGTTACACTGAAGGCAGTGAATGATGTCTGTCGTTACAGTCTCGGCATTCAATTGGTTGTCTGCCGTTACAATGAAGGCATTAACAGCCTTGTCTGTCGTTACGGTTTTAACCCAGTCCCTATAAATAGAGGCATCTCCTCTACTTTCTTCCCTGCACAACAGATCTTCTTTCTCTCCTTCTCTAGGTACTGTTCGGTTCTTCTTTTCTGGTTTTTATTGGTAAGTCGGTGATAGGGTTCAAGCGCTGCTACTCAGTTCGGGAGTGCTACGTGGTGCCTACGTGATCGCTCCGGTCGTTGTATCCTGGGAGACAGACGCCTTAGTTCATTCCAGCAACCGGAAGAGGCGAAATCTGTTTTAAGGACACTGTGTGATACACAGGCCTCGACTTCTCAAATTGTAATCTGAGATTACTTCTTGTAAGGTTTTTATTTAATTTTTCCTTTTTCTTTTCTTTCGGTTTTCCTTCTCTTCTGTTCCCTTCTCAGTTTTCTGTGCCTCTCAATCCTTTTACTGTAAAAAAGAATTTTGTAAAGAATATTTGTAACATTTTATTAAGTGGCAGTCTTAAATATTCATACATATCAGTTGTACTTTCTTTAGGTTTTGTTGTAGAATTATCTTTTTCTTGATCTATTTTTACTTCTTCATTTGTTATATCTAGATTCCTTAAGGCTTCTTCTACCTTTTCTAGATTGAGATTTACCATTAAGTTTTCTATTTCTAAAATATTTATATTTTGTTTTGTTATAATTTCTAACTCCTTTATACCTTCTTCGGTTATGTCTAATTTTTCCTTAGTTTCATCTGTTATAAATCCTATATAGTCTCGTATGGTATTTCCACTAAAATTTTCTTCTAATTCTTCAGTAGTTATCATGTTTATTTGAGATGATGTAGTTGTCATGTCGTCATCTATTCCTAATCCTAATCCTTTATATATTTTGTTTATTATTTCTTTTAATTCATTTATTTGTTGTTTTATTTCTATGACTTGTTGGTGTAAGGATTTAGTTATTTCTTTTACTGTTTCTTTATAGTTGTCTAGTGTTATTATATTGTGTAGTTGTTCTGATAGTTTTTCAATTAATTCTTTGGTTTCTTCCTTGGTTTTGGATTTTTCTATTTTGTCAATACAACTTTTTTTGTTTTTGTCTATGGTAGATCCAAGTTTATTTAATAAGTATAAATTAGTCCAATTTAATTATTTATGTTCTCATAATCCTTCTTCTTCTATCCGGATAAAATGTATAAATTTTCCATAATCATTTGTACCTGGTGGCCAGTAACTGTTTTTAGGTAATTCGTTAGGCTTAAAATTATATACTATTGATTCTATATGTGGAATCTTATCCATGATAATACAAACTTAATTCTTTGTTTTTATAATTTAATATCTTGTTTGCTGATAACACTTGAAAATACCAACTTAATTAATTCTTCATTTATATAATATAATATCTTGCTTGCTATTATTTTCTGTATTTCTTTAGCTAACATTTTAGTTATTCTATATGTTATTACTAAGTTTTCTATTATTTTTTTAGCTGTTATATATTTTCGTTCTATCAATCTTATATCAACCTGTCTTATTTTATTTTATAAGTCTTAATTTCTTTAATTTTTGTGAAATATCCAGCTTTTAAATGTGCACAATGTATGGTGTAAGAATTGTTTTGGGTGCAGATTAAAAAATAATTAGTCATCAACTAATTTAGGTTGCTTTAGGAAAAAGTTTTGGAAGTAGGGTTATTTAGAAAATTAATTCCAAGTGTCTTATTTTTACAAATAATTTGGTAAGTGTCCTATTGTTATAAATAGTTTCAAAATGTGTAATTTTCGCAAATGGCTCCTCTCCTCCCTATCTTTTTTTTTTTTTTGATTATACTGGGTCTCCATCCTCCTCTACGGGTCAGACTAATCCCAGTCCTCGTGACAAGGCTCCCGACCTTTGGTCGGGTTGTTGCGCCAGCCCATCAAGCATAGCGGTCACTGGCCACTCAGAGGTATTTAATCCCCATCTATGGGAACCATAGGGTTCGAACCGGGGATCTTGGAGGAGCACACTCCAAGTCCCATCGCTCTTACCACTAGGCCACTTGTTGTGGTTTCTCCTCCCTATCTTCTCTAGCATTCTCTCTGTCTTTCTCATATTTTTGATAACCTAATTCATTATTTTTCAGAAATCAAGAAAGAAGAAGAGAAAAAAAAAGGCAGTTATGTTTTAATCCTAAGTCAAAAGCATCCAAAGTAATAAAGAAATAGTTTGCGGCCGTATATCATTTTTTTGTAAAATTTGAAATTCCTCTGTGTGGTTATGTTGTGCTTCATTCATCCCCTTCCATTTCAAACTTTTTTTCTGTTTTTATGTATTTTATATGCTTGAATGTGTTTACTAAACAAACTAAACAAAGGTGTGGGAGAAGAAAGCAGAATGTATCCGTCCCTCTCTTTATGAGAGTCCCTGTCGCTATGCTCAAATTTCGAAGTCGTAGAAGGATAAAGAAAAATTGTACTTGTATTCTAACATGCTCCTTCAGATCGAAAGCTCATTTTTTTGGACCAAAGAAACGAGATAAATATCCAACAAATTGTGGACCGAGACCTTGACTATCCGCAGCGGTATTTTTTTAAAATCCGCATTTAAATTGCATTGTCGGTGAAATTCAAACCTGGAATTCTCTGATACCATATGAAAGTTTCTGCCACTATGCTAAAATTTTAAAGTTGTATAAAGGTTAAAGAAAATTGCACTTGTATTCTAACACCCTCTAACACCATAATCATTAGTGGACAATGAAATAATCACCCGAGATATGTGTTTGTCAGTGTTTGTCAAACACAGGATAAACTTCACACATTTGACCTCTTTCCCGCCATGGCTCATTTAAACTTTGTTGATATGCACAGGAAAATCCATAGGCCATAGTATTTTTGTATATAGTTCCAAGCAAATTTCGTTAAAAATTTGAGGTCGTTCTCTGTCAACCAATGAATTCTCTCTACCAATGAATTCTCTCTGCCAAATCTTCTTTGCAAGCAAGCACGCAAACGAGTTGCAGTAAGGGAATTCATATAGATCAAGATAAATATAAGAATTTTAAAATAAACACTGCTGGCACAGAGGACCTTCATTGATCTCCAACGAAAGAAGTGTCTAATAATGATGCTCAGCAACACTGAATACTCTTCTGATCTCTGCCTTCGTACAGCATCAACAGCTTCACGGTTTTGTGTCGCGAAGAAAGAGAGAAAGTGGGTCTAAAAGAAGGATGGGAACCACAGAGGGGAAAACGCAAGAAAGATAAGATAGAATGCTGGTTGATTTAAGTATCTATGTTTACCATAACTAATAGTATTGATATGGGTCACATGACGTGGCCTCTCCTAGGCCACCAGATCTTCTCAAAAACCGCTCACCCTTGATCATCTGATCAGTCCTAAGCCTCATGGGCTTTTGCAACGTCAGGCCCATGGGCAAGCGGGTTCAGACCCGGTCCAAACGGATCCAGACCCGTTTGGCCTAACTGTAACCCTTGTTTTTCATTTTATACATTTTTTGAGTGTATTTTTTATTTTGGTATATTTTTCTCTCTTATATTTTTCTGAACCATATATTGGAGTTGATTTCAATATATATTCTTTTTGTTTCATTTTGAGCTCCTTGTGTTGATGGATCGTCACTTTTGTTTCGTTTTTTCATTCTTTTGATCTTTTCCTCATTTTTGGTCTTGTTACCTTTATTTTTATTTTTCTTGGTGTTGTGGTGGTGTTTTGGTTGTCTTTTTTCCACTCCTATTATTTTGATCCCTAATAAGATTTTCAAAGCCAAAGAAATTTTCAATCCTATTTGCATTCCTATTTTTATTTGACCCAAAATTCAAAACCCATTTGTAAACCTACTACTACTACTCCTAATGCCCATTAACCCATTAACCCACATCCTAACCCTATATATATACACTCCACTCTACAAACCCTAAACCCTAAACCCCAACCCTAATTCTCTCCCCCTCTCATCCGGCCCCTATCTCGCTCTCTTTCCCTCTCCTTGTTCCGGCTACACACCCAGGCCGAGCACACCATAGCTCGGCCATCCCCCAACCCGAGCCTCACCTCAGGCCGACCCCACCTCCACTCCGACATCACCCCATCCCGGCCACCCTACAACCCGACCCCCTTCTCCCTTGCCTTACCGACATCTCCTTGCACCACCTACTCACCACCATAACATCCCCTTGCACCATAAGCCCCTAGTTCTCTCTTCGTGGTGTTCTTAAGTGGCCGTATTACATATTGTATTGTTGCATTATTAAAATTGTTAATCAAACAGGGATTTAAGGGTTGACCTCAGTAATGGACAATATAGAGACTGTACTCGGAAGGAAACTCGTGGTTTCCCTAGAATTACTGAACAACTGAATGACTGAATGACTGAATAACTGGATAACTACATATTATTCCATGGATATTGATACTGAATAACTGAATGACTGAATGACTGAATCACTGTATACTAAAGAGAATCATTTACATCGTTCCCAAGTACATGAACTATAGAGCCCACTACTAAGTCTAAACACAACTTGTTTGTATGTAGCAACCATATGGTAAATAAATAGGACGCATGAAGTGCTATATTAGTTAGAATTAAAATGATTAATACACCACATCGACACTGTATATTGTTCATCATTATTTCAGTTGATAAGGAATATTGGCTAAGCGTTATTGATATTGATCATTGATTATTATTACCGAATACTGAATCATTACCTGGTTCACTAGCATGGCTCCGAAGGAGGATGAGGTAGTAGGCAAACTCCTCGCTCGTGAACCCTTGGGTTGGAAGGAGTTAACCGAGGAGGTCCTCTTCTGTGGGGGGTCTCAGTCCGATCGACCCTAGTATGCTTCGCTTTTTTTTTCTCTGTTTTTAGTTTTAGTTTAACTCTTTCACATGCCCATCTCCTCGTTTTTTTGTTTTTGCAGAGGCTCCGAATATGGACTTTAGCGCAAAGTTGTCTGGCCAAACGGCGATATCCAACAAGGCCCCTATTGGGAGGAAGAGGAAGAGGACGACCTTAGGGCGCCATCTGCCAAGGTTGTGAAGGCCCTGGTGTTGGCGGCACCGGTGGTTAACTTGGAATTCGAGTCATTGATTATTGTTACCGAATACAGATTAATAAATAATATCATCTTCCTGCTCGTGTTGTCTTAACTTTTTTTGATTGAATTTTTGCAAGTAAATTAAATGTGGCGTCATCTAATTTATTCTTACCCTTACCTGTAGAAGTAGCAGAAGAAGAGGTAACTAAAGTAGTAGTACTACTAGATGTAAAACTTCTATCATAATAATCATACAAGTAATTTAATGTCAATTCAAATTTAGTTAAAAATGTTCCGTAATCAATTTCAGATTCATCTTCCCCAAGTAAAGTAAAAAATATTTCAATCAAACTCTTCGTACCTTCTAATTTGATACGAGGATCCATCACAATAGCAATACAATACAACATAGGAGGAGGATTAAAATACTTCAAAAATTTGGTGTATGCAGGTTTCACAATATGACCAATAAAAGCATCATCGATCATTTCTTTGAAAGTTTGCATCATAGTAACTATTGAAATAAAAATGCTACAAGAAGTAGATTCATCAGATTTTGAAAACTTTAAAGTTGCGGTTTTAAAAGGTTCTAAAAATTTTAATAAAGATTCGGCACAAAATCAAGCTTGCGTTAGGTGCTTAAAAAACATCCACAAGGGCTATTTGTTTTTTCCATCTATCATTGTCATAATATTCTATTTCTGTTTTAAATTGATTATTAGTTTGGTTATCTAGTGTATTTATTAATGGTATTAATTCCAACGCATGTTGTTTGTTTCTTATTGATAGTGATATTTCTCCAAACATTATTTGTGGTGTTTTTCCTTTTGTAATCTCTTTTGTTTTGTTAAAGTCAAATTTTACATAATTTGGTATGGTTATTTCAGGGTTTTCTCAGGTTGGTTTATATCTTACAATTGTAACACCCCAATTTTTTTTTAAACTCTAAATTCAATTCTTTCAATTTCTATATTACTTTAAACATAAACTAAGATAGTTATAATTCAAATAAAATTTGGGCAGATTTTCCTCTGTAATTTCTGCCCTGAAACACAAATGGCTTACGGAATTCTGCACAAAATTCCGTAACTCACAACACATGCAATAATTTCACGGGCTCCCCAGGCCAAAATGAGCAGAAACATACAGGCAATCAATATATATGCTCTGGGGGCCAATCTCACAATGGAATATCAAATATCAAATAAAACCATAAATTTCTTTGAAAACGAGATAAAATTTTTAGAAAAATCATTGTAAAAAATACCACAGGGCCCGGTACACCACAACGAGATGGATACGGGTCAAGAACATACCATACTACCCCACACTAAACTCATCATCGACATCCACATACATACATTCAAATTACAATTTAACCCATAAATTTCACTATTCACGTAATTAAACTTATACATAAATTTTCAAAAGTAAAAACTCCCCTCTACAAATCTACGCTCACCTCTGCACTGCTGAGGACCTGTAACAGTAAGGGATCTAGGGTAGTCCTGGGACTCCCCTAACCCCCCAAACACTAAGAGGTTAGCCATTTCTGGTGTGAGTATAATTCACTAATCTAATAAATAAATCAAACTATATAAAGAAAATAAATTAAACTTACAATTTTCAAGATAAGAAGATTCAGCTTGAAATCTGAACATAAAAACATCATAAACACAACTTTATATCAAAGTACTCTTTAAATCCGCACTCATCTATATATCCATAATTTAACACACATCACCACTTATGTATGTCATATATAATCATATATTTAGTATAATCATACTTACCATATTTCGATATCATTATATAAATATAACTCACCCCTATATTTATAACTAATCCATTATCCATAAATTTATACCAATACACTTTATCTCAATACGCCTCATCCATAAATCATATCAACAAATTCAATTTATTACAACTTCTTTTAAAACTTCAAATATGTGAATAAAATCATACTCACCATTTCATCCTGAAAATTGTGCCAAGGCAAGTAGATCCCATTTGCACGGAAATAATGGGGGAGTAGTTCCTCGACACAATTCCAAAGCGTATCACATCCATATTATACTTCGTATTTAATTAAATACTCATTCAATACTCGTTGCACTCCAATATTTATTTACAACTCAGGGTACAACTTATTTTACCATATTTGCATTCACATCTCCCCACACAACTTACTTTTCTTTTCATACTTATCTTGTAATAGAACCTTAACTACATAACAATACTCCACCGATCTACCTTGAAGTTGTGCCTAGGCAGGTAGTTCCCACCATTTCCTCCGAAATAGCAGGTGGGTAGTTCCTGGTCACAATTTCAAGGCATACCAACTTGTTTCAAGCCATACTTTACTTTAATATCCATTCACAACTCATAATACCACTTACTTTAACTTCTCATTCTTATATTATATTCCACCTTACCTTTTATTCATAATTGCATAACTCATTTTCTTCGTTTCCAATATTCATTCACATACATACTCTATATACTTATTCATCTCCTTTCTTTACTTTCTCATTCTCATCTCATAATATATTCAATCTCCCTTTATCAAGTAAAATACACAACTCCATGTTTATAAATTTAGCTTTGTTACACATATATGTCAATCCACACACACACACACACACACACACACACACACACACACACACATATATATATCCCATTGTATATTCATATCTCCTGTAATATAAATAGTCTCCACAATATATATCATCACATCAGTATCTTCACATATACATATACTCCTTCAGTACACATACACATATATCGTTTTTTCCTTTTCAGTGCCCACACAACTGACCTCCTCGTACAACACAGGGATCTCTGTGCCTCCCTCCCCGTACATTTCAATCCCGCTAACCCACCATATCACCTAGATCCAGGTGTCCCAAACATCTATCAATTGTGGGCTGGATTGAAAGTACGGTTGCGCGCATGTCCAACCAAGACTAAAGCCCGAAGGCTAGTCAAAACAAATATAACACGCAGATCGATGCTCCATAGGAGTCTTACACATCCAATGCTACGTCTACCTCCTGGTCCTATACCAGCGAGGGAAACTCCTGATCCCCAAATATAATTTGGGACAATATATAACTCCTGATTCCCACACATGAAGTTTGGGGCAATATATAACTCCTATTCCCCAAATATAAAATTTGGGGCAATATAAATATATATAACTCCTGTTCCCAGGTGTATCCCGGGCCTGTGGGGTCTAGCCCAAACCCCTGGGAGATTGTGCGGCACTGCAATATTAAATTATCTCCTTTAAATCTCCATATATAAATATATATCTCCATATATAAATGTATCTCCTTTATAATATAACTCCTTTATAATATATCTTCTTAGATATCCTTTATAATATAACTCCTTTATAAAATATCTCCATATATTCCTTTATAATATATCTCCTTGATAATATTTCTCCATATATATATATATATATATATATATATATATATATATATATATAAGCTTCGGTTGTGCACTCCTCTAGTGCACACGGCGTGTGCACTAGGCCTTCGGGCATTCATATCGATGATCCGAACCGTTCACATTGATCTACACATCTAAATTAGTCTAAATATGTAAAACCAAATCATTTGAAATTCATTTGCCCATCCATCATGTGACTATAAAAAACATTGATTTTCAGCAATACAATTTTGTAACACTTCAATGGATGGGTAAATGAAATTCAAATGATTTCATTTTACATATTTAGATGTGTAGATCAATGTGAACGGTTCGGATCGTCGATATGAATGCCCGAAGGCCTAGTGCACACGGCGTGTGCACTAGAGGTAGTGTACAACCGAAGCTTTCCCTATATATATATATATATATATATATATATATATATATATATATATATATATATATATACTTTGCTTGGTTGTTTGGTTGTATCTTTTGCTTCCGACTCTGATTATCTTGTGAAATATTGTAAAGATCCTTGAATAGCTTATGGATGATGAAAATCATTCGCTAGGCTTTTGTTACGGATCCGTATTTCGTATTCTTTTTGGGAAGCGGGGCGTGACACTACCTATAAATACCAGGCCCTCTCCCCCTTCACAAGGTAATCAATCTTTTTCCTCTAAAAAGCTCCAGCTGCTGTTCTTTCCAGTAACTGACTAGATCGTCGGAGGGCCTGCCACCGGGATCTCCCCTTGGTGTTCCTAGGCTGTGTGCAGGTACACGAGACCAAGCCGAGCCCCCCAAATCCGAACCGAACATCAGCCCTCCACTCCACTCTTCCTCCTCCTGGACCGTCCCCAGCCGAGGATCGGGCGTATAGCCGGTACCGTGACTTCCGCTAAATAACAAATTGAGAGAACTCACACCTGGTGCAGCCACCCCCAAAAACAAATTGCATCAGGTTGGCGCCGTCTATGGGAAGCTCCTCAGTACTGACCCCAGTCCGATCCCGGCCATTAACGTCATCCCCTCAATCCGAGCTCTGAAATGGCACCCAAGGCTAGAAGAGTCGTAACCTCTGCACGTCGCCCGGATGCTCTTCCCCAGGACGTCCCTGCCGACACTCATGGATCCAACCATCCAAGGATCAACGGAGAAACCAGGCCGGGCGCTTCTCGCACAGTCGCAACTGACCTATGTCGACAGATCCAGAACCAACAAGCTAGCCAAATAAGGGGAGGGACCGCTTCCAACTCGGTCCCGAACCATGCCAGGCACCCATCCCGAGGGCGGGAGCCGGAGCTTAGTCGTGCCGATCGAAGGCTGCCACCCCAATGCGACCTGGCCAGATAAGCTCCCGTCACCCGCCGCGAGTTCCAAGACTTTCGGAACGAAATCCTGCAGGCCATCTTAGGGACCCCCGTGAACGAGACACTCCACCGGTCTCATTCTCAGTCGGATGCTGGAGCCAGCGAGTCTTGCGGCCTAACCCGCCTGCCAGAGCAAGACGAGGATGTCCTGCGATGCCTACAGGAAATGGAGAACTGCCTCGACCGCTTCGGCGAGGGTGGCTCGAGGGCGGCCCCGGGTTATAGGCCGACCCGACCTCCTTTCTCTGCTGCAATCTTGTAAGCAAAAATACCCTGAAATTTCTGGCCTCCCCAGTTCGAGACCTATGATGGCGAGGGCAATCCTGCTGATCACATGGATGGTTTCAAGACCCTCATGATGATTCACAGCACTTTGAATCCCGTCCTATGCTGTGCCTTCCCCGCCACCCTCCGAAGTCCGGCTCGGGAATGGTTCTCTAAACTCGTCCCCGGCTCAATCTACTCATTCGACCAGATGGAGGCCAACCTTCTTGCCCACTTCGTGATCAGCATGAAGGCCGAGAAGGCAAGAGCATCCCTGGCCAATGTTGTGCCTTCTAGCACAACGTCCGACACGGCCAGCTGAAGGCGTCATTAGCCAAGAAGCCTCTCCTCAATTTCTCTAACCTACTCATTCAGGTCGAGAAGTACATTCGGGCCGAAGAGGCCCTAAATCCCGAGGATGCCAAAGAGGTACCGAGAAAGGGAAAGCACAAGGCCGATGAGGTCGAGCCAACCAAGAAGGTACCAAAAGACGAGATCAGCATGAAGAGGGTCCCTCCGATCCCGCATTTCGAAAGATACATGCCACTAACACAAAACGCGTCGGCTATCCTACTGGCGATCGAAGACAGGGACCTCATCCAGATGCCCCCTAGACCAACCAGCAACAAGAAAAGGGACCAGCAGTTCTACTGCTGTTTCCACCAGGACAACAGGCATGACACCGACTACTGTCGAGCCCTGAAGGACGAAATTGAGGCCCTCTTCCAACGAGGGTATCTCCGAGAATTCACCTGGGAAGATGCCCGGGACCGAAGGGATACGAGGAACAGGAAGCCTTCCCCTCCTCCTCGTGCCCCCAAACAGCATCCCGAGCGGGACCCGGAGCCCGAAGAGACTGGAGGTCAAGTCAATCTGCACTGCATCCATGGGGGGCCCATGGGGGGAGAGTCCAATACTTCCCGTAAGGTATTTTTCCGAGAGGTAAATGTCGTCCGAGGCCTTCCTTCCCCTAAGGTTCAGCAGCTTCCTGTCTCCTTCTCGGGGAAAGACCTGGAGGGAGTCCGGCTCCCACACTGCGATGCGCTTGTCATCAGCCTCATCATGGCGAACTACGAGGTCTGTCGGATCCTCGTAGAAAACGGGAGCTCGGTGAACATACTCTTCCTGGAAGCGTTTGAGAACCTCAAGCTCCCCCGAGATAAACTAAAGCCATCTGGGTACACCCTGCACGGGTTCTCTGACGTCTTGGTGCCGATAGAAGGGATTGTGACCCTGGATGTCACCGCCAGTACGACCCCTCACAGACGGACCGAGTCGATGGACTTTATGGTTGTGAATGTCAAAGCAGCTTACAATGCCATCCTCGGCCGTTTGAGGCTCTGCTCTCTCCAGGTTGTTCCCTCGACGTACCAACCTGAAATTGAAGTTCCCCATCAAGTCTGGTGTCGTGGTCGTCCGGGAAAACCAAGAGGCAGTACGAGCATGCTACATGACAGCTGTCGGGGGCGGTGTGTTTCCCCTAGACGTTGTCGAACTGCAACCCGAGAGAAGCCAACCAGAGCCTAAACCATTGGACGAGCTAGAAGAAGTCTCGTTCGAGACAGGAGACGATTCAAAATGGTTCTGCGTAAGCTACTCCCTCGCGCCCGACCTAAAGTTCGACCAGTTCAACTGCATTCGCCGCAACGTCGACCTCTTTGCTTGGAAGCCATCCGACATGCCTGGGATCTTCGAGACCTGATCATGCACAGGCAAAGCGTGGTTCCCGACTTAAAGCCGATCGTCCAGAAGAGACGTAAGTTCGCCGTGAAAAGCCAGCAAGATGTGAAAACGGAGGTGGACAAGCTCTTGTCCGCCTGGTTCATTCAAGAGGTCAGCTACCCCGAGTGGCTGGCAAATGTCGTTATGGTAAGGAAGGCAAGCGGGAGCTGGAGGATCTGCATCGACTTTACGGACCTCAACAAGGCATGTCCCAAAGATCCATTCCCCCTCCCCAGAATCGATGCTCTGATCGACGCAACGTCGGGTCACGAGCTCCTGTCCTTTATGGATGCCTTCTCGGGCTACAATCAGATCCGAATGTTCTCCCCCAATATAGCCAATACGTCCTTCGTCACCGACCAAGGTCTCTACTGCTACCGGGTATGCCCTTCGGGCTAAAGAATGTCAGTGCAACCTATCAGAGGCTCGTCAACCGAGTCTTCAAGGACCAGATCAGTCACAACATGGAGGTGTACATCGAAGACATGCTCGTCAAAAGCCAGCGGGGACAGGACCACGTCGCCGACCTGAAAGAGGCCTTTGGCATCCTTCGGACCCACCACATGAAGCTCAATCCGGCCAAGTGTGCATTCAGCATCTCCTCGGGAAAATTTTTCGGGTTCTTCGTCAGCCAGCGCGGCATCGAGACGAACCCCGAAAAGATCCGAGCCATAATCGACATGGCCCCTCCGAGAAACATCAAGGAAATCCAAAGGCTAACGGGGAGAATGACAGCCATTAGCCTAAAATGATCCGGACCATAATCGACATGGTCCCTCCGAGGAACATCAAGGAAATCCAAAGGCTAGCGGGGAGAATGATGGCCATCGGCCGTTTCTTCTCCAAATCTGGGGAGAAGTCCCTCCCGTTCTTCAAAGCTCTGCGCGAAACCGGAGGCTTCGAGTGGGGCACTTAGCAGCAAGAGGCATTCGCCCAATTGAAAGAGTACCTCGCCAATCCTCCGCTCCTTAGCAAACCCAAGCCGGACGAGCCTCTCTGGCTTTACCTATTTTCCTCGAAAAGCGTACTCAGCGTTGTCCTCATTTGGGAAGAAGACGGAGTCCAAAAATTGTTGTACTATGTGAGCAAGGTTTTGCTCTCAGCCGAGACCAGATACGCGAAAATGGAGAAGGTGGCATATGCCCTGGTCATGGCCACTCGGAAACTCCGCCCTTACTTTCAGGTACACTCGATTCAGGTCCTCACGGACCAGCCCCTGAAGGCCGTCCTTGTAACGCCCCGATTTTCATACACTGGGAAACCGTGACATGAGCCAGAATATTTTTTTCAATTAGCTACAATACACAGAAAAACAGGAAAATTTAAAACCTTTTATTCAACACAAATGTATTACAAGTCCGAATATTACAAAATTGCAATACATTATAACAGTGTTACAATAATACCTTTACAACCCCAAGTGTTACAACTTTCAACAAATTTCATCAGAGTATAATGAATAAAGAACAATACTTGGTATTTCACTTGGATGCTTCCCAAACAATAAACAAATTACAACAATAAATAAATTACAATAATTGTTACAAATGAAATTACAACATATATTTCAGCGGAAACTTAAAATGAAATCGATTCCTTACTTCTCTTGCCTTGAGTCCTCCTGAAACCTGTACCTGTACTTCTGCAATCCAGTACCTGTACTTCTACAATCCAATACTTGTACTTCTGTAATCTAATACATGTACTTCTGCAATCCAATACCTATTGAAGTGGGGACGTCAGTACATATACTGACGTTTTAAGGCTGATAACAAGCAACAAATCTCAACTATAGCAAACAGATTGATGAAAAGAGGAACATGTATATATATTTGACGTGTTAGTGTATGTTATGACTTAGACTCTAATACATGATTATTAATGAAAGGATGCACTTATTCTAATGCAAGCAAGACTCTGGGACAGTATGCAGCCCATACTACATATGCCTCATATCAAGCCGTTTCTTCATATATAGAAATTTGAACCCGCGTTATGAATTCTACTTTGTACATAATTCTGTTCCTGACAATACAGCGTGACTGGTGAGGTTGCAGAAAGAGTCAAGTCCCCTCCAATGCAGTACGCTTATGGTGTCGCCGTTTGCCACTACTACCCGGCATACCGGACCTCACTCAATAACAAGGTTTGCAGCTACGGTCTAGTTCCATTACTGCAGTCACTATAGTGGTGATCACGTTTGCCACTTTTGCCCGGCGTACCGGTCCTCATTCAAAAACCAACGAACATAGGGTCTCGCAAGTGCAGGATAGCACGAAGCCTACCCTGTGGCACCCATAAGTCACAGTATTTCAGGAATTAACAGTGCGAGATACGCAACCCATACTCCCAACTATTGAGAAGGCATCGTACGTATCCCTTTGATGGGAAGGTACAACCCAATAACATCGCCTAGTGCCGGCCTATAGGACAGGTTGGATCATACGGAATCACCCTTAACACCAACTTTTTCCCTTCGATGAAATAATGATCATAAGTAATGGTTAAGTAGTAATAGCTATAAGTTACTACCCTAACGATGTCACTAACCCTGAACACTCCTAGGGATGACAACAGTATAAACACAACATGCTAGGTCTTAAGTTAGACTTCGCAAGATAACTCTACTAGGCTACTCAACCTAGACTTACCAGAATCCTTAAGGATCTGGTTCATGGCCTATCGGTCCAAGACCTCGGCAATACGAACGTATTCGCATGCTACTACCCTGAACTTGGATTTTGTCATACTCTGGTCCGCGATCAACCAACTCGGTTAAGATCTGACGGTACACGCGAGTGACTCGTCCACAGTCCCTTAGGAGTAAGGTAAATACACGTGTTGATGGTCGATAGCCCTGGGGAAATGATATCACCCTAGATGAGCACAACAAAGTGCGTATTAGATAAGAAGCTACATATAAGTAACCAAAAACACATACGAGCTAAACAAGCTACGTATGGGACCAACAACTCAATACGAGCCAGGCGAGCTGTATATGAGACAACAAACATACATATGAGCCAAATAAGCTATATTTGAGACCAACAGCTACATACGGGCCAGTCGAGCCGCGTATGAGAGAACAACATACATACGAGCCAAATATGCTACGTATGAGACCAACAGCTACATACGGGCCAGGCGAGCCGCGTATGAGAAAAACCACATATAAAAACAACCATACAGGTAATCAACCTAGAAACAACCAAACGTGTTTACGAGCAAAAATTAATCTTCTATAATTAGAAGCAATAGAAGAATCTACAAACAATCTAACATAGGCATTCTACCAATGAGAAGCCCAAAAGCGACAAGCCTTCCGACAGCCTAGAAGCAACCAGTGCTACGCTTATCGAATTTTAACAGCAATATACTTTTTAGAAAGGTAAGAATATCTGCCACAACTCTCTAGTGGAACACTATTTCAGATTCTGTAAGAAATCCAAAATTCGGTCCATCGAACATACGCAAACAGTTTACCCCAAACTACAGATTTTCAACAAAAAGCTGAAACTTTGCAAGCTGGTAACTTTTGCTCTACTCTTTGGAATCTAACGAAACGGGAAAATTTGAAAAGGTGAGAAAATCTATTAAAACTTCCCAGTTGACCACTTTCTCAGATTCCAGAAGAAATTTCAAATTCCTGACCTCGAACCTACGCAAATAATTACCAAACTACAGATTTTCAATAAAAAGATGAAACTTCTGTAGCTTGTAACTTTTGCTTTACTCGTCGGAATCTAACGAAACTGGACAATTTGAAAAGGTGGGAACATCTACTAAAACTTCCCAGTTGACCAATTTCTCAGATTCTGTAAGGAACTCCAAGTTCCTACCCATCAAAAACACGTAAATGGTAATAAACAGCAAATTTGACAAAGGAAAACTAAAACTTTGAAAGCCTATAACTTTTGTTCTACTTATCGGAATCTAACCCAAGAGGGAAATTCAGAAAGGTGAGAAAGTCTACTACAACTCCCTAGTCGGTCGGCTCCTCAGATTCAGCGAGTAAGACACTCTAAAACTACAAGGAATCAAGACAGATATAATTCCAACCCTGCCAAATACACAACCAAGTTGAAAACTTTCAAAGCACATAACTTATACTCCGCTTGTCGGAATTTAACCCGAGAGGTCAATTCGGAAAGGGGAGAGTCTCTACTAAAACTCTCTAGTTGGTCCGAACCTCAGATTCTACAGGTAAGACACTCTAAAACACCAAAGAAGTCAACAGCAAGCACACTCAGCTCAAAGCTGGCTGCTGCACCTTCCGAATACCATAACTCCTATTCCGCTTATGGGAATCTAGACCGAGAGGCCAATTCGGAAAGGGGAAGATGTCTACTACAACTCTCTAGTTGGCCCAAACCTCATATTCTACAGGTAAGACACCCTAAAACACTAAAGAAGCAAAACAGCACGAACCCAGTCACGACAGCAAGTTGCTGTACTTTGCAAACGACATAACTCCTACTCCGCTTATCGGAATTTAACCCGAGAGGTCAGTTCGGAAAGGTTTAGTTGGTCTGAACCTCAGATTCATTAAGTAAAATCCTCAAAAACAACAAAGAGTGAAACAGTAAGCATTTAGTCAGGCAGCTATTTGCTGTATTTTACAAAGACCATAACTCCTATTCTGCTTATAGGAATTTAGCCCAAGAGGTCAAATCGGAAAGGGGAGAGTCTCTACTACAACTCCCTAGTTGGTCCGAACCTCAGATTCATCCATTAAGACACTCAAAAGTATCAAGCAACCAAAACAACAACGTTCAGCCAAATAGCTAGTTGTTGTTTTTGTAATGGTCATAACTTTTGCGTCTCTTATCGGAATTTAACCCGAGAGGTCAATTCGGAAAGGGGAAGATGTCTACTACAACTCTCTAGTTTTCCTGAACCTCAAATTCCGCAAGAAAACCCAAGTTGTAACCCCTCGAAGCTACTGCGATGCTAACCCCAAAACAGTGAGCTCACTATTTTGACTTGAGACTCGCTGTTTTGGGGAAAACACTCGTTTTACCCATCAAAATGACTCCGAAAAATCTATAAAAATTACAGGGGAAAATGCTCGTTTCCCCCATCAAAATGACTCCAAAAAACCTATAAAAATTACAGCATGCTACTAATACCTAGGAGAACATCCCACATAAATTTCGGGTCAAAATTTCACCTTTAACCTAGTTAAATAAAATCAACCCTACAACAACTAAAACCGAATCTTTATGGTTCTAATTTGTGTTCTACCACTTCAAACTTTACATGCTCTTAAATCTAGTCTATTTGCACATGAAACTAACTCATTACAATAACATACGACAATAACAAACCCTAAAATAGCTAAAACAAGGCATGAGTATGAGAAAACCTCACCTTGAGAACATGTAGGAAGAACTTGCTTCACCATCTTGCTCCTTTGTTCTTGCTCCCCTTCAACAACTCAAGAATTCCATGAAACCCTAACTCTCTTTTCTTTTGATTTTTGATTCAGTCTCTCTTTCTTTTTCTTTCTTTTCAATCTTTTCTAAACCTAAAACAAGTAGAAGAATGAGTAGAAGAAGAGATTGGAAATGAAATGGAATGAGATGGAAATGAAATGGGGGGAAACACAATGGAAATGGGCTCTTGCCCTTGAGAGGAGGTCGGCCAAAATGGTAAGGAAAGGGGGTGAGGGGGTGTTTTTATAAAATAGGCTAAGTGTTTTTGTGGTGGAGAATGAGAAGTGGAAAAGTTCTCATGGTTAGAACAATTGATGTTCTAATTGCAAATTTAAATTACAATCACCCCCTAATCCAATCCAAACCCTCCATCTCATCATGATGGATCAAAATATAAAATATGATTTCCCAAATCACATACTACATGATTTGTATCAACTCACGGAATCGACACGATTCAAATACGTGCATATATCTGAATATACAGATATTTTTCGTTGGTGAAAATGAATAAATCAGTACAAAAATAATTTAATTTTGAAAAATAAAATAAAATAATTTATTACTGGCTCAGAAGATTCCAGTATCAGTTTGATACAAAACAATCGTATACCGACCAGTATATATACATATATAATGTTTATTAACAAAACCGGGTGATGTCCACCAAAAATATTTCAGTTCTGAAAATAATAATTTTTAATATCTGCCCGGTATTTTCCAGACATTTTCTCAAAAACACATTTTTCAAGATTTTGTACAAGTGTACAAATCTGATACAATGCATATATATACTTACTAGTATATATATCTAGATAGCTTTTTATTTGAAAAACCAGTAATTTCTATAAAAATATTTTAATCTTTAAAAATAATAAATATATAAATATAATATTCGTCCGGGATATTACAGTCCTCCACAAGCCCGAGAGCTCTGGCGACTTGGTCAAATGGTCGATCGAGCTCAGTCAATATGACATCGACTATCAGCCAGGAACGACAATCAAGGGACAGGCCCTCGCCGAATTCATCACAGAATGCACCATCTCCGAGCAACCCGACAGTGGGGAGTCCGATCAGACGTGGGAAGTTTACGTCGATGGCTCCTCCTGCGAAGCGGGGAGTGGCGCAAGCATCATCTTGCGATGGCCCGACAACTTCGTTCTTCAATATTCTCTCCGCCTCAACTTTCCGGCCACTAACAACGAGGTAGAATATAGACTATGATTGCGGGGCTCACCCTAGCACACCAAGCAGGCGCCAAACAAATCAGGGCCTTCAGTGAATCTCAGCTCGTGGTCAATCAGATCACCGAAGAGTACGAGGCCCGCAACGATCGAATGATCCGGTACTTGGCCGTGGTCCAGCAGCTCTTGACATCCTTTGACGACTCCGCAGTTCTAAGGATCCCAAGATAGCAGAATGCCTAGGCCGATGCCCTGTCGAAGCTAGCCTCCTTATCCTTTGAAGGACTCGACCGCACTGTTCTGATCGAGATACTCCTGAAGCCAAGTATTGACCTTCCCCAGACCCTCTGTATTGACGACGAGGCTTAGCCTGACGATCAGACCACTCCCATCCGAAGGTTTCTAATCAAAGGAGAGCTCCCCGAAGACCGAGTCGAGGCAAGGCGGATCAGGGTCCGATCGGAAAGGTTCGCCATGATCGGTGATACCCTCTTCAAGCGCTCGTTCACCATGACGGACGGGAGGCCCTATCTCCGCTGCTTGACCCCTGACGAAGCAAAGTACGCTCTGAAAGAACTCCACGCAGGAATTGGCGGGTGCCACATGGGGAGCCGATCGCTCGCCCAGAAGGCTCTGAACCACGGGTATTACTGGGCCACGATGTTGCAGGATACCCTGGCCCTGGTCAAGAAATGCGGACCCTGTCAAAGATTCTTTTCGGTAAGAAGGGCACCACAAGCAAACCTCTCCCTGGCCAGTCCAACCCCCTGGGGGATGGACCTGGTAGGCCCCTTTCCGAAAGCAACGGGCCAAAGGAAGTTCTTAATAGTAGCAATCGACTACTTCACAAAGTGGATCGAGGCCGAGCCGCTGGCCACGATCACCGAGAAGCAAACCCAGCAATTCTTCTGGAAATACATCATCTGCCGATTCAGAATTTTGCACATACTCATTACGAACAATGGGACCCAGTTTGCGGGAAAAAAATTTAGAAAGTTCTGTGAGGACCTCGGAATCCAGCAACGCTTCTCTTCGGTTTGCCACCCACAGTCGAACGGTCAAGCCAAGAATGCGAACCGCCAGATCCTCGACGGTTTGAAGAAACGGCTTGACAATTCTTCTAAGGGATTGTGGGTCGACGAGTTGCCAAGCGTTCTCTGAGCCCCTCGAACGACGAGAAGAGGATCCCGACGGAAGAATCGCCATTCAATCTGACTTACGGTGCGGAAGCAGTAATTCCCCTCGAGACCAGGCTCCCTTCGCCCCGTATTATGGCCTTTGATGAAGAAAGCAACTCGGCACAACTGCGTGCTGACCTGGACCTCATAGACGAGGTCAAGGAAAAATCCGCAATCAGAAGGAGCACGTACCAACAGAGGATCGAGAAGTTATACAACAAAAAGGTACGTCCCACTAACATCCAGCTAGGGGACCTTGTCCTCCAAAAGATGGCGATATCCAACCCTAGCCAAAAGAGGAAGCTGGCTCCAAACTAGGAAGGCCCGTACAAAGTTTCTGAGGTTGTACGCCCGGGCACGTACCGCCTTACCGACCCGGAGGGCAAGGCCGTGAAGAGGCCCTGGAACGCGGAGCACCTCATCAAATCCCTCGGAGGGGAGAATTAGCACCCCGCATAACAATTGTAAATACCCCCTGTAAATCCCAAGATGTAATCGGCACCTCGTGCACCTCGTTCCTTATTTTGGGCTCACCGCACGGATGGTACCACGAGCCACAAAATCTTCTCCCACGTGACTGGGCTCGGCTCTCGGATGGGGCTGCGAGCCACAAAATCTTCTCCCACATGACTGGGCTCGGCTCTCGGATGGGGCCGTGAGCCCCAAAATCTTCTCCCACAAGATTGGGCTCAGCGCTCAGATGGTTCTGCAAGCCACAAAATCTTCTCACAAAATTGAGGCTCAACTCCCGGATGATACCGCAAGCCACAAAAAGTCTCTTCTAAGGTATGGGAGCTCGGCATCGACCTCGAGCAAGGCCTTGGCCTTTTTCAAAGCCATGCGACCTTTACGCTCGGTGATGATCTCCGGCTACACTCATAACGGCTTCTCTTGGTATGGGGGCTCGGCATCGACCTCGAGCAAGGCCTCGACTTTCTCAAGCCCTGCGACCTATGCGCTCGGCGATGACCTCCAGTTACACTCATGTTATCTATCCGAGAATGGGTATGGGGGCTCGGCATTGACCTTGAGCAAGGACTTGGCCTTTTTCAAAGTCATGCAACCTATACGCTCGGCGATGATCTCCGGCTACACCCATAACAACTTCTCTTGGTATGGGGGCTCGGCATCGACCTCGAGCAGGACCTCAGCTTTCTCAAGCCTCACGACCTATGCGCTTGACGGCGACCTTCAGCTACACTCATGCTATCTATCCGAGAATGGGTTTGGGGGCTCGACATCGACCTCGAGCAAGGTCTTGGCTTTTTTTAAAGCCATGCGATCATTACACTCGGCGATGATCTCCGGCTACACCCATAACAGCTTCTCTTGGTATGGGGGCTCGGCATCGACCTCGAGCAGGGCCTAGACTTTCTCAAGTCTCACGACCTATGCGCTCGGAGGTGACCTTCAGCTACACTCATGCTATCTACCCGAGAATAGGTATGGGGGCTCGGCATCGACCTCGAGCAAGGTCTTGGCTTTTTTCAAAGCCATGCGACCTTTATGCTCGGCGATGATCTCCGGCTACACCCATAACAGCTTCTCTTGGTATGGGGGCTCGGCATCGACCTCGATCAAGGCCTCGGCTTTTTCAAGCCTTGCGACCTATGTGCTCGGCGGTGACCTCCAGCTACACTCATTCTATCTATCCAAGAACGGGTATGGGGGCTCGGCATCGACTTCGAGCTAGGCCTTGGTTTTTTTCAAAGACATGCGACCTTTGCGCTCGGAGATGATCTCCGGCTACACCCATAATAGCTTCTCCAGGTGTGGGGGCTCGGCATCGACCTCGAGCAGGACCTCGGCTTTTTCAAGACTCGCGACCTATGCACTCGGCGGTGACCTTCAGCTACACCCATACTGTACCAAATCCAAAAGTTTTCATTTTAGGTTTAGGGCGCTCGCCTTCGGCAAATTCCCTGAGTCCCGAACCTGTAGATTGACCCACCTCTCACCCGCTGGCAACTCGGGGTTAAAAGCCCTTAGAGCCGAAACTCCGAATTGTCAGAAGGTGGCAGGAGAGCCACCGATCCGAGACTCTCGGCCAGGAATTCTATCCCTGGGTCGTCAGTTGACCCACCTCTCACCCGTGAATAGCTCGGGGTTAACGGACCCTAGAGCCAAAACCTTGAATTGTGCGAGGGTGGCAGGGGAGCCACCGACCCAGGACTCTGCCAAAAAATTCCACTTTGGGGGCGCCTGCCTTTGGCACGCACCCCGAATCTCGCCCCCGGATCGACCCACCTCTCACCCACAGACAGCTCGGGGTTAATGGCCCTCGGAGTCGAAACACCAAATTGTCAGCGGGTGGCAGACGAGTCAATCTCGATTCCTGATGAAAAAGTGATGGGCGGGTGAGGATTATATAGCCCCCGGAGAGGCACATTTATGATATCGGGGAGTCCAACGATGGACGATGAAGCGTCTCCATTAATTTTTATTGGAAGGCAAAACGTCCCCTATTTGAATGCTATCTGTGAGGAGTTACGGTTCGGCTTCCGAGGGCAGCCACGAACCGATGGCTCCCTTTGCCTCGACCTGAGTTCGGTGTCAACCTCGGCAAACAATGCCACGCTTGGCAATGACCTCGAGCTACGCCCCTACCCGCCTCACTCAACAAATTATCGAAGTTAAAGAAATCAAAGTTTTATTACTCATAAATCACCAGAAATGGCCACACAATACAATGAAGATATTACAAATCGCTCGGCTTAAAACGCGAACTCAGTGCTTCCCACGGGGCCCTCCGCATGCTCCGCCTGTACGGCTGAAAAGGACACCTCGGCAACAGAAATCTGTGCGTCGGCAGGCTTCACCTCTTCCAGATAAAAGTTAGAGAAGGACCCAACACGGAATGGCTTGCTCCCCTTGCGGACCATCGCCGAGCATGAGCTTCAACCTCCGAATCTCCAACTCCTTCTCCACAACAGCCTCGCAAAGGAAGGCCTCTGAAATCGGTTGGACGGTGGAAGCATCCGAGGTCGACCAGTTCGTCTCCACCCTCCACCATTCCTGATCGGCTATGGCCTTCTTTAGCCGAGCGACTTCTATCTACGCCGAGCTCCTTAGACTTATTCATGAAATAGTTTACCGCAGCCTCTCGATCACGAGCCTGCTTATGATGGCGAGCCAGCACCCTCTCCTTGGACCCCTGCTCATTTCAAGGCCAGGAGACCTCGGCACCGAGGACCCTATGCATCTATCAAGAAGATGGGAAAGACAAGTCACAAAAGAGACTAAAAAACTACAAGTCATAGAGCATCGGCCAAAAATCATCTTTTATAAATTCAAAAAGTTTGTATTACAAAAGGCGGTGGCCAGTCCGCGTAAGGCAAATACACAGTCAAAAGACTAAAAATCCTAAGCTACTGATTAGGGGGGACGGCACCTCTTCGTCAACACGGTCACCCCTGACCTCCTCTTGATGAGGGTCCCCCCTCTCCTCCTCCTCGCCGTCGGGTGTGGGCAGATGCTTTGGCTGCCAGTTGTAGTGAAGGTGGTCGACCCGAGGGTTTGGGAATATCAGCTTGAAGTGCTCCTTGGCAAGGGCGTAGGCCTCGTCCTGGGCCAGGATCAGAGTGTCCACCATCGTGATCTCCACCTCCGCCATGGCAAGCCGTGCCTTCTCAGCCTCTGCCTGAGCCTTAGACCGGAAGTGCGCCAGCTCGTTATTATGATGGTCCATCAGCGAGGCCATCTGAGCTTGGACGGCCGCCTCGGCGTTCTGGGCCTCCTTCAGCTCGTCCTGCAGACGAGTAAGCTCACGGAAATACTTGTCGGTGTTCTTCCTCTCGACCAGAGTCTCCTTCTCCATGCACTTGTGGAAGTGCTGCCCAGGAAGCAACGCCTGGCCGAGAAAGAGCAAGTCAGAAAAACCCCTAAAATTCTACACACATGGAGAATACCAAACACTTACTGAGAGGTGCACCTGAGCCCACCTCATGTAGGCTGTCCAAGACATCTCCATTTCCAGAGCCATCCGATCTCGCTCCGTGGTGAGATGCTCCATCGCCTCCAATGCCACCGGGCCCTCGAGCAGCCCCCAGTCCGAGACGTGCAGCCTCAAGCCCTGCCTGCCCACCATCTCCGCAATATCAGGGCAAAATGGCGGGAGCCTCTGCTCCTGAACCTCGGCCACCTTCATACTACCGGAGCTTGCCCCCGGTTCCTTCTCCAACCTCGACGTATGGTGATGCCTCTTCATCCTCTTCGGGGACAGCTGCATAGGCACCGGCGTCAGCTCTTTGCTAGAACCCGCGGACGAAGCACCTTTCTTTTCCTGTTTGGCCTTCTTCTCCGGATCGGCCCTCCTCTTGGCGGCTACGGCCAGTAGGGCCTGTCGGTTGTCGAGCTGCTTGTCAGAAATCTCTACAAAAAGAGAGAATAAGAAATAATTGTTAACACGAAGGTAGGAAGATAAACAAATTCAGAACAAAAACATACTAGGGTCGGCTGGGCTCAGTCCAGCTCAGGCCAGGTGCAACTCCGTGACGCGTGGCCACCCTATGATGTGCCCTCCCACAATCTTCTCCACCGTCGCCCACTCTTTTTTAGTCAACTCACTTCGCTTCAAGGGCTTGTGGTTCGGCTTACTAAAATTCCAAACCGTTGGAATCTTCCAAGGCTCCTCACTCCGAACAACGATGTACTTTTCCTTCCATCCTTTGATGGAGTCCAGATGACCATACATCACCTTCTTGTGGGGGGGGCGGCGAGAGGTAGAAAATCCCCTCCAAGTCGCCGAGTGAGCTCATCCCCAGGATGGCTTGAAAATACGTAAGCCTCGGCTTAACATCCTTCTCTTGGCACTTCAGAACGAAGCAAACCAGGTGTTTCCATGAGTTGGGCCCATACTACATCGGGCTCAGACCCCCCTACCCCCCCCCCCACTTCAGAACCCTCACAATGAACGGATGCAACGGTAGACTCAACCCCTAGATGAAGGCGTCCTCAGGGAACATGCAGAAGTGGGACTCCAGCGCTATAGTCGGACGGATTCTGGGGTTCGGCATCAAGAGTTCAAATTCCTTCGGGATGAAGTAAGCCGCCCTTAAGACGTGCAAGTAATTCACCCTCAAAATACATTTGCCGCTGTCCATCTTGATCATAGGCCAACCCGTGTCCCGCAGCAATGAATTGAACGCAAGAAGCCCCTCCACGTCATCAGGATACATCCTGATCGATCCTAGGTTTCTCGTCGTCACAGGGCCAAACTCGAACCCTGGTTCGGGTCCATTTTTATCTGGTGAGCCCAGGGTATCGGGGCGAGTCAACTGCCTTTTTCGCCTACGGAGGCGAGGTTTCCTCTCCGGAGATGGGGTCGCTAACGGAGGCAGAGAAGGAAGACCTTCCTCTTCCTCGACTGCCTCTCCTGCGGTTCCTCCTCCCTCTTCTCCCCGACCGTCGCCTCCCTCAGCTCCCCGAACGGGCTCCTCCTGGTTGTCCTCAACAAACCCCTCTCTCTCAGGGTCTCCTTCTTCATGCTCCTCCTCCTCAACAATCCCCTCTCCCTCGGGGTCTCCCTCTTCATGCTCCCCCTCCTCAACAAACCCCTCTCCCTCGGGGTCTCCTCCCTCGCGCTCACCCTCCTCCATAGGCTCCTTACCTACAGGATCGTAAAGGTTGCATGTCATACACCACGGCAGCCTCACCATCCGACTGGACCTCCTCCTTAATTTCAAAATCACCTAGAGACCAAGACGTCAACTCCGACTGGACCTCCTCAGAACGACCTGAAGTGCTTGCCTCAGAGCCGGACTGAGAGCACGACATTGGGAATCAAAAATACTAACCTGATATGCTGAGAAACAGGAAGATCGCCGAAAAACGGTCGTCGAAGACTACAAGAGAGATTCCTGTTCTTAAGAAGCAAAAATGCAAAGTGAGAAAATGAAAGGGGGGAGATTTATAACAGAGGAAGAGACTCCTCGATTTTCGCAAAAATATCTAACCGTTGGATCTTGATCATCAAGATCCAACGGCCACTAGGATCTAAATTGCTTCAATTCTTATGCCTGTGGCACAAAATTACCTCTTTACCCTCAGCCCTTTCAGCCAGTACAACAACTCAGAACTCTTGGCCAACAGCTCATGTGCTACCCCAGGCTTCTCCTACAAACTTGAGGCTCGACGCTCGGATGTCACCCCCAGCCACCAAAGCTTTTCCAAACAAGTTTTTGGGGGCTCAATGCTCGGATGACACCGCGAACCACAAAAGCTTCTCCAACAAGTTTAAGGCTCGGCGCTCGAATGTCACCGCGAGCCACATCAGGCTTCTATATCCTAAGCATCAAATGAAACAAAATCATAAGATTTCATTGGGCCACCATTACCAATATACCCACCAACCACGAACCAAACAAAAGCTTCTCCTACAAGCTTGAGGCTCGGCGCTCGGATGGCATCGCGAACCACAAATTATTCCTCAATCAGCTTGAGGCTCGGCACTCGGATGGCACCGCGAGCCACAAATTATTCCTCAATTAGCTTGAGGCTCGGTGCTCGGATGGCACTGCGAGCCACAAATTCTTCCTCAATCAGCTTGAGGCTCGACGCTCGGATGGCACCAGCCACAAATTCTTCCTCAAATCAGCTTGAGACTCGGTGCTCGGATGGCACCGCGCGCCACAAATTCTTCCTCAAATCAGCTTGAGGCTCGGCGCTCGGATGGCACCGCGAGCCACAAATTCTTCCTTAATCAGCTTGAGGCTCGGCGCTCGGATGGCACCGCGAGCCACAAATTCTTCCTCAATCAGCTTAAGGCTCGCCTCCTGACTCTCGACGCTCGGCTAAGCGAGCTTCAACTCCTTGGATCTCGACGTCCCCTTGCTTTTCCAACAAGTGAGAGGGCTCGTCTTTCGGCCCTTGATGCTCGGCTAAGCGAGCTTCAAACCCCTCAGATCTCGATGTCTCCTTGCTTTTCCAACAAGTTAGGGGGCTCGCCTCCCGACCCTCTACTCTCGGCTAAACGAGGTTCAACTCCTCGGATCTCGACGTCCCCTTGTTTTTCCAACAAGTGAGAGGGCTCGTCCTCCGGCCCTCGATGCTCGGCTAAGCGAGCTTCAACTCCTCGGATCTTGACATCCCCTTTGCTTTTCCAACAAGTGAGGGGTCTCATCTTTTGACCCTTGATGCTTAGCTAAGCGAGCTTCAGACTCCTCAGATCTCGACGATCCCTTACCTTTCCAACCAGCAAGAGGGACTCATCTCCTAACCCTCGACGCTCGGCAAAGCGAGCTCCTACCCTTCGGCACTCGACACCCCTCGTGACTCCAAGAGGGGATCCCCTTCATCCTACCCCGCTGGCCTCTCAAGGAAGACACGGATCCCGTTCTTCATCGTACACACCACTCCGCTCTTCCCACAGAGGCAAAACCACTCCCACATGGCTGGATTACCCAGCCCTCCAGGAGTGGGGGCTCCTGATATGGGTCAGATGACGTGGCCTCTCCTAGGCCACCGGATCCCCTTAAAAACCGCTCACCCCTGATCATCAGATCAGCCCTAAGCCCCATGGGCTTCTGCCATGTCAGGCCCACGGGCAAGCAGGTCCAGACCCGTTTGGCCTGCCTATAAATACTAGGCCCTCTTCCCCTTCACAAGGTAATCAATCTTTTTCCTCTAAAAATCTCCAGTTATTGTTCTTTACAGTAACTAACTAGATCGTCGGAGGGCCTGCCACCGGGATCTCCCCTGGTGTTCCTAGGCCGTGTGTAGGTACACGAGACCGAGCCGAGCCCCCCCAGATCCGAGCAGAGCATTAGTCCTCCACTCCACTCTTCCTCCTCTTGGACCGTCCCCAGCCGGGGGTAGGGCGTATAGCCGGTACCCAGACTTCCACTAAATAACAAATTGAGAGAGCTCACACCTGGTGCAGCCACCCCCAAAAACAAACCGCATCAAGTATCATTTACAAATAACATATTTGATCTAAATCATGATCCATGGGAAATTTGATTTTGACACCTCATTTTGTAGAGGAAATTTCCTCCTACAAGTACACGAGGCTCTCTCTTATATATATACTAGTATTTTCACGTGCAATGCACGTTTTGATAAGAGTTTGAGGATTTTCATGTGCGATATACGTGTTAAGAAGTAGTTTTGGAGTTGGACATGCATTGCACATAATTGGGAAAAAAAAAATTGAAGGAAAAACTACAATTTGTACGTGCAATGCAAGTGTTTATAAGTATAATTTGAGTTGTATGTGCAACATATTTGTATGTTTAATGTTAAAAAAGTATTATAAAATTGTTTTGCACATGCGTTGCACATTTTAAATATGTGGAAAAAAAAATTTGTTTTTGTTGTAATTAATGAGAGAGTTGGAGTTGCACGTGTAACACATGGGTTTGTATGTTGACAAATGACAACTCCAACTCTCCCATTATAATATTATATATATATATATATAAGTAAGTAAATCTTCCATTGGACACTACTTTTTATGAGCACCCATTGATATTATCTCTCCATGAAAATTTCGAACCGCGCGTCTTGTTCCATCTTGTTCTGCGTGCCTTAGATAGTCTAAGAACAAAAAATCAAGTTATTTGAAGTTCTTTAGTTTATGATTTTTATACATCACAAATTGTATGGCTGAAAATTATATTGTTTTTCTAACAATATGATGGATGAGCAATCGAATGTCAAATAACTGTATTTCTTGTTCTAAGTCTATCTTGGGAGTGTAGAATAAGCGGTTTAAAATTTTCATATGGGGCTCATATCGATAGTGCTCACGGAGTGCTCATAGAAGTGGTGTTCATTGGAAGACCCACACCCACACACACACACACACACACACACGCACACAAGTAATTTACACGTGTGATGCGCATCTTAATAAATATATTTTTTTAAGTAAAAACTCTGATGTAGTCTGGCCTCAAACCTGAGACCTCCTTTACATTAATTAAGCACAGGCGGTGCACGGGTTTGACCTCCTTTATATTAATTATGCACAGGCGATGCACATGTTTGTTTGTCTACAAATAAAAACCTTAACTCTCTCATTATAATATTATTACTAGTAAGTTTCACATGTCATACACGTTCTAATAAAGACTTGGAGTTAAACATACGATATACGTAAGTCGGTAGTAATTAGCACGTGCGATGAATGTCTTATTTTTTTTTAAATAGAGTTGAACGGGCGATACTCTTAAGTTTTAAAGGATGCTGAAGAAAAACTTTGATTTGCACGTTCGATGAATGTGTTAATAAATAGAGTTGGAGTTGTACGTGTGGTGTCCGGATTTGTTTGATGAGAAAGTGGTGTTTTATTTGAAAAAATTAGAGTTAAACGGGTGATACACGTAATTCCAAAAAAATTTAAATAAAAACTTTGAAAACTTTGATTTGCACGTGCGATGTACATATTAATAAATAGAGATAAATGGAGATATAGGTGCGCGTGCGATGCACGGGTTTGATTGGTGAAAAAAATATTTTTAAAATGTTTGTTTATTTGAAAATTTTGAAAATTTTGATTTGCATGTGTGATACACGCATTAATAAATGGAGATGGAAATATGCGTGCGGCGCACAGGTTTGTTTGATGACAAAAAAAAATAATAATTGTTTATTTATTTGAACCCCAACTCTCCCATCAATAATATATATATATATATATATATATATATATATATAGTTTTGCTCAGTTGAAAACGGGTTCGTTTTCAACAGGTTGAAAAACAGCAATCTGAGTCGTTGGATCGCTCTTGATCTTGATCGACGGCTCAGATCGCTGCCGCTCATTTTGAGGCGGATCTCCTATTAGAGCGGGGGGGCATTTTGGGAAGTTCATGATAAATAACGCTTCAGACTTAGCATTATTTAGGGTGAACCTTTTTTTTGTCGAAAAAAACACTTAGGTCGTTGTTGGGAACAACGGCCTAGGTAGTTTTTTTTATAAAAAAAATCAACCTATGTCGTTGTTCCCAACAACGACTTAGGTATGTACAAGTGTTTTTTTCAAACACTTGTACATGCTCAAATCTTCATCTCCCCCACTTCTTCGACAACTCTCTCTCTCTCTCTCTCTCTCTCTCTCTCTCTCTCTCTCTCTCTGGAGCTCGCGATATTGATTCCCCACTACTCCGACCTCCTCTTCTCGATCTCCCCCTCTTCTCTATCTATCTCTATCTATCTCTCATTCTCCCGAATACCCCAAACCCTAACCCAATCTGAAATCTCCCCAACTCACCCGAACCCTAGCATAAATTTATCGAAACCCTTGAGTCTACAACTTCTTCGTCCACAGTAGCAGCTCCTCACATCTTCGACAACTCTCTGTCTCTCTCTCTCTGGACTAGGTATTCACTTATTGACAATTTAGTGTAATGAACTATGTTAATTTATTCAATTCTTTTTCAATTTTTTAGTTTGATTTTTGGTATAATGCTTAGTAGTCTACAATTTAGAGAGTCTACAAATTTTGTAGCATATGTGTTGTATATATTTAGTTGATATTTTCGTAGATGTAGTGTTAATTGAAGTTGTAGAATATAGGAAAAGCAAACAAACGAGATCCAAAAATTTCCAAATTTTACGAGTAGGTCGGACTCACCACGCACAAGGCAACGCAACTTGTAGAGGCAATTCCGACTCACGCTTTAAAAGATACGTCCGTTTGTCATTTTTATTCAATAAAATGGATATAAAGTGATACAAAGTCGTATATTACAAACCGAGAGTCGGAACTCACCTCTGTAAGTTGCGTTGGCTTGTGTTTGGTGTGCCAGACATAACAGCCAAATTTCATTATTTTTGCATCTCGTTTGTATTGTTCTGTCGCGTATATGAAAGAATCTCTATATACCTCGGAACCTTTTTAGTACGGTCTCACTAGAAAACTACTCAAACGAAGTCCAAAAAAAAACGAAACTGTGCGAGTAGGTCCGACTAACCATTCACAACCCAACACAACTTGTAGTTGTGAGTTCCGACCCATGGTTTGCTAGATACGTCAATGTATCACTTTGCACTTTTTTTCAAGATTGAAAGCGATACAGGGCCGTATCTTTGAAACCGTGGGTCGAAACTCGCTTTTACAAGTTCTATTGGATTGTGTGTGGAGAGCTCGACCCAATCGTAAATTTTTGTATTTTTTGGCGGTTGTTTGTGTGGTTTTCTCACGTATTTTGACATGTATTTAGCGAGTTTTAAATAGATAACTTCCTCAAAAATTACAAAATTGTTCGAGTAGGTCATTTTCGCCACTGACAAGCCAAAGCAACTTGTAGTTGCGAGTTCTCACCCACGGTTTGCTATATGCGTCCGTGGATCGCATTCCGCTCTTTTTTCAAGAGTGAAAGCAATACACGACCGTATCTTGAAGACCGTGAGGCCAATCTCGCTTGTAAAAGTTGCGTTAGCTTGTGTGCGGCACTTTAGACCCAATAACATAGTTATGTATTTTTTGAAAGTCGTTTGTGTAGTTTTCTCACGTATTTTGTTTTGTATATATATATGCCAATTTTTTGTGAACAAATTGTTTTATATATGTGATCTTTCTAACATAAAAATGGTTAGAACAAGGAGAACCGGAAGGCAATCTGTTTGTGGTCAGGGCGAACATTTCACAGAAGTAAGAGAACTATTAATTTGTATTATAAATTTTGTAAATAGTGGTATTGTTACTACACTAATAATAATTTCACAATGTGTTGGTGTAGGTTGGTGCATCATTTTCGGCAGCAGAATGAGGTCCGGGACCAATATATAAACGTGAACTCACCTTGCAAGACCGCCACAGATCCGAGGCAGTGTGGGGTGGGACGACGCGGAGGTGTAATTTCCGCACTCACGAGACTATGCTTGTGCACCCACGTATCGTCGAGTACCTCGTCCAAGCCGGTTTCTACGGAATCAGTATGATGGGTCGGGTGAAACTAGACTGTGCACTTCTCACAGCACTTGTCGAGCGATGCAAGCCAGAGCCACACACCTTTCATCTACCGGTCGGTGAGATGATGGTGACGCTACAGGATATAGCGATGATCTCCCGTCTTCCAATAGATGGGATGGCCGTGACGGGTAATATAAACTTGATAAGAGAGATCTATGTAATGAAATCCTCGGTATAGAGTTTGATGATGAGGACGAGGAAGATAGGGCTATTTTTGTTAGACAATCAACCCGACTATCTTGGTTGATGGAGTATTTTGAAGGGAGGTTGAACGATGCATCGATCGACCACGAAGTGCAGTGCTACACCAGAGCATACATTCTAATGGAGCATGGAGGGGTTCTCTTGCCTTATTCATCCGGAGATACTGTACCGCTTATGTATATACGTTTGTTCGCCGACCTAGGCTTAGCTGGCCGGTACAGTTGGGGAAGTTGCGCATTAGCAATGTTGTACAGGACATTGTGTTTGGTAGCATTAGATTGAACTGAGATGACCGGTCCAATGGTCTTGTTACAGATTTGTTCATGGGAGCATCTACACTTGGGTCATCCCCGAATTACGAGACTGACAGACGGTTGGATGGCCAAAGCACCAAATGTGGATATGTTAGCACCCTTAGGTGTATACTGGGCAGGTAAACAGAGTTATAGAGGCAACCCAAAAGGTGTACTAACTTACTACAGAGATGAGCTCGACCAACTACGAGAAGAGTTCGTAATTTGGGTGTCGTATACACCCGAGCGGATGGGAAGACTACCACCGATGTGCACGACTGGGTCACAGTTGTGGATGACGATGACTCCACTCATCAACTTTGATATAGTAGAGCATCCGCGACCGGAGAGAGTCCTTCGGCCTTCAACAAAATCTATCCAAGAATTTCGCAAACCTATACAACTTTGAGTTACACGCTGTGAGGGGTACCGGTCGTATGCCTACCCATGATTGGGCAGATTTCCACCGTATTCATGTTGCAGATTGGAATGAGCGACGGTTTGAACTTGTAATTGTTGATGTTTCCCCGTATGATGGCACGCAGCAAACGAAGTACATGGAATGGTACAGATTTATTACACATTTGTACATCTCTCCCAATACAGAACTACCTACTAGTATTCAACTACCAATTGAAGAGAGAAAGATTGAACCACCACCCGCGTTTTCTAGTTCACAACCCATGTTCCAACCGAAAGCGTCATCTATATGTACATTGGTGAGTATAATGATTAAATATTATTGAAATTTCCTTATTTTTAAAATGATTAAATTGATTACAAATCCGAATGTGTTTAATATTTTTTTTAGATCGATAATACATGGGACATGGCAAAAGAATGCGCGCAGGTACTCAAAACTAATGCTGCCCAACTTATGAAAAAGTTCGCTCAGAAGATGCTCTCTTCATGTCGGGGCAATTTAAAAGTTTTAGGAGAGCATGAAGCTTTGAACCGGTATTTGGATAAATCTGTACGTACACAACGACGTAAGAGCGTGAGGGGTAGGCTGTCTGGCCCGGGGCAACAACGGCAATATCATCTTCCATCTCCACCTCAAGAAGAAGAGCATCAATACAGTGTTGTTGGAGACAGACAAGTGGAGGGAGAAGAAGAAGAAATTGTTGCGGCGTCATCCCCAACCCGACGGCAACAACCTCTGCGGAAGAGGCAAGCTCCACAAACTTACACACCCAGTGGTTAAGTGTTTCCCGATATAGTCTTTTTTGGAGCACAAATTTTTTTGTTGTTATTGAATGTAATTGATAGAACTTGTTATGGTTGTTGTTGTGATATTGTTAGTTTAGTAGTTGTTGATGTAGTTTTTATTATGTGATGATTGTGAATTTTGTTGTTGTCGTTGTTTTTTTTTTTTGGCGGGGGAGGGGGGGGGGGGGGTTCACATTGCGCAATTCAAGTGTTAATGTTGTGTTGTAGGTGATGGGATTGTATGTAGTATTTTTTTGGAAAATGTAGTGTAGCAGCTTTAGCTGCTGTGTTAACTTGTAATTCTTTTTTTTTTTTACTTAAGCTGTTGTTGAAGACAACAGCCTAGGTTCTATAGTAGCTCTCTGTCTTGGCTTAGCCAAAAGGAGCAACAACTGATAAAAATTCCCCCAAATTTTTTTTCAAACTAAGGCCGTTGTCTCCAACAACGACCTTAGTTATATGAAAAAATAAAAGTTTTTTGAGCTGCTCTCTGTATCTGGCCAAGCCAAAAGGAGCAACAACTCAAAAATGTACAAAACTTTTTTTTAGCTGCGGTCGTTGTCTCCAACAACGACCTAAGTTATTGAAAATTTTGGATTTTTTTGGGTCCCTCTTTGTCTTGGCCAAGCCAAAAGAAGCAACAAACACACAAAAAATTCATTTTTTTTTAACTAAGGTCGTTGTCTCCAACAACGGCCTAAGTTATATTGAAAATTTAGGATTTTTTTTGTCCATCTCTGTCTTGGCCAAGCCAAAAGAAGCAATAAACACCAAAAAAAATCCAATTTTTGTTTTTTAAAACTAAGGCCGTTGGACAACAGCCTAAGTAATATTAAAAATTTTGGATATTTTTGGGTCCCTCTTGTCTTGGCCAAGCCAGAAGAAGCAACAAACACCAAAAAATTTCAAACTTTTTTTCTAAACTAAGGCCGTTGTCTCCAACAACGGCCTAAGTTATATGCAAAAATTTGGATGTTTTTGAGTCCCTCTCTGTCTTGGCCAAGTAAAAGAAGTAATAAACTTATAAAAAGTCCAAATTTTTTTTAAACCTAAGTTCGTTGTCTCCAACAACAGCCTAAGTTATATGGAAAAAATTGAATTTTTTTTTGCTTTTCACAACTGTCTCTCCACTCTTTACGAACAGTGTCTCTCGAACTCTACACAAAAGGCATTCATATGCTTGTATATCGTCTCTGTATTTTATTAATTTTCATTTTTAGCCACCTAAATGAACAATAAACAATCGTTGCTGTTAAATACTTAAATAAGTACCAGTAAATAATTTATTTTTAAGAATTTTGTAAAAAACTTTTTTTTAAACCCTAAAATGTAATTTCTTAAAAGACATTCATATGCTTGGGAATAAAACATGGATCACATGAATAGAATAGACCATACTGAGAGGTTTTTCAAATTATTACTAACTAATACGGTTTATTATGTTACATGTGATGCCAATAAATGTGTTCACCACAAAAAATTCAATAAAGTCTACAACCCTACACAACCGGTTTGCCTGTTTTAAAAGACATCCATGTTTTTTGTTAACAAACTAAGGTCGTTGTCTCCTCCAATGGTGACGCTAGGTTATATGATTAATTTTTCCATTTTTTTTACACTCTTAACAACTCTCTCTCAACTCTTTACGAATAATGTCTCTCGAACTATAAGCAAAAGACATTTATATGAGTTATATTGTCTCTATGTTTTATTAATTTTCATTTTTAGCCACCTACATGAACAATATACAATTGTTAAGGTTAAATGATTACATATCTACCAGGAAATAAAATGTGTTCTTCTTAAAGGGTTAATTGTCATGGTAGGGTTAAGGGTTTAGGGTTATGGTAGGGTTTAGGGTTTAGGGTTTAGGGTAGGGTTATGCGAAGGGTTATAGCAGAGATACGGGATAGTGAAGGGATATGAGTAGGGTTATGGTAGAGACCGATAGAAATTTTTTTAAAATTTTTTAGTCCAGGTCAAAAAATAATAAATGAAATAAAATTTTACAAAAAAGGAAAGGTCGTTGTCTCCAACAACGGCCTAAGTACAGGAGGGTTATGCGAGGGTTAGGGTAGAGGTTGTGTAAGGTTGTGAACATTAATTTTTAATTTTTTTTAATTTTAAAAACATGTATTCCCAAATATTTGTAAAAAAAGGGCAAGGCCGTTGTGGAAAGTGCATACAAGGTATGGGATGATTATATTTGATTTCTGTGGTGAACACATCTATTAGCATCACATGTAACGTAATAAACCGTCTTAATCAGTAAGAATTTAAAAATTTTCTCAATATGGTATATTCTATTCATGTGATCCAGATTTTATTCTCAACCTGTATCGTTCTCTGTTGAAACATTCGATTCGAACTAGTTCCCATGTATTATCTAATAGATTCAATCGTTTATACTAACCCTACCCTAACCCTAACCTTAACCTGACCCTAACCCTAACCAAACCTGTGGTTGAAATATTATGGGTTAGGGTAGGGTTATGCGTATGGTTAGGTGTTAAGCTGAATAGGTATGCACATTCTAAAATAAAATACATTTTAGGGTTTAAAAAATGGCTTTTTACACAATTTTTAAAAAAAAAAAAATCTGATACTTATTTAATCATTTAACCTTAACGATCGTATATTGTTCATTTAGGTGGCTAAAATGGAAATTAATAAAATATAGAGTCGATATACAAGCATATGAATGTCTTTGGTGTACAATTCGAGAGACAATATTCGTAAAGAATGGAGAGACAGTTGTAAAAAAGCATAAAAAAAGATAATCTTGGCTGTTGTCTCAATAACGACCTTAGCTAAAAAAAATATTTTGGATTATTTTTGAGTTTCTTGCTTCATTTGGCTTGGCCAAGACAGAGATGGACTCAAAATAGTCCAAAATTTTCAACAACAGCATACGTTTAAAAAAAAGTTGTATTTTTTTGGAGTTTGTTGCCTGTTTTGGCTTGGCCAAGTCAGAGAGCAACTCATAATAATTCAAATTTTTTCATATGCCTTAGGCCGTTGTCCCAACAATGGCCTAGGTAGAGAAAAAATAATATGGATTTTTTATGACTTGTTGCTCCTTTTGGCTTGGCCAAGTCAGAGAGCAACCCAAAAAATTTTAATTTTTATGATGAAACCTAGGTCGTTGTTGGAGACAGCGGCCTCAGTTAAAAAAAGTTATGGTAGCTCTCTGACTTGTTGCTCCTTTTGGTTTGGCCAAGTCAGAAAGCAACCCAAAGAAAACAATTTTTTTGCTAAAACCTAGGCCGTTGTTGGAGACAACGGCCTAAGTTGCTCCCTTTTTTTGCTTGCTCTCTGACTTGTTACTCTTTTTGGCTTGGCCAAGACAGAGAGCAACCAGC
>CM030360.1:158021303-158049690 GCA_017893485.1 Hemerocallis citrina | reverse complement strand
AAAATTCCAAAATTCACTTATACAACTTAGTTCATTGTCTCCAACAACGGCTTAGGTATAAAAAGGAAAAAAAATTTAAAAACATGTCCACTGCAGTTGTATCTGCTACACTTCAATCCAACTGATATATAAATACACAATACAATCAACAGCAACAAAACAAAAACATTTGAATCCCAACAACATTTAAAAATAACAACAATTCTTACACATAACAAAAAATCCAAAGTATTGAATCAATATCTAACATACTCAAATTGTACAACAAAAAATTCCAATTCACAATGCTTCATCATATCTCTCCTCGAAACTCTCTTCATCGGATGGATTCACTTCTTGCGGATTGATTACCCTTAATTCAAAAATAAGTTTTAGTTAGCGAAAAATTCATTTACCACAAATGAAGTATAATAAATTTAAATGAATGTTAACCAAAGAAATTACGTGCATTACCCCTCAAATAATGTTGTACAATTTCTGAATCATGATCCATTTGCACAATGCCGCATGTTCGGCACTGTTTCGGTTTTTTAAAGCGAAGTTGCTCTCTTATCAGCCTCCATCTTTTGGCGCGAGGTCTTTTCTTTATCATGTATTGTTGTGGGTCCCTTATCCATGTAGGTACATGTCTGCTGCCTTCATCATGAGGTTGTGCACTACCATGCGGTTGTGTACTATCATGTGGTTGTGAGGCCTCTTCAGGTTGTTTGCCCAATTCAGGTTGTAGCCGAGAGACACTATCAATGATCTTCTGCAAATTCTCGAGCGTGTATTTGTAACTTTCATTGGAGGAACAACTAAGATCAACAATCTGTTTTGCGTGGTGGCTCAACTCACAATATCGAGAAGCAAAATTCTCAGTTTTGCATTCGGTTGGAACAGAAGTATGACTTCTTCTCATCACATCCTGGGTCCATCTTATTTTAATGTATACATCCGAAAGGGAAGTGTGATAGCTGAACCGAAGTACCGCTAAAATATGCCTACAAGGAATGCCAACGAAGTCGAAAAAATGACAAGAACATGTAATAATTTGGTTGAGTTTGCATGACTGAAGAAGGCGAGCCGGTTCTGATTTTCCACAGAGTATCACATAGAAGGTTGAACTATTCGGTGTCTCAAGATCGCCAACGAATGTCATATTGTACGTGAAGCTTTTTGTAACTTCATCTTGGAATTTGTAAAAGATTTTCAAAGTGTATGTTTTCGCCATTTGTGCCACCAAAGCCCATTCGCTTTTCAACTTCGGTCTCTTCTCACAGTTACGATGATTTTCTTTCAGTTCATTGTTTCTTTGCCTTCCCAAAAAACGGTCGAAAATGACGGCAAATTCATGCAAGGAATATTTCTTTTCGGTATGATGCTTCAAGGCAGAATGTGATGACTCAACCCATTGCCTACCCAACATGCCGGCCCAAAAAAAAATTAGTATAGATGGGTGCCCATTTTTCACGGATATCAAATAGATCATCCAACCATTTTTTATTCTCTAATCCGTATTGCGAAATCAATAAATTCCATTTTTTTACAAATTCATGTACATATTCGGAATTGTAGATGACAGTCTTCAATGAATCCCTAAACTTGTCGACATCATTTGACATACGCACCTTCTGTGGTAACTTATTCAATATGTGCCAAATACAAAACCGATGCCGAGTCTAGGGAAAAACCTTTTTCACTGTGGCGGCGATCCCACGATCTTGATCAGTGGCGATGCCGGATGGAGTACGATTCATAACACCTAACCACTTTTCAAAGAATCATTCAAACGAAGAGGCCGTCTCATTTGGAATGTACCCACCTCCTAAGAAAGTCGATTGTCAATGTTGATTCACTCCAACAAAGGGAACAAATAACATTCAATGCCAGTTCGTATTGTACGTGGCATCAAAGAAAAGTACATCGCCAAATTCTTGATAATTCATCCTAGAAATACCATCAACCCATATACAATGTGACAACCGCCCTTCGGGATCTACTTGAATATCATTAAAAAATGAAGGATCTGTCTGTTTCTTAGATTCGAAAAAATCAATTAGTATTTTCGAATCGTGCCCTTTCAATACTTCTTGCGAGTCTCTAAGTAAATTTCTAACATCCTTTTCGGTGAATCCTACTTGATCGTGACCACCACTAGCACTTTCGAACAAGAGCATTTGTCGACATGTCTGGATATTAGCTTGGTTGAATTGGTCTATTATCCTTTTTATCCGTATTTGACACGGAACAGTTTCGGGGCAAAAGATGCCTTCTATCGGGTGAGGTAAATTTGTGATTGTGTGCTTCATAAAATGAATACAAAACCCACGTATTACTTGCTTTGTTCAGTTTTACACAAATGCAAGCCTTGCAACCCGTTCTACAGCTTGTTCCCGTCTACCATCACTATGTTGACTCGGCGACGACCCGGCTTTATTACACAGATAGGACTTATCTACTTCCACTCCTCCCTTTGATTTATTCCCATCTTTATGCATTGCAAAATCCCCACATCGAGCATGTGATGAATAGAAATTTTCAGCCTCAACTAAAGCTGAAAACGTCATACCTAATTTTGGTTTTAGGTGTTCTTCGATTAACGGCATGGAATCAATGATTGGTTCTACCTACATAAAATTATTGCTGGCAGCCGAACTCTCCGTATCGTTGTTCATCTATAAAAAAAATATTTTGGTAAATTTATACACAGATCATATATAAAACAACTTGTTAACAAACGATTGTGATATATATATAGATACGAAACAAAATACGTGAGAAAACCTCACAAACGACATCCAAAAAATATGAAACTTTGCAATTGGGTCCGACTTGCCGCACGCAAGGTAACGCAACTTGCAGAAGTGAGTTCCGATCTACGGTTTCCAAGATACGTACGTGTCTCGCTTTCAATCTTGAAAAAGAGGAGAATGCGATACACATACGCATATAGCAAACCGTGGGTGACAACTCGCAACTACAATTTGCTATGGCTTGTGAGTTGCGAGACAGACCTACTCGCAAAATTTAGGATTTTTCAAGTGAGTTTTCTATTGAAAACTCGCTCAAAACATAACAAAATTCATGAGAAAATGGCACAAACGACGTTAAAAAAAAAAACTTTGTGATTGGGTCGGGCTCCCCGCACAAGGCAACGCAACTTGTACAAGCGAGTTCCGACCCACGGTTTGCAAGATATGGTCGTGTATCGCTTTCACTCATGAAAAATGCCAACAATGTGATTCATTGATGCAGCTCGCAGACCGTGGGTCGGAACTCGTAACTATAAGTTGCGTTGGGTTGCGAGCGATTAGCCCGACTTGCTCGCAAAATTTCTTATTTTTTGGATGTCATTTCCTAGTGAGAAGTCCTTTGATAGAATTCAAACATTAATTGTTGTTGTTGTTTAATATACGGTAGAAATCCCCACAAACGAGATAAAAAAATTACGAAACTTTGGGAGTAGAACGGATGCAAAACACATGAGCCAACAATACTTGTAGAGGTGAGTTTCGACTCACGGTTTGTAATATACGCAGATGTATCGCTTTCACTCACGAAAAATAGTCGAAAGCGATACACGTTGGTACACTTCAAACCGTGAATCCAAACACACTTCTACAAGTTGCGTTGGCTTGTGCGTGGTGAGCCCGACGTACTCGCAAAATTGCAAAATTTTTGGATCTTTTTGTGTGCTTTTACTAATAACGAACAACAACTAATACTACATCTACATCGACAATAACACTATAATTACCTAATCTATAATTAGCTAAGCATAATATACAAATTGTACACTCAAACATTGAATAAAAATTTTCAATCAATTAACCTAACTAGATCTACTAAAATAGATAAAAATTGTTACCTTTCACAATGAGGGTTTTCTGAAAGGAAATAGAGGAGGTCCTTGCGCGCTGCTGCCGACAAAGGAAGGGGAGTAGGGTTTGGCTAATTTCTTTAGGATTAGGGTTTTAGGGTTGGGGAGATTTCGTATGGGTTAGGGTTTTTCGTTATTCAGCATCTTCAAAGGAAGAGGGCAAGAGTGTGAGAAGATGGAGAGATTGAGTGAGAAACAATGAACAAGAGAGAGCTAGGGTTTTCAAATCGAGAGAGAGAGAGCTAGGATTTGGGGAATCAATATCGCGAAAGAGAGAGTTGTCGTCGAAGAAGTGGGAGAGATGAAGATCTGAGTATGTACAAGTGTTTGGAAAAACACTTGTACATACCTAGGCCGTTGTTGGGAACAACGGCCTAAGTGTTTTTTTCGACAAAAAAAAAGTTCACGCTAAATAACGCTAAGTCTGAAGCGTTATTTAGCGTGAACTTCCCAAAATGCCCCTCCGTTCTAATAGGAGATCCGCTTCAGAATGAGCGGCAGCGATCTGAGTCGTCGATCAAGATCAAGAGCGATCCAACGGCTCAGATCGTTGTTTTCCAACTCGTTGAAAACGAACCCATTTTCAACTGAGCAATACCCATATATATATATATATATATATATATATATATATATATATATATATATATATATATATATATATATATATATAATAATAATAATAATAATAATAATAATAATAATACACAAAGAAAGCTATCAAGTGGCTCTCCTTCAATCCCCCCAAAATTAAAGGCCCAGATCTAACCTCGCAAAACACATTCCCCCCCCCCCCCCCCCCCCACCCCCCCAAAAAAAAGCTATCAAGTGGCTCTCCTTCAATCCCCCCAAAATTAAAGGCCCAGATCTAACCTCGCAAAACACATTCCCCCCCCCCCCCCAAAAAAAAGCTTTCCCCCAAAACTGAAATTCAAATTCCCCCAAAACAACTTCTTTATTTATTTAATTATCTCTCTCTCTCTCTCTCTCTCTCTCTATCTATCTATATATATATATATATATAGGGAAAGCTTCGGTTGTGCACTCCTCTAGTGCAAACGGCATATGTACTAGGCCTTCGGGCGTTCATATCAACGATCCGAACCATTCACATTGATCTACACATCTAAATTAGTCTAAATATGTCAAATCAAATCATTTGAAATTCATTTGCCCATCCATCATGTGACTATAAAAAACAATGATTTTCAGCCATACAATTTTGTAACACTTCAATGGATGGGTAAATGAATTTCAAATGATTTGTGATCTACACATCTAAATTAGTCTAAATATGTAAAATCAAATCATTTGAAATTCATTTGCCCATCCATCATGTGACTATAAAAAACAATGATTTTCAGCCATACAATTTTGTAACACTTCAATGGATGGGTAAATAAATTTCAAATAATTTGATTTTACATATTTAGACTAATTTAGAATATATATATATATATATATATATATATATATATATATATATATATATATAGTCTTCCGTTGTGTAAATAAATTTCAAATGATTTGATTTTACATATTTAGACTAATTTAGATGTGTATATCAATGTGAATAGTTCGGATCGTCGATACGAAGGCGAGAAGGCACACGAGTGCACACGGAGGGGTGGTGCACAATGGAAGATTTTCCTATATATATATGGAAACATGGACTTTTATTTACAACTAATTATTGTCATACTATTCAAATTTGAGCTACATAATTCTTAATTTATTGTTTACAAGGTTTTTCATATGCTGTATCATTCTGAGGACGTGCCGTAGGCACGTGCCCACCGGCAAATCTAGTATATATATATAGGGAAAGGATCCGTTGCACACTGGGCTAGTGTTCAATCCCGTGCGCACTAGTTGTGGACCGTCCGATCGAAGTGATCCATCATCATCCCCATCCAACGGTTTGCATTCATTCTGATGGGGCACTGAATATGGGGGGGGGGGGGGGGTATAATCGGAATTCCCCCCCCCCCCCCACACACACACACTAAACCTATCTGCATCTCCCTATCTCCTTTCACACTCTCTCCTGCTCAGTGTTCTTCCCATCTCCCGCTCATCTCCTTCTAATTCTTCGATTGGAAAAAACCCTAGCCCCCAAATCATCTCCCCGCCCCTCCCTCTCCGACGCTCCCTTCCACTGTTCTTGGTCATTTGCTAGAGGCGATTTGAAAACCCGACCCCCAAAATCGAGTTAGGGAGATCCATCGACCCTATCTCCTCTCCTCCTCGTGACGCGATCCAGATCTTCAGGCTCTTTTCAATTTCTCATCTCTATCTCCAGTTCGCACCCGATCGTTATTGAAGGTATCGATTTGATTTTTTTTGCGTTTTAATTTTTTTTTTCTTGATATTGTTGAAAAAAAAACTCATTTCACTGAACTCAGTTTCAAAATTAATTTGCTATTGTCGAAATGAAATCCAAAATTATGAGATTGATTAACGTTTCAAATTTGGTACAGGTTTGTTTGTCAAGTATTTCATATCAGTAGTTAGTTTAATGATGATCTCCTAACGCTGAAGCGTGAATGGGAAAAAAGGTGCAAAAATAGACTGTTTGTTAGACTTGTTAGGTTAAAATCACAGAATTAGCAAAAGAACTATGTTAAAATCACAGAACTATGTTATTTGGCATTTTCCATGAATATGTAGTTATATATTTCAGTTAAGTTTTAGTGTGTGTAGTTGGATGCATGTGCAAGTTGAACCTGTAGCATGTCTTTTTTTGTTAGAATGTTATGCATGGTTGAGAATTTTTTTGTTGGGTAGAGAATTATGGGCCAGAGGAGGATAAAGATACAACCATCATGAATTTGCATGATGAGCTTTCGATCTAGTCATTGTTGAGGTCGATAGATGTTGATGGTGCGTACAATTGTGGTTACAGGAGAGGTTCCCAGGTTTATGGAATTGTGGGGTTGATTGGTGGGGTGTTGGTGTCTCTATTGTTTCTGGCTTTCTTCAAGCAATATTGACTATGATGTTGTCTGAAGTGTTGAGAAAAATGTATTTTGTAGTTATTATATTTTGTGGACTTTGTATGTTGTGTTGGAGTCGATGTAATCCTGTAAATAGAGAAGTGATCTCTTCTTCCCATTGTTCAGTCTATGTGTTGTTGGTGATGTGTATTATGTAACTTCTTATCTAATGCAATATCTTTTCGTGTCACATGTTAGCAATCATGGTTTTTTTTGCATGTCTCTTTGTAAATATTATTTAACATATTATGGTTGCTATTTTGAGCCAAGTGAGTAGCTCAGTGTGAAAAAAATGAAATGGAACCCGTAAGGAGTAACTTCCCATGCCACACCATCATCCACACACTTGCACTCCTTGTTTGCTTCCACGCAAGCGCTGCAATTTGCTGCAACCAGTTCAACAGCCAAACGAGCGCCATGCAGTTCAGTGAATTAAAGGGGTGATTAGATTCTAATATAGTTCAGTTGGGAGATTCTTGGGGAGCACAAAACTGATGAGTACCTATGCTAAGGGGATGAATATAATAAAAGCTGAATCATGTTAAATTTGAATTTATCTAGTACTGTTGTGCCATAATGCTAGCAATTCGATCTTATATTGCAATGCCTTTCTTCTAGCTCATATAGCTCGGAATGGTAGATTAGCCTTTCACTGTAATATCCTTCTAGCAATCCGATTTTTTTTTGTCTAGTTACTTGGGTCATGTTCTACAATTTTGATAGTGATTTCTGTCATATTAACAAATAGTTCGCGTTCTCCTTGATTACTTCAATAGCAATCTTGAGTGAGAAGACCAGGTTCAGTTCAATGGTAGCTTGTTTTCTATCTCATTCTTTGAAGTAATACAAACTAATGAGGGCGTACGCTTAAAAAAAAAAAGTTTAAAAAACTGCTTGTAATGTGTAGCAGCTCAAAAGCACGCAGAACTAAATCCTGGTTGTACTTGCAGGTTGAACAGCCATTGCCTATAAAAATCTCACTGGTACCCAGGAATGAAGTTGCATATCTTCCTAATAGAGATAATGTACATTCCGTTAACTTGAGAGTCATAAGAGCAACATTTAGCTAACTACCCGACAGGTGCAGCTTAGTTTTACATTTGTCACCTCTAAATTAGATTCTGACTTGAACCCTGACAATCAAATCTATATATTGTGTTTGAACTACACAATTTGAAAGAACAAAGCCATGTTACATGTATTCGAAAATACAAATAAATAAGCTGACAGAAAACTATCAAGGGAAACTAATAAAATTATAGATCACCATATACAACACACTTGCTAACAATCGTTGAAGCTTGATGCCATGAGTAATCCGAAGTTGCTACAGAGTCTAATGTGTCTTTGCTTAAGGAATCATACGAGTTTTCTGGGGCTATAACATTAACACAGTTGAATGATTGAATTCTCTGAGCTATTTCTGGATCTGTGACCTGGCGAAAACCCTGAAATCATAATTGTCGCTAAAATTAGAATCTCCCAACTGAACAAGCACAACAAGCACAACGGCCAAAACTGCAGGCAAGGGCAGCACAGCAAGCCACTATCTGGAATCTGTGCATAGCGTTAGATGACTGCGAAAATAAACATAGCGTTACATGAATTTCATACTAATTTATTGGAAACCATAAACTAATTTTAAATTATAGTATGATTGTGTTCATGAAATGAATTTAAGTAGGCTCAGAAATGACTTCAATTCATGAGACTGCAATGGTGTAGTCACATTTGGCTGCAGTTGGACTGCCACGCCAAAATTAAAGCCTAACAATCACAATCCCGATCATGTTGTACCACAATTTCAATTAAATGCATCCACAAATCATATCAGCCAAATTTCAACCAGTGAAACCAAAACAAAATAAAATTTGGTCACTACAAGTGTTGAATGAGCAGGTATAAGGTCCAAAAAGAAAAAACAATAAAGAGTACTGCCTAACTGCAATATTGATAAGCCAAACAGTCTCAAGAAATATATACAATCAAGCCACTCACTGAGTAGCAAAACAGGGAAATGATCCATTGCACACAAGTCTAGTGTTCAATCCCGTGCAATCTGATTGTGCACACTACCCAAAGTCAAGTATCAGCCAAACTTATACTCCCCCATGCAAACTATCAGACTTGTAGTGCACAACCAAGTCAAGAAAGGTGCAATTCATATCAGCCAGATTTCAACCAGTGATACCAATAAAAGAAAAAAAATTGGTCATATATATAGTAGGTGAACAAGACAGTAAAGCTATACAATAAGGCAGTAACTGGAACAAATTCTCAGTCAAACAGCGGCAGTAAAGCTATACAGTAAGGCAACTCAATGAGTACCAAACTTCCAATATGCAAATTCCTTTCATTTGTATCACAAAACTTTAACCCCAAAGCCAAAGTCAAGTATCAGCCAAACTTATACCCCCCCATGCAAACTATCAGACATAGTGCACAACCAGTGCAAGTTTGGTTTTTTGATATCAGCCAAATTTCAAACAGTGAAACCAAAACAAAATAAAATTTGGTCACTACAAGCCAAGTTGAAATGAGCAGGTATTACCCCAAAAAAATCAACCAGAGAGAGTAAGGCCTAACTGCAACAGACTTATACCCTTCCAACATTAACAGATGAACGGGAAGTGAATGCCTTCCGTTGGATGGGAGTCAAGATGGATGTTTACGATCGGACAGTGTACAACCAGTGCGCACGGGATTGCACAGTAGGATGTTTACGAACAGCCAAAGTTTCCCTTTATATATATATATAGTAGGTGAACAAGACAATAAATTCATCACTGCCTATCAATTCATCCCGTACCCAAAAATAAAAGTAGGGTATCAATAGTTACCAATTTGATCATGAATGAAATACTTCCCTCAGTTGATACTATCGTGAGATTCCTCGGAACTATTGTCAGTAGATGAATTCACATCTTCTTCGTCGAATGCACGCTTGCCACTGATATGAAATACTTGACAAACAAACCTATACCAAATTTAAAATGTTAATCAATCTCATAATTTCGGATTTCATTTCGACAATAGCAAATTAATTTTGAAACTGAGTTCAGTGAAATGGGTTTTTTTTTTCCAACAATATCAAGAAAAAAAATATTAAAACGCAAAAAAAATCAAATCGAAACCTACAATAACGATCGGGTGCGAACTGGAGATAGAGATGAGAAATTGAAAAGAGCCTGAAGATCTGGATCGCGTCACGAGGAGGAGAGGAGATAGGGTCGATGGGTCTCCCTAACTCGATTTTGGGGGTAGGGTTTTCAAATCGCCTCTAGCAAATGACCAAGAACAGTGGAAGGGAGCGTCGGAGAGGGAGGGATGGGGAGATGATTTGGGGGCTAGGGTTTTTTCCAATCGAAGAATTAGAAGGAGATGAGCGGGAGATGGGAAGAACACTAAGCGGGAGAGAGTGGGAAAGGAGATAGGGAGATGGAGATAGGTTTAGTGTGTGTGTGTGTGTGGTTGTGGGGGGGGGGGGGGGGGGGGGGGGGGGGGGGGGGGGCATATTAAGTGCCCCATCAGAATGAATGCAAACCGTTGGATGGGGATGATGATGGATCACTTCGATCGGACGGTCCACAACTCAACTAGTGCGCACGAGATTGAACACTAGCCCAGTGTGCAACGGATCCTTTCCCTATATATATATATATATATATATATATATATATATATATATATATTAAGTAACTTAAATGCAGAGCAAGGTTCCCACTTTTTACCTAGCTTTGCATATCATAAAAGTTCATTGAATCCAAGTTTCCTCTTTCTTTAAGTTACCCTTCTTAGGACGAAAGAGAAATAGATAGAGCTTTTCAGTTACATACTTGCATTGATGAATTTTGGTGCATTTAGTTCACTTTACGATATTTCTCTCTCAACCTTCAGCCATGTTTTTTCATTTAAACTTTCATTAAAAGGGATAGACTAACCCAATCGAACATGTACATCATCTTAGTTCCTCTTTGGTGTACTAGAATTGCTCAGGGTTTGACTTTTCATATGAATAGAAATCTTTCAACCTTGAACAAAATTAAATACAGATGAAGTGAGCATTACTCATTGCATTGCTAGCTGTGATTCTTTTTTGGTGCACTGGACAAGATGAAGAGGAAATCGTCTCAGCTTTCAGTTATGATGCAACTGCTAGCTCGTTTTCATAGTATTCATTCTAACTCTCCGAGCATAAAAGTGTTCACCTATAGCTTTCCTAGCAAAAAGAAACAAAATATTCACCTGTAGCATGCAACTGCGGCACATAAGTAAACAAGGGAGAAATGTAAAATGCGTCATTTTAATTATATCAATATCAGTTTCATTCTCCTGCGGTAAAGTCCTAAAAATGGACCTCATAGTAGTTAACAAATTTGCAGCAACTCAAATTATACCCAACAAGTATTTGAATTCAGAATCATTTACTTAAAAACGCGAGACAAATCCGACCGATCCACCATCCATTTTAATCCAATTAGAAAGGGTAAGCATCCAGTGACAGAAAAGAAATCCAACTAGTTAACGGACCACCCATTTCAATCCAATAGTAAATGGGTAAACATCCAATAGCCTGCAGCCACCTTACTGCCTTCGTCCTCTTCCTTTCTTGGCTCCCTGCTGCTCCACCTGTTCTTTACCGGTGACTTCCGATATGTCAGCTGCAAAACAAATGATAAAAGATCCATTCAATCGATTATACAGATGAGAGTGGCATTTGAAGGATTTGGGCAGAAATGTAGATATAAATATTAGTGGATTTCGTAGAAAACACGTAATTATATACCATCAGGACCCCGAGACATGAGAGTGAAGAAGATGTTGTTCAGCTTCTCCATCTTCTTAGCATCCTGAGCCTGATCTGTCTTGAACTTTAAGCACTGCAATGAATATTCTTCATGTATTAATGACTATGGAAGAGGTCGGGACTTTGAATCCCGCTTGCACCAAAAAAATCCCCAATTAATATATATTCGGCTACGGCCTTATTTATTTTTTTTTTAAAAAGACTATGCAATTGAATAAACAGTTGTATTAATGACTATGGAAGAGGTCGGGACTTTGAATCCCGCTTGCACCAAAAATTAATACATATTGGGCTACATGGAACCAAAAGTTTGCAAAGAAAATGTATATCCATGTAATAACACATAGACAAGACAGCAAAAAGGGTGTGACCTATAACAAAACCAAATTAATCAAAGAAAAGCACATACATCAGTTCAGAAATGACACATGAAACAACTATCTAAAACAAATGGATGTTTGATTTGATTAGTAATGTAAGTGTGCAAGTCAGAACCAAGAATAAGACTTGGCAATGCAGAAGGAAGATGAAAAGGTTGATTGAAGGCTACCAGTAAATTGCACCATCATGAGACTTGCCTACATACATTGTATTTGTATGTGAATGACTTCACAACTAAAAGTTTTGTTTAAAAATAAGAATTGTGCCTATGGCTTCATGGTAAGGATTCGAAGGTTCATTACATCTTTCTCAAAACAAAAAGTTTCTATGAAAATAAAGGACTAAATGGTTTTGCTTCCCCACTCCCCTTACACATCAACCACCCACCAGAAGACGATGAACCACCAAGAATACTTTCTGCAAGCAAGAGCAATGTGAATCATGTGATCCTACAAGGCCAACATTTAGATGCTCTCATACTTAGTCTCTTCGCACTGTACCTTAAAATTCAAATTATATTCTAAACGTATCAGAGATTAAACTAAAATTATGAAGTTAATAATTGATGGCAGGGTTGTTCACTGGGTGGGTTGATACCCGAACCCAACCCGAAAATAGAGGGTTTGAGACGTTTGAAAACCCGCCCGAACTGAAAGCGGGAGAATTTTAGTTTTTCTCAACCCCGCCTAAAACCCGCTCGGCCCGAATCCGAAAAACCCGACCCGCCTATATGTATAAATAGAACTTTGAGTGTATCTGCATATACTTGTAAGGTATCATGTATAGTTATTCCGATATACATGCATGCATATATAATTGGTATATATTGGAAAGAACTAAACTTATCTAGCAAATTGGATAAAAAACCATATATTATAGTGCATATATTAGTAATTATAGCATGCATATGTTTACGAAAAAAATACTGAGGTGTATATCCATAATGTTTTTATTTATCGTATATACTAAATGTGTATTTGTATGGATATGTATGAACTCATGCCAATAACTTTTCTAGAAAATTTTCATATAAATAGATATTTTTATAGGTCATATGTAAACCCGAGAAACCCGCTCGAAGCCGCCTGAAATTCAAAAGGGCAGGTTCTAATCCTTTTGCAAACCCGCCTACAATTTCGTGTTCGATTGGAATTTTCTAAAAAACCCGCCCAACCCGACTCGTGAACACCCCTAATTGATGGGTTCAAATTATATCCTAGACATGCCATAGAAGACGCATCTACAACATATATGTAACCAATATTTTTAAAATTTTCTCATAACCCTATTATGTATTTGAATCCATGTATCGTAGCTGGGAAATTGCACTCACATATTGACTACTTCCAATCTCCAGACAAAGTTTATGGGTTCGCGAGTTTTCCCAACCGAAATTCTACTTGATCGAGGTTTTGAATTCATGCCGGATTCTATTAGGCCCTTTTTGGATACAAAGGTAAGATACCTATAGGTAATTTTTAAGTGGAGATTGAGGTTTGCAACATATATACTGCATACTTGTACCCCCATTTTGGCTTAAAAAATAAATTAGGTTAGTTTGGAGTTTAGATACCTACTATAACCTCCATTTTATTTTAACTTTGAGGTGAAACACGGAGGTAGCGTACCTCCAAAAATAGATCCAAACGGACCAAAGTACAGATGCTTAAATGTAGACAAGTCACCTCCACTTAACTCTGTATCCAAACAGGGCCGTAGACTACAAAGAAAACTAGGAAAAGTTTTGGTCAGCCCTTTTCATTTTTATTGAAATCACATTGCACATGACGTAATTCTCTTATGCACATGAAGTAATTCTCCAAACGGACCAAAGTATAGATGCCTACAAGTAAGTCACCTCCACTAATCTCCACGTACCTCTTAGTGTAGTTGAAGGCGTAAGGCGCAACACAATTTCGCTACCCCATAAAAAGCCTGAGGCGCAATGCACAATTTGAGGCGTAAGCCTCACTTAACCGAGGCTCATTATTACTTTTGGGGGTTTTTAAAATTTATAAATAAGATTATATAAAATAAACATGATAACACCATAGCAACAAAATATATCATACAATGACCAAGATAACTGTGTAAATTATCATTTTTGTAAAACTACAATGTGTTCCTCTGTAATATATAACTGCAATGTGTTTCTTGCCCCAAAGACGAAGTGATACAATGTGGCCCTCTGTAAAATTACAATAATATCATGTTAACCTTGAATTCATAGTTTCATATAGTAATAAGCATACAATATTACAGTATCACAGTAATGAAGATACTTATCATACATCATACAATATTACAGTATTACAGTAATGAGCATACAGTAAAATTACAATAGTATCAAATTAAATATTGCAGTAATGAGCATACAATATTACAGTATTACAGTCTTAGTAAATAGTAAGATATTTTGAAATATTACAACAATAACATAAAGTTAGCTGGCCATAAAATTTGGTCATGCTCTACACTGAAATATGATGCAATTTTTTGAATAAGGCATGGTTTCATGATTATAGTAAATTACAGAATGAAATAGCTTCACAATTTTGTTTCGAAGTAACTTGCAAAAACATCATAAACAAAGATAGACGAAAACCCAAGAAAGAAACCATTTAAGTGTAAAATCAGAAAAGAAAGAAACCAGAATAGGAGTGGAGAGTCTGGAGACTGACGAGTAAAAAAGCCACCGGCGCAGCCGATCTGCTTCCGCTGTAGCCGTTGATCTGTTGTATCGTGTCGTCGCAGAGCTACTTTGTTGTCGCCGCCGATGTTGTTGAGAATGAAAGGAAATTGATGATGAGTGCAGATTGAGGAGTTAGGGAGGTGGAGATTGGAGTTAGAGTTTGGAATTGGGGATGAAAGAGAATTGGGGGAGTTACGAGATATGAGAAGGGTTGAAGATGGGTCGGATTGTGAAGACGGATCAGATCGGGTCAGATCTGTTATGTTCAGGCGCGCCTTTTTCTTGAGGCGAAAGCCTCGAGCCTTTGCTAAGGCGCGTCTAGGCGCAAGCATGAGTGAAGCTTCGAACAAAGGGGAGCCTTAACTGAGACTTGAGGCTCAAACTGTTGTTAAACCTGAGCCTTGAGCCTGAAACGAGCCTTCAACTACACTGGTACCTCTGTATCCAAACAGGGCAGTAGACTACAAAGAAAACTAGGAAAGGTTTTGGTCAGCCCTTGTCATTTTTATTGAAATCACATTGCACATGCAGTAATTCTCATATGCAACCTATTAAGTGAAACTCATAAAGATAAACCCACTACAAATGAGCAAACATCAACATAAGAATGATAGTTAGATGCATATTCACTATTTCTGCTGTATAAACTTGTAGGAAATTATATAACCTTACCCTTACATCACATGAATCACACGAATAGAAGACCAATAATAGAGTATAAATACATAGGTCTACAAGGTTTGAGATTTTCAAATTTTGAAAGATTGTAATTGCTTGGAGTTGAGAGTCACCTAAGATATTCGATTTCAAGTGCATCAAAAGTAATTTGCGTGCATGAATCTCAATCACAACTGAAAAAGAAGTGTTGAATCAAAGTTCAAAGTGAATAGGAAGCTTGCACCCTAAGCTCTCTCTCTCACACGCACACATGAGTACACCTCTCACTACAGACATGAGTACACCTCTTACTACAGGCAGTGAAGCACTTGTAGTACATATTAGAGACCCTAGCATTACTCAAATATTAAACTTTTGTTGTAGGCAAATTTAGTTCTTGTAAAACATACCCAACTACACGAATTTTCAGTATGAAGATTGAAGAGGCTCTTCCCATTTTCCCTTCACATACAAAAAATTAAAAAATAGAAAGAAATAGAAAGAAAGAAAAAAAAATTAAAAAAAAGGATAAATCACCTAGCCATAGACCACCAAAGCGTTCTCAAGAACAACTTTCTCAATAGGTTGTCATCTTAGGTTGAATAATACACATGAACATACTTGTGTGAATTACTGACAACTAACAACCATACCACCAAGCTAACAACTACTCCCTCCGTTTCAAAATATAAGTCATTCTAACCTTTTTATTATGTTTCAAAATATAAGTCACTTTAGGTTTATGAGGCAAATGTCCTATCATTCTTTAATATCCATCAAGTACTTTTTCCTGAGATTTCCAATTTTACCCTTATCTTTTTTATAAAAGGAGTAATAGTAAAATTATAGAGGAGGGCAAATTGGACATTATATAATTGATAGCTCATTTATGAGCTTCAAAAACGAAGAATGTTAGTACTTTTTTTCAATCCTAGGTTTTTCTCAATAGGCGTGTAGAAACCTAGAATGGCATATTTTGAAACGGAGAGAGTACAATAGAACTAGCTCATTTGCTCGTGAGAAGCAAATGATCGTGGGTTAAATAATACACATGAACTTAAACACTTGAATGAAAATAAGCGTAACAAAATGTCGCTATGTATTGTACCCCCTATCAGCATATGAAAAACTATAAGGGAACTCCTGAAGTATTAAGCTGTGTTCCTAGTAATAGTAATTTCCACCAAAATAGTCTACGTCAAAAAGAGATAATAGCATTGCCCAGACAGGGAAAGGTATCTAATGCCTACCTTCTGATATCCATGGCAATCAAACAAATAATATTAACCCACATCTAATATGGTGTGATTAATCAAATCCAAGCATGTGGAACCAATCACTGTTAATGGTTCAACACAATGTTTAAAATAGCGGATTTCCGATTTCGCTAAGATGCATCTTAAAAGAGCTCAAATACCATATCTATATGTAATTCCACTATAGCATATGCTTTTTTAAATATATTTCCACAATAAATGTTGTTTTGCACTATAGCTTACTCTATAATACACTATTTAATTAGTGAGTAGTAAGATGGCATCTGCATGTATATGATGTTGTACAACAATATTTGTGGGTAACTTTTCTTGTTTGTATAATTTATGTTAGAATCTAAAATTAGTTATTCTATTATATTTTTTAATATGAAATGTGTTTTTCTGATTGCTGATAGGTCTTCAATTTAAAAACAGAAATTTGTGTTCCTTAAAGCGTTACGCTATGCTACTCTACTTACACTTTGTGCTACCAAAACATGGAAAGCTAAGCCATACATTTTTGCTTTTTTTAACACTTCAGCTGTCCAACCAAAGACGAGAAACAACAGACTCAGCATCCACAAATATCTTTTGACTTTTTTCCAATAACAAGGCACAGTGCTAGGAGCACTCAAACAATCCCAATAATAGCAAGATCACTTAAGAATCCAAGTTCAGAGGAAAGATGAACTATTTATTCAAATACTTATTTTATCCATACATGCCAATTCCAATAAAACCTGATAAATATCACTAACTTCACCACGATTTATATCCTCTACCAAAAGCACATCCTTACAAACACCTTTGCCCAAACAGTCAAACACATAGACGAAATCAAACATATCAAGAAAATATCCACAAAAAATACCCTACTTGCATTCATCAAAAACATGGATGGAACATTCTCTAGCTGACAATGTGTAAACAGTGTTCTAAAAGTCGCTAGACGGTAGTCGGGCGGCCGATGGGGGCCTAGCGCCTAGACCCTGTAAGCGGGGCCTAGACGGCTAGGCACTAGGCATTTTTTTATATTTATTTATTTATTTTAGTTTAGTTTATTTTTACCCCAATTTATCTTTTGATTTTGTTTTGTTGTTCCATCATGCATTATCATGCTCTTTATTGCTCATCATCCTTACTCTTGATTTTTCTTTGCTATTGCAAGATGAGTTTTAGATAGTCTAAAAGACAATTGCATCAAGGTGTTGGTTTTGGTAATAGATTTGGGTAGAGCAATGATTTGTCAGGATAAGATATTGCTTCCCATCAGAATTTTTAATGTCTTAATTAGATGTATCGAGAAAATAAACTATTATACTAGTTCTAGTTTATCTCTTTTAAATTATGAATTGACTTATCTTTTCATAATCAAAAGCATCGGTAGATTTGATATTTTGGAGGTAAACAATGTTGTACTGGTGATTTTCAGTGAATTCCAACTTACAATTTGTAATGTTGGATTATGTGTTCTTCTACGAAAACAATTTTAGGGAAAAAAATAAAGAAGTCATCTCTTCCTAATCTGATGATTGTCTAAATATGTTGTAGCTATATAATTATATATATTTTTGAATATAGAAAGATTGTTGCCATCCCGTTTCATTGATAAGTTGATATCGAAATAATAACGCTAAATTCTTAAAATAAAAACAAACAACCAGACCACACCTACTACTACAAGTAAAAGATACCATCTAAGAACTATTACTACTACTACTAATATGAACCAAGTCTCTAACTCCTTCTAGACCAGGAAATTATTTTTAAACGGGTCCGGATTGGGTTAGATTGGGTCAGATTGGGTTAAGCACTATTTTATGATCCGGGTCCGCTTAGACCGCCCAGACCCGCCTAGACTCACCTAGACCTGCCCAATACGCCAAACCGATTTTTTCAAATGCCTAGGACCTAGGCGAGTCACTTGGGGACCGCCTAGCGCCTAGGCGGCTGCCTAGAATGATTTTTAGAACGGTGTGTAAATATGTAATGCAAACAGCATCATTGTGCATAATTTTCCTAACAACACTGTGCCTATGGAAAACACACAATTATGACTACATCTTCTTTTTTGAATACAAATGGCCTCTTACGCCGTCCTATCTTTTCTTAAATTTAATAATTCACAAGAAGCTTCTTCCCAATGTCTCAATTCTCAAATGACCTTAGTGAAGTAGCATTAGCCAATCTGTTAAATTCTCTAGCTGTGAATTTGCAAACTAACCTATCAAAGAATTATCTGATGATCAAAACACATATTTCCCCAATTTTACAAAATGTTTTATTTTATTTTATTTTATTTTGGGATTCACTAAAAACTCTAATCTAAAATCCCAAACATCACATACTTGGCAAATGGGGATGCTTTTTTCATTGAAGCTAACTTGCACGGAACAGGATTCAATATGATAGAATATGGACAGGGGGCTATGGGGATCTTGAAAAATAGTATTAACGACTATCACACAATAATATATGCTATTGGATATATAACCATCTTTAGACTTGTTTATATAAAAACAAACTGATGAAGAACAAAGTACATGCAGATTAAAAGTAAAAACTTGTACCAAAACATGTGCTAGTAGACTACAGAGTACAAAGATATAGTCACTACCACAACATGAAAACAGAGATTAACCAATCATCATAAACAAGTTCAGAAATATGAATACGCTCGTACAAACTTATTCTTGTTTAGAGGATAAATAACATCCAACTACATAAAACAAATTAAATAGTAGACCCATCACTTAAAGCAATTAAATTTCTAAATAAATGACCACCAACTACTAAACTACTTATACAACAACAAGCAATAGGATGAATCAGGTAACATATTTATAATAAGCAGAGAATTCCACAAATCAAGTACCATAGTAAAACAAATAATGATATCCCACATTCATCTTACCAATCTATTTCCCAAAATCATAGAAAAATGAAACATATTGATGTACCAATCCTTACGTTTGATAAACTAACTTAAAACCATCAATTTAAGTGTCCACCTATCCCTCAAGGTGACCCCAATTTGTGGTTGTTTTTCAGCTAACATTGCCAATATTCAACGTATCCAATTCAATACCTCAAATATTTCTCTTCTTTTCACTGTAAACTTTTGAGTGGAGGTAAAGGTAAAGGTAAAGGTATGCATCACGTTACCTCTACTTAACAAAAACAAAAAAACCTCCAGTTAACCAACTCTATATCGAAATATTCCCTCAATAAATAAAACATTAAATAATAATAATAATAAATTATATACACATTTAATCTTGTTGATTTCAAGTATCCTAGTCAACAACACTTGAGATCCTTATCAAGACACAAGCTACCGCCATATGAAGACAAGTACAACAATCAAACTGACCAAGAAACTATCGATCTTTTTTATGCTACCCTTGTAACTCAATTGACCAAACATGCAACATGCTCAAATCGTGCTTTACAATTTTCAAGATTGCACCATAAAGAATTTGTCCCTACATCTGCAAACATGGTACATCTATGCTAAGTTTACACAATTTTAATGGAAAGTAGAGCAAGGAGGATGAGTTCAATATTAACATAAGATGTCTTCAGCCGACACTAAATGATCCTAAAAAGCAATGAGTGCTAAATCACCGGGAATGAAAAAGTTAGCTAAAGCTTATTTATAAGAGGAGGTAGAGGTTTGCTTACTTCAGTTATCACACCTCTACCCACACTCAAAAAGTAACCTTAACTCCATTCATTTTAATTGTTTGGAAAGCCAGCTTAAATTAAATCCATTATTTAAGAGAGAAAGAGAGCATAGGTTGTCAAAGTTTAAATAAATTAGGTTCGAGCGGAGTTGAGTAAATGCAATTTTCTCAAGTTATCTCAAACTCCAAATGGGTCCCCAAACAGTGCAAAGTTAAGAAAACTAAGTCCGAGAGATAACTCTACAAAATTCATATAACCTAACTTAACACCATTCCCCAAAAAAACACCCTAAAAGTAAGGACAATATATGAATGCATCCATAAGATCCTACAACCGTCTTCAATAAGCGGGAACACAATTCTCATTATCAACTTATCAAATCAGTGGGTACCTCAACTCCATTCTTGAATTTTCAACTATAATTGCAGATGATGATTTATATGATCATTTTATTTTATAACTACTTAGTCTTGAAATATATACTACCAATCTCCTACTCTATCAAATTCCACATTGACTATCTTCGCAATTGCTACATTCAGAATCCCAACCAAAAATAAAAATAAAAATAAAAAATAAAAAAATCTCACAATAAAAATATGCCCAGAAATTCTCTCTAAATTCAAGACATTCGAGTTTTACCAGTTTATTGTCGGTGACTTTGAGGACGAGTTTCCCATCGCAGTGCCTGTACTTCATCACATACCGAGCCTCCACCAAATCCAGAAAATCACCCCCCCAAAAGATAAAAATAAAAATCAGATCAAATTCGCAAAAAAACAAAAACAAGGGGAGAAAAAAAGACTGAGATCGGAGAGAGTACTGTTTCGGGATTGTTGCGAAAGAGCTGAACGGATCGGTCGACGAAATCGTCCCAAGCTTCGATGTAGACCATCGTGAAACCCTTGAAGAAGAATAATGCCAGGAAATTGGAGGTGAGATTGATGGCAGATCTTGACCTTCTGATCGATAATTTTTTAACTTTTGTTGTTGTTTTTTGAATTATCTCTACTATTTTAATATGAGAGTCGGGGTTTCTAACAAATAAATTATAACTTTGTCACTATATAAATACACGTATAATACGCATCTAAACTATATTCGACAAATATAAATGTGCACCGTATGTGTAGCCCAAATCAAAATAATCAAATATAAACTTTTTTTTTATCTAATATATATTCATTTAATTTGATGATTTTACTTTTTTTAGACGTTCATCGCATGTACATTATACTAGTTTAGAGTAATGCTACACTCACTACCAAAACCACTAGGGGTAGAATAGGTGGTAGAAACCTATTCTTCCACATATTATTTAAGAGTAATGCTACATCCTAACGTGACAGTCGTCTAGTAAAAGTGTCTACTATAGTGCATAGTAGACACCTCTACTACATGAGTGCTACATTAGGGTGTAAGGAGTGGATGTTGTAAAATATGTAGTATGTGTACCATTGCCAACTAAAGCTGAGTTAATTAGAGATTTAGCCTTTTTTTTTAAATATTTGCAGAAATGAGCTAGTCTCCAAAATATTTGCAAATAAGGGCTAGTTTCCAAATACAATTCTATGTTTCTTACTCTATAATATTTTCTATAGGATGTATGACCTTTTTGCAATTTCAAATTTTATTTTTTGTAACACTTTCTATTTAATCTATATAATTAATTTTTAAACTACTTAAATTGTACTAAATATTTTGAGAAGACCATAGAAGAGTTACTTACTTAAAAACCAAGCTCTAATACCAGACTAGGTGCTAAGCGTGAATTGTACTTGAAAATAATGTATATCCTTAAAAAAAGTATCAAAAAATTTTAAATATGATATCCTTCTGTAAAATAATATTCTTGAAAATAATATGTATTATCAATTTCAAAAATATTAAAGTAATTAAGCATAACTTTAAAATTTCTCATGGCTTCTGATTCTGTTTCTGATACTTCACTATCATATGGGGGTTCTTCGGATTCTTCTATATGTTTATTTTCTTTCTTAATATGTTCGTTTTCTTCCTCTATATATGCATTTTCTTCTAGAAATTGCCTAGATATTGATGTAGGACTCCAGATATAGCTATTAAATTCTTCATTTTCATAAAATAATAAAGATTTTTCGTAAAAAGTTAAGTATCAATTATTTGAACACTTATGGGATCTTTTTCTATCAGATAGGAAGGGCTGTTGCACAAAATGTACTATTACTAGTTTTTCTAGGATTAATTTGATTTATTGTAATAATTATTACTCGTTGTATGCTAAAGAAAAATCATACATGCTTGTTACTCTTGGAGGACAATAAACATCAAATACCCACATTATGTCACTTCCTTGATAGTGAGTCAATAATTTATAAATTTTCTAAGGCAATATTGAAACTATTATTATCAATTCTTCTTTTCAGTGATTTTATGAATTAAAACAATAAGTATGAAATCAAGAGAGGGAGAGATTTCTAAGGATACCATAAAAATCAAAACAAAATGGCCCATCATGATTCCGACCTAGTTAAGCTTCTTTGAGCTGCTTTGTACCAGTTACTACTAGTGGATAAAATATCTCTGGTATGCACCCCGATTTCAGTGCTCCTTTTACGTTCCTCCATCTCAGGACTACTATATTCTTCAAGAGAGCTTCTTCCAAGAGATACATCTGAAACAACTAGTAGCATTTTGGTACAGGCAACCACAACTTAGCTCGTTTCCTGCTACTAGGTGTACAACCTAACTATAGAAGGTTACAAATTGGTCTTTTTGCAAGATTCTTCAGGCAGAACTTTAGAAAACCCTCCTTTAGGAAAAGATATTTGGTTATTCATACCTTATATTCTACTAGAACCGATAGATGCTAGAACTGATAGAAAGATAAAAAAAAAAATTATTTCCTTCCAACTTCTTACAGACAAAACTCTCCTTACAAGATTATATGGAGTTATCCCCTCCTAAATTCAATGTCATCTTCTTTACTCAGCCTACCCTTTTATAGTCTAAGGGATCAGCTTACAACAAGTTTATATGTATCGCTACTTACATCATATGTCCAATAATTGCTACAAATATGTCACTGCTTACATCAGCCTTCAAATAATTGCTCTGATTATATCGTGGACTACTATAGAGATTCCTCCTGGACGACATCTTCACATGCTCCACATTTATGTTGATGCTCTGTCTTCATCAGGCTACAATAGTATCCAGCTGTCTGTTCTGTCATCATCATTGCTCCTGTTGATAGTATATGGTACCAGCTATCAAACAATGCACATTTATCTTATGGCTGTTTTATTTTTGCTATACTATACATTATTATTTTCTCTGGATTTAGACTATCCATATGTTGCTGTTTGTTGACTTTATCTTTTAATTCACAATACATGTTTCTGAATCTCATTGCCCGTCTTTCTGGGATTAGTTTCTCAAATTCATCAACTTTATATGGTATATAATGTTGGATGCTCCATAAATTACTTGGGTTGTCATCCCTATTTTTATAACATGTTCTGTTGGAAGTTCTTCATTTTCTTCAAGATACTCAAAAATTGCTGAATACATTCTGACATATTTTTTAGGCCTTTGTGAGGCCAAAATAACTCTTGTATGCTTTATAAATTTCTCTTGACATGTGGATAAGTTCTTCACATTCTCTAAATGGATAGATGCAATGAATAAGTCATCTTTCGAACAGTGCCCTGGTTGTTCTTGGATTAGCTCCTGATAAAATGATGGCTTTGTTCATATGTTGCTTTGATATGGTTTTGATGAACTGGCTCATCTCAGTTACTTGGCATAATTTCTCAATATATTGTAAAAATAATATTTTCTTTGATACTTTGATAGGAGATTTCTCAGTAAGGGATGTCTCCTTGTATGTAGTCTTGTTTGAAGATGTAATTGCATCTTCTTTTAAGGAATGAGTAGGTTCGTCTATCTCACTCATTTTTTCGCTAGCATTGTCCACCATATTTTCTGTAGTCACATGTTGACTTACATGCTGGTAGAACAAATTTTGGAGCTGCATATTTGTAACTGTAATTAATTAAATGCTCATTTTATTTTCTTCATGGTTCCCTTTAGGAAATCTATATCCTGTTCTATTTGCTGGACTCTAATTTCCATTCTGCAATAAGTGAAACAGTTAAATCCTTGATAGAAAATCAGCTAAAATGTTATCTTTTCCTTTTATGTTTTCTATTATAAAAATCATAATGTGCTAGTTCCATTTGTCATCTTATCAGTCTTTTATTGGCTATGGTTGGGTATATTATTTTGTTTATCCATGATTTTGCTTTGATTCTATTTGTCCTTATTATGAATTTAGTATATATTATAAATAATTCAAATTTTTTTGTTGCTTTTAAGATTGCTAATAATTCTTTTTCATTTATGTGGTAGTTTTGTTGGATCTGTGTGAATGATCCACTAGTGTAACTGGCTAGTCTTTCCTTCTTTTCATCTATTTCAACAAATTTTAACATTGCTCTTCACATGCATTTGTCTATATTATCCATGTACATTCTTTAACAGGTCATCGTAACTTACTTAATTCTGAAGTTTGTTATTTTAATATTTTAAGTTTTTCTTCATCTTCTGAGGTCAATTCCCATTTTTTGAACTTTTTCAGTTTTTGTTGTAGCCAATTTTTTTTGCTGACAAATTTGGTATGTATCCCCTTGTTTGATTTAGTAGTACGATTATAGCTTGTACTTCTACTTTTTCTTTTAAAATATTTTAAAATGTCATTATTTTTCTGCTATATATGGTTGTAGTTATATTCCTTCATGTGATAATTTTGTTCCTACGAAATCTATCTCTGTTTGAATAATTCCATTTTCTTTTTTGATAGTATAATTCCTGCATTTTTTTACTATTTCTATGAATTTTAGTAAATGCTTTTTATGTTGTTCTTCATTTTCGGATGCTATTAGAATATCATCTACATATACTAGTATAAAGTTATTATATTTTTCAAATATTTTATCCATATATTCTTGAAATATTCCTAGACTATTTTTAAACCCAAATGGCAGCACGTTCCATTCATAAAATCCTTATGGTGTACTAAATGTTGTTAACTATTTTAACTCTTCTGTTAGTTATACGTGATAAAATCCTGATTTACAATCAAATTTAGAATATGGTTTTCTTGTTCTTACTGTGTTTAGTAGTATATGTATATCTAGTAGTGGATATCCAAATCTTTTAGTATTTTTATTTAATTCCTTATAATTTACTACCATTCTAGATTTACCTTTTTTTCTTCTAAGTGTTTTCTTACTATAAATGCTGGTAATGAATGAGGACTTTATGACTTTATGTAATTGTTTTTCATTAGTTCTTTGATATGTATTTGGAATTCTTCTAAATCTATTGGATTATGTCTAATAGGTTTAATTTTTATTATTTTGTTCTTGTTTATTAATTCTATATGAGTTGTGGGTTTACTTAAATTTCATTTTGCTAAAGGGTCTTCTCCACATAGATCTTCTAATTATTTTTGTAAAATTTCTTGTGTAATTGTTACTTGAACTTCCTGTATCCTAGTTTTATTTGGTAAATATTGGTATTCACCACGCTGAGCTGAAGAAACTCTAATATGTGGTAAGTCCGTCGTAGAATAGGGTTGTGTTATTTGAATTGCTATTGCCTGGTGTTTACGAGGTGTTGTAAATATAATGGATTTGTGTGATATTATTATAGGATAGTATTGCTGGAAAATGTCGTTTCTTAATAGTACATCATTATTCATATCATCAAATTGGTATATTATCGGTATTTTTAGGATGTAATTTCCTATTTGTATCGTGACATTTTGTTGGTACTTGTCCAATACAACCATTTGTCCTGTCAAGCCAGTTATTATATCCATCGTGTTTCCATTTTGGTAGTATATTTTCACGGCATAAGCTAGTTCCTGCTCCAGTGTCTATTAGACTATGATAGTTTATTGATTTGTATCCTTCATAAACAAATTCTGTTAGTGTGTATAATGTATTTTTTTGTTGCTCTTAATGGATATATTTGCACAATATTCTATTTATTATTATATTCTCATTATTTACTGTAATTGTTATTTTTCTTCTTGTATTGAGTAAGGTTGTACTGATGTAAGGATGTTAGTTCCTAATAAATTTCATTAACTTGGTGTTCTGGGTCTACATGTAGGTATAATAGCATTTCATTTTATTGACAATTGGATGTCTATTGTTATAATAGTCTAAATAGTAATATGAGTTTTCTAATGGTATTAATTCGGTTGTTTTTATATTTGTTTGTTTAATATGTGAATTAATAGTTCTTGTATCTACAAGGGCTACTTGTCTGTTTCATCTACCATTGTCATAATATTTTATTTCTATTTTAAATTGATTATTATTTTGATTATCTAATGTATTTATTATTGGTATTAATTTTAATGTTTGTTGTTTGTTGTTTGTTTCTTATTGATATTGGTCTCTTTCCAAACATTATTTGTGGTGATTTTTCTTTTACAATATCTTTTGCTTTATTAAAGTCAAATTATATATAATTTAGTACAGTCATTTCAGGGTTTTTCTTTAGCTGGTTTGTATCTTATAATTTCTCTAAATAGTTGTTCTATCTTAAAGTTATCTATATTTCTGTTTTTTACTTCATGTTTACTAGTGAAAACATGAATATTTTTTATTTGGATACTCATAACCTTACCATTTTCTATAACTTCTATTCTTGATAATCTATGATACATGACTAGAATTTTGTCTTTATTTTCTTCTACTACGCTTATAGAGAAATTAGATTTTATTGTAAATATTATTTTTTTAGTACATTAAATTTTCTTGTACTATTCCTATTAAAGCATCATATGTACTTGATATTATTCTATCATCCATTAAGTATATTTCTAAGGGAGTGTTTATTTCCTTCCTTAAAATAAGTCTTTATTATTATTTGTATTGCTCCTAAATGTGTATGTCTTAATGTTTTCCTGATTTTCTCACTTATTTTTTCCATTTTTTGCCTTATTATTATTTTTGTTATTAATGGAATTACAGTTTTTCCTTGAGGTTGTTCTATGTCTATAGGTTGTTCATTATTTCTAGCTGTTATTATTGTATTTTTTTTCTTTCAAATATTGGAAGTTTAAATATTTCTTTCGGATTTATGTCTAGTTTGTGTGCTCTTATTTTATCGTATTTTTGTATGTCAAAACTCATTCTTTGTCTTGCTTCTTCATTATTTTCTTCTCTTTCTAATTGTTCTCATATTTCTGTTATTTCTATCTTCATATTTATTTCGAATTCTTCTATTTCTTCTTCACTACTTCCACTATCTTTTTTCATTACCATTATTTTCTCATCTTCACTTATTTCTGACCATTCTTCCTCATATTCTATGAGTTCATAGTTTATGTTATTCATTTCTTCTATTTCTTCTATGTATTTTACATTTTCTTTTTTCATTCTCTTAGGGCAATTTGGTGATATATGTCATATTTCTCCACATATATAACAATTACATTTCCTTGGGTTTTTCGGATATTGTTTATTTTTATTTATTTTTTGAAGTATCTTTTATAGGGGTTTTTATATCTCTTAAAAGTTGTTTTGTATTTGGTTTATATTTTTGTACTTTGTGTTTGCGTCTCTTTGTATAATTATAGTTATTATTACATTCCCAATGATTTGGTCTTGCTTCATCACAACAAATTCTTTATATATATATTGTATAATATTTAATAGTTGATTTAGCTTCTTGGCATACTTTATCTCTATAATATTTTACAAATTGTGTCATATACCCTAAAGTATCTATTTATGGTTTTACTATCTCATTTATGTATGCACTATATATGTTTATACTCCATGGATCTGGTAATTTTAGGAAAAAAGAATCAAGGATTGGACCATTTTCTTTTTTTGTGTGTAATAACTATCTTGAAAATATTCTCTGAATTTACATGCATAGTTATCAAAATAACACATATCACAAATTTCTAAATTACTTAGTCACCATCTTGTTTGGTTCTTTATATATATATATATATATATATATATATATATATATATTATA